>OY725337.1:37757881-38357881 GCA_963243735.1 Neocrepidodera transversa | reverse complement strand
AATCTATTGCAATAGAAGAATTTCAAAATAAATATGGAAAAACGGTACAAGAATGTGGATTATTTATTTCTGAAAAGCATTCATACTTGGGAGCAAGTCCAGATGGCATTATTAATAATAATGAAATCATTGAAATTAAATGTCCACATTCTTGTTCCAAATTGACACCGGAATTGGGATTTCGAGAAAAAAAAATTAAATATCTAACCATTGCAGAATTTAAATTAAAAAAAAAATGAGAATTATTATTATCAGATACAAGGGCCATTGGCTATAACAAAAGCCAAATATTGTTATTTTATCGTTTGGACCCCAATAGGAATGTTCGTTGAGAAAATTGAGAGAGACGACAATTTTTGGTTAAGTGTTGAACCATAATTAGTAGATTCTTATCTAAAATATTTATTAAAAGAAATTTTAAAACGTATCTAATTTAGTTTCTTTATGTGAAATAAAATGTTTTTTTTTTCATTAAAAATAGTAAAAGGTTTTTCTTTATTTAAAAGAATTTATTTTTATCTGCAGTGAACGAAGAAAAAATATTTCTGTAAAACCAATTTAATACCACAAAAACCCAAAATAAACAAATTACATTTACAAATAATTTACGCTTACTTCTTCCAAGCTACGACCTTTCCTTAAATTTTATAAAATGTTTCAAAAGGAAGAAAACACAGCGAATCGATTTCTAATAATAGTTTCACGAGTTTCAAATAAAAATATTTTTGGAAAACGCCTGCCTACAAAACTCCATTCATTTTTGATTTTAGCAAAAACTTGTAAATAAAAAAAATTAGAAAAAAAATTAGCTACAATCTCTAGTTTTCCAAAATTTGATATCTGCAAACTGATAAAATTTATTATTATTTTTTAATTTTTATTTAAAAAACTAGGATGTTAAACAAAATTAAAAACTAGGGATTGTTAGGGTTTTTATTTTGAATCTCTCAGCAAAAAATGAAATGTTACCGATGATAAATAACCAAGATATAATAGAAGAGCTAAAATAGTGTACCGCGCGAAAACAGCCTTAAATTTTATAAATTGTTTCAAAAGGAAAACAACACAGCGAATCGATTTCTAATAATATTGAAATTGCAAAACGCATTTTGTTCCATATTTGAATTAAGGTATAGCACTGACAAATATTGCAATTCGGCAACTCCGCTTCCCATTGGTTTGATGAGACGCGACGATTGAGAGCTGCAACTTGGGGCCTGAGCCACAATAAAATGATTATATACAGTATTTGCACTAAGCGACTTTCCCCGGTTCTAATTCTTAATCGACTCGTCGACGTTTGGTATGTGTGCGCAGAAACCGAAAAGCATTTAAAGCTTTGTTGTGGTGATATTTGCAGTATTGCCAATGTCAACTAAATTTTAATATAGGTTCTTTGATTTGAGGAAAAAAAAATACAATTTAATATTAATAGGTATGAGGAAAGCGTAAATATATATTATTAAATTTAATGCAATTATTCCGAAATTATCCTAAATATACGCCTGCTAACAACATTACAAAAGAATCACAACTCTCCTGAAATTATCCGTAACTCAGATAATTATCCTACATTTGGCCACTATGCTTTTCTGGTAGGTTGTAAAAACGAACGAATTGAGCACCACGGAAATCAAAGTGCCGACACCGGAGTGCAAATACTGTATATAATCATTTTACTGTGCCTGAGCTGAGAAGAAGGTACTTTTGTTGCCAAGTCGTATATACAAAAATTTAAATGAAACATTCATTCAATGCAATATACAAATTTGGCCAGTCCGTATCGACCGTATCTTAAGGGTACATAAATAACGAGAGAGAAAGATGTTTCATTTGCACTTTGCGAAAAAAGAAGAGGGAATTACAGGCAACAAGGAGAGGTTACGTGCAGAGTTATTTTATGAAATGGATGAGGTATATAAGGAAAAGCGGTAGAACAGCCTTAAAGATCATCACTACGCGAAAGTGAAGAAGAATATCAAAAAGAAGAATATAGTATAAAACAAAATATTATAACAAGGCCGAGATATTATATAATTTTTATATTTTAAACCAATAATTATTTTTGTCAATGTTCACAAAGAAATTCTCTCTGACTTATACTATACATCCAGCTCATGCTCGAAGCAATAGGTAACATTGCGCTACACTGTAATTTCAGTCTGTTTCCCCTCACTTCAAGGATAATAAAGAGACAAAGGATTCATTTTCGAATTAGGATAATGGGTAATGGTTAACATTTTCTCTTTCTCTCCAAGTTCTTCCTACATTTGTGTCGTATCATTCAGACGGATAGAGGGCAACCCCGAAGGTAATTTACAAATTTATTGATACTTATTTCATGCCAATTCAAATTATAAAAGTTAAGGAGTACGGTACTGGGACCTTATTATAATAAGTATTTTTATAATATGTCAAAATTTTTGCTTCAATATAAAAAACATCGTATTCCTTCGCCTCAATATAAAAAATACCGTAATGCCTCACCTACATATTAACGAAATACCGTAATACTTCGAATTAAAATAAAAAAAACATGAATTCCTTCGCCTCAATATAAAACAACACTGTAGACCTTCGCCTCAATATAAAAAAATTACCATAGTCTCAAATAAAAAAACCATTAAAATATTTATTTCGCCTCAATATAAAATACACCTCATCTTTTGCCTCAATATAAAACAACCTTGTAGTATTTCACCTCAACCTAAAAACACCGCAGTCCTTCTCCTCAATATGAAAAAAATACCGTAGTCTTTCGTCTCAATATAAAAAACACTGTAGTCCTTTGCCTTAATATAAAAACACTGAAGTCCCTCGCCTCAATATAAAAATATACTGTGGTCCTTCGCTTTAATATAAAAAACACCGCATTCTCTCCCCTCAATATTATAACGATTTTATTTTCTATAATAAAAATATATAATTTAAATTTAAAAAATAAACAAAACAAAAATGGGTACGCCACTGGACTTTAAAACGTAAACAATGTGGTGCTTGTAATATTGGTTGCATATCCCCTGGGGCCGACGTCGTATTTTCTTTTAAAATTGATCCAGAACTATTTTATTTATATCTCTTGATTGATATGGTGTTTTTTCATAACCCAAATATATTTTATCCCTAAAACATCTTCTTTCTTCATTCTATTTACAATAACGTACCATCATCTAATTTTCATGGTTACACCTATGTTTCATGACGCAAACTAGGGTTGTCAAAAATTTCGGTTAAAACTGGAAGATGGTTTTTGGTTGCTAGACGAGCAGCAGGCTGGTTCTGTCCTTGGAGTTCAGGATTTAATTAATTTTATCTAAAAAGTACCTATGTTAGGACGTGGGTGAATTGTTTATGATAAATGTGCTGATGTTATTACCTATCGCTATCTATGACGATAACGGTGAAGTTGCAGGATTTATAATTCCGTTTGCCGGCCATGTGGATGTTCATCCATTTTTACCATGCATTTTCGTTCTTCTAAAGAACCTCCTATTACAGGGGTGAGTAGCTCCTTTTAATATCACTAAACTTTCTCCACTTGGTGCAAAAATTAAAAACAATGAACACTTTTAGGGTTCTTTGGCAAGTCTTACTGTTGCACTTCATTCTGGTGCCTTGGGTATATCGCCAAGCCGCCATTCCACTTACGATATCAACTGGTCACCGGTTATGGTCGTTAGGACTCATTTTCTTCTACGTTATGTGATTCAACTGGCGTGGATTACGATGAACTCTTGCTCCTAGGAGGGGCAAAGCATCACTATTACGAACCCGTTGTAGTTTCTACACAATGATGAGAGTAGAAATAACCCTAAGAACTTGGTCTACATTGTGGTGACGTATATTTTATTTTGTTTTAATTATTTTTGCATTTAGGTTTATTTCATGTTCAATAATAATATTCTTTTCATTTATTAAGTAATTACACATGTAGTAATTACATTTATTCAGTTTTATGTAAACTTGATTTATTTTATTTTATTTCTTTAACATAAGTATGGTTCTAGTAAACCATATCTAGTATTGACTATATTTATGTATTTCTCTTTTACGTAAAAGAATGACTTAATTTTGTAATCTTATTAACTTTAGGTTTTATTAGATACAAATTGTTTTCATATCTCGAGAGATATTTCAAAAACTAATTAATTGGTATTGGGATTTTAATTCCAAAATATGTAAAAATTATATTACTAGTGTTATCATATTTCAAAATACCCAAGAGGGTAAGTAATTTTTACTGTATTAGTGAGTTTTGTTGGCTAATTGTAACACTACTTAAAATACTGCGTATTTCAAAAATTACCCAGTATGATACAAATTAATTATGTAATCTCTTACCAATGTCATTAAATATCTCGAAAGGAAATTTGGTAGTTTTATTCTAACTATTTGTGACTCACATGTTTCAACATAATCTGTAATAATTCATTTAGGAGGTTTGCTGTCCTTCCTTCATAAAAAAGGCCAGTGGCGACCATAATTATATAGCGATCAATATACAACATCTTTTTTATAACGATAAACTGCGACTACTAGGAAAACACAGAAAAGGTCCGATACTCATCCCTATTGCTCTGAAACTAGCGCTAGTCATTGCACCAAACGTAGTTGAGGTGGAATTGTCTTTGGTTCTTTGGGACTGGGGACAATTTTACGCCACAATATAAAAAAATCTGTAGTCGTTCGCCTCAACATAAAAAACACCATAGTCTTTCTCCTCACTTTAAAAAAAATCACTGTAGCAATACAACGTAGTCCTCCCCCTCAATATAAAAAAACACCATTGTCCTTCATCTCAATATAAAAAGATAATGTAGTCTTTCGCCTCACTTTATAAAAAAGCACTGTATAAAAACACCGTAGTTCTTCTCTTTAATAGAAAAAACCATCTTAGACTTTCGCCTCAATATAAAAAAACTACTGTATTCCTTCACCGCAGTCCTTCGCCTCAATAGAAAAAATTCTGCAGCATGAAATCAATATAAAACTAGTAAAAGGATTTATCTCTGTGCGATTTTTCAAGACTACGGCGCGTTTCCTTCGGCCGAAGAAAGTCCAATTCCAAAAAATGGGAATCGCAATTCCAAAAAAAATTTTTTTTTTTAACTTTTTAATTTCTGTTCAACGAATCCCATGCGATATGGATATCAATCGACGCGTCTTGACTTGCACAATACCTTAAAAGAAATCAGTATCGACAGATGTGCTTTCCTTATCGAGATATCTCGAATAGAAATTTCACTTAGTAGGTGGATCCTCGGACCTGAAATAGCTCATTTTATGACACAGCCTTCCTTTTTTGGGTAAAAGCCGATATCCGAAAGAATTTTCCGGATCGGACGTACCATTCTCGAGTTATCGTGCGGAGAGACATCCACATAGATATACATTTTTTTTTTCGCAGAAAATCAATTATCTCCACGTTTTATGACATTTTAAGTCATTTGGAGCGAAAGAAAATTTTTAAGATTTTTGCACGATTGCAATACTACGGTTTGCCCAACTTCACCAAAGGTGAAGTGCGGGCGGGCCGTAGTAAAACACGTCTTTCAATAAAAACAATGCAGTCCTATGCCTCAGTATAAAAAAACACCATACTCTTTTGACTAAACTTAAAAAAATAATACACTGTAGTCTTTCGCCTCAATATAAAAAAATTGGTTGTGTTGCCCAAAAACTTTCCAGACGAGTATCCACGAATACTTTTTCAGATATTTAATGTTAAAGTTTCAACTTTTAACATTTTTTTATTTGTGACAGGTGACAATTGGAGAAATAATTTTGATTGTTCTGTATAGAGTTTTTCAAGGGCTTTCAAATGACATATTGCAAGTCGAATTCCGTGACATACTGCATCTGTCGGTTTTTGATAGTGACACTTCCGTTTGACACATGTCATACAAAAACTAATGAGTTCTTCCGACGAGTAACCCGGGGCACCCGAAAATGGATATTTCCGTTTTTATCTCGAAATATTTTTTTCACAATACTTTCTGTTTTAGGAGGTGGGTCGAGAAAGTAAAACATCAAAGTCTTTCGCCTTAAAATAAAAATAACACTGTAGTCCTTCACCTCAATGTAAAAAACACTACAGTCTTTCACTTTAATATAAAAAACACCGTTGTCTTTCCCCTCAATATAAAAAAACACTGTAGTCCTTCGCCTCAATATAAAAAACACCGCAGTCTTTCGCTTCAATATAAAAAACACCGTTCTCTTTCTCCTCGATATAAAAAATACCATAGTCTTATACCTCAATGTCAAAAAACCCTGTAGTCATTCGCTTCAATATAATAAACACCGCAGTTTTTAGCTTCAATACAGTGCGACTCAAAAAGTTTTCACCATAGGGGAAAAATTTTTATTATTCATTTGACACAAAATTATATTCCTAATAAAAGTTGGTGCATTGCGCAAAACTGCTATTGCGAGCTTCAATCTTTCAAATTTCTAAATGGTATACAGGAGCGGGCAAATAATAGGAATTTTGACCAAGAGTAAAGTACCCTTATTTTTGACAAAATCAAAAAAAAAATATTTAGAACAGTTGTTTAGAATTAAAAATTACATGCAGATTTAAAATCACAGCCTCCTACGCAAAAAGTCCATTTTTTATGTTTTTAGCCTAGCTCAAAATAATATGAATTCGGATGCACTCTAGGGGACTTTCTTTAATCACTATAATACATTTTGGTTAAAAAAATTTTGTTTTTTTTTGTTATTATTACACCGTTCTCGGCTTTTTTTTTTAAATTTTTATGATTTTTGGTTTTTTCTAGGTGCAAAGTTGAAATTTCACCCTGTAGACATGTACATAAAAAGTACCTACCATTATAATTTAATTGAAGAAAATAGGTAAATAAAATTATACCCAAAAGTTTTTAGTACCAAAATATAAATATCATTCACTTATTTACGTCAAAAAAATATTTTTCAATTTAACGGTGTAAAACAAAATCTAGCTAAAATTAACTAAACAAAATAAAGCTTTGAAAACTGAAATAAAAAAAAAAGAAAATGAAAATTACAAAATAATGGTTATTAATCTTAAAGGTGTAAAATCAAACCTAAACTAAACAAGATTAAGCTTTTTAAAATGGAAATAAAAGCAAAGTATAAAATAATTACAAAAAATATGAAATCACACTAGCTATGACAATTTGACATTGGATCAAGTATTAATCAATTCTGCGTTTGTTATTTATTGGTGTTTACAATAAATTTTTTCATAATGATGAGCGTAAATGAAAAAATAGAAATAATTCTTATTCATGGAGAAAACAGAACAAATGGAGAAACAGCAGAAATATTTAATATACGTTATCCCGAAAATCCGATTTGTCATACAACTGTAGGACAAAGGAGGGTATCGTTTTAAATGGGTGTTTTGGGTTTTTATGTTTCAAAAACTTGAAAATCCAAGAGAGGAAAACGAAAAAATTTATTTCGTATTAAAACTATAAGCTTAAAATCAATTTCCATTGCGAGAAATTCTAATTTACCTGATTTTTAAGGTGCATACGGACAGCTAAAATTATTAATAAATAAAACATATTTACTGGAAGAAATCTCTTTGAAATGAAAAAAAAATACGTAGAATGAATCACTAATATTTTTAAGACTATTACATCTGTCTAAAAAAGCCCAAATATTTAACAATTGTTAACTGAAAAATCCTAGAACTGGAAAAGTTTGACATTTATTATTAATATCCAAGTTGTTAAACCAATTTTTAAATATGGCAACATCGCATGTCTTAACACAGAACCAGAGTAGCTCCTATATGAGGTGGAGCTTTTGGGAGACAAATACTCATGATTGTGCGCATGCGTCGTTAATGTTAGATTAGGTTTTTTCTGATAATTTAGAATACAAATAAAAAAAACTATTATTTGGATTTCACGGGGGTTAATCAGTAATACAAAATTGCATTTATTTTGCATTTCACAAAAAAAAAATTTTTATGGAATATTTGTCTCCCAATAGCTCCCCCTACTATGAACCTTATACTGTGACAGAAATAGCTCCTCCTACTATAAGCTGTGACAGAACTAGAACTTTTATGTTTTTATTAACTTTAATATATTTCTTACCCGTATTTATAAGCAAAGACCAGGATTTAGCAGATTTTTTTACGATCAAACGTTTAATTTCAAATATTTATTATTTTTGAGACGTCTTAAGGTAGATCAGTTTAAGAAATAAGCGAAAGTCGTCAATTTATGTTTGAATTATCTATTTAAGCAAAGATGGCGTTACAATCGAAGTTATTTATTTAATTAAATGCTTACCTTTTGCTACAAAATGCCCTATAATTATTGTGTCGCAATGTTTAAGAATAGTATTTTTAATAGTGATTCAAAAACTAGAATATAAACGTAATTTCGACGCTAACTCCCCCTTGGTTATTTATAGTATTGAGGTGTAGTATTGCCGGTACTACAGAGAAAACTGTCGACTGTAAACCGAAGTTAAATAAATCCGAGTGGCACCATCTTTCTCATATTTGTTTAACTGATCTACCTTTAGTCACAGATTTTTTTTTTTTTTTATAGGTGGAATATAGGTTTAAAAACTAATAAAAAATAAGGGTTACATTTTTATTACTCAGGTTTTAATGTCCCATTACCTAAAATCAAGCAAACACCCCATTCGTGTAAGAAGTTTAAATGTTAAACTTTTTATTGATCTAATAGGATAACCCTATAACGTCAAATAAAATATTTCTAACACATTTTTTTAAAAGCTTTATTCAAATATTTATCAATCTTAATTTTTTAAATTAACGTGAAAAGTATAGTTAGTATTGTTTGAAATATTGAAACTTCGATATTTTAAATCAGATGAAATGCTATTTAAATTAATACCTTTTGCTCTTCCATCCATCTGATAGTAGCTTCTGATTTTTGCTGTATTAACCGCGATTCTGCTTTATTATTTTAGGTATCTATGTTAGAACTTATTTTTAAGTAATATACAAGCTGTAACAACTGTGGTGACAACAATAAATCTTATGTGATAGATTGGAAATTAATTTTTGTATTTATCATTTCGATGATAGCTGGTGACATCACTAATTCAACCATTTTACATTATTGGTTCTTTATTTCCATTTTTTGTAGTAATAATACCAGTATTTAAAAAAATAGCAGAAAGTATTCGTGGATAACTGATCTTTAAAACACTTGATCTATTTCGAGAAAAATCGCTCGTGTTCTATTAAATGACAGCTGACCGCCATGTTGCCAAATCCTCCTTGTCAGTCCCTGTGATTTAAAAATTTCTAAATTAAAAAAAAGTATGTTCCTTCGGTTTTAAAGAAAAAAATTTTGGGAAATCCATTTTTTTTTTAATATCTTTTAGTGAGAAAAATTTCGTACGGGGTCGCAAAAAACCCAAAAAACGATACCCTCCTTTACCAAAAAATTTTGGCCACAGGTTCTTGTGGAAATAAATTTAAGACAAAACATGATAAATGGGTAACTGGCAACAAGGACACTGAAGAATAGTATATTCTTTAACAAGCATAGAATGAAGGCTATTATTCACGAGAATTAAAATTCCGACACGAGCGGCAGCGAGTGTCGGAATAATTCGAGTGAATAATAGCCATAATTCTATGTGAGTTGAAGACGATACTTTCTCCACGACTATACAAGAAAATACATACCTAAAATCATAGTTTTTGTCACAAATCTTTAATTGACACTTAAAATATTAAACTTTGACGTTGGTGCATTTGACATTTCAAATAAAATGGCGACTTATTAGGATGTTTATAAGATGCGATTGGTTGGTTATTTTCAAAGCAATGTGATTTGTGTTGATATTAATGTAAATTATAGAAATCAAAGGATGTGATTGGCTAATTACCGTAGATTCTTAAATTTATTCTTCATCTAGTGGAAGAATGTATATCATTCTTGCACGAAAAATGTGGTCAGAATTAGCTTATTATTAAATAGTTGTGGAGAAAATATATTATTAGCAGTCACAAAGAATCCGAGAAGTAGTCTTACTGCTATATCTTTTTCAGCAGGTACGAGTAAAGAATTAGTGCGAAGAATATTAGTAAAAAATAAATATTACCCTTATAAACCTAAATTCATACACACCTAAAAAGAAAGAGATTATGATAGGAGATTCGAATTCTGCGCTTGGATACAAGGCAAAATAGAAGAAAACAGATATCTTGCAAAATACATATTGTTTTCTGATGAGGCAAGTTTTACTTCAAATGGAGTAGTTAGTTCGCAAAATTGTCGGTGGTGGGCTGATGAAAACCCGCATTTTAAAATACAATGTAAGGACCAATATTACTTCAAAACAAACGTCTCGTGTGGCATCTTCAATAACAAAATAATTGGTCCATTCTTTTTCCGAGAAAATATGAACAGTGAAATTTTCTTACATTTTTTGATGTTTGAGATAGAGCCAATTATTGATCAACTCTCACAACGAGAAAAAGAACAACTTTGGTTTCAGCTTGATGGGGCAACGTGTCATAGTACGACTTGAATTAGAGAATATCTCGATGACCAATTTAGGGGTAAATACATTGGTAGATACTCCGTTAATTCATGGCCAGCAAGGTTGCCCGATCTCACTCGTTTGAATTTTTTTATGGGGTTACCTTAAAGAAAATGTTTATGCACGAAGACAATTTCAAAATATTGATGAATTGGAAAATATTTTTAGGGAGTGTTGTGCCAGTCTATCAAAATTTTTTTTAAAGAATGTTAATAATGAATTTTGGGCACGAACAATAAAATGTATGGAGGTGGAAGGTAGACATGTGGAAATTTAAAGATTATTAGATATTAAATTATTTTTTTTATTAGGTAGGAATTACTTTTCTTTTGTAATTTAGTTTTTAATTACTGCGGTTTCTACGGTCATTGTAAACCTGTTGATATGTAATATTTAGTTGCTTCGTTTTATTTGTTAACTTATTTAATTTAAATAAATCATAAATCATAAAAATTTTAAAAATGGCCAAGAATGGTGTATAACAAAGAAAACCAACTTTTTTTAACCAAAATGTATTATAGTGATTGAAGGAAAGCCCCTAAAGTGCATCCGAAATAATATTATTTTGAGCTAGGCTAAAAACATAAACAAAAGGATTTTTTGCGTAGGAGGGTACGATTTTAAATCTGAGTGTATTTTTTAATTCTAAACCATTTTCTTAAACACATTTTTTTGATATTGTCAAAAATTAGGGTACTTTACTCTTGGTCACAATTCCTATTTTTACCCACCCCTGTATACCGTTTAGAAATGTTAAAATTTGAGACTTGCAATAGCAGTTTGACACAATGCCCCAACTTTTATCAAGAATAAAATTTTCTGTCAAATGAATAATAAAAATTTTTCTCATATAGTGCAAACTTTTTGAGTTGCACTGTATAAAAAACACTCTAGACCTTAGCCTCAATATTAAAAATACCTCAGCCCTTCGCCTCAATATAAGAAAAAAACACTGTAATATTTTAAGTATTGGCAACTTGATTTAAAAATTCTTAATTATTCAAAAATGTTAAAACCCAAAAAAACAAAATAACAACTTTCCCATCTCTATATCTATAACCAAAGATGTAATTTTTCCAGATTTTTCTCTTAACACTAAAATATATAAATTATCTCGAACGATGATGAGATTACCCAAACAATAGGTACATTAGCCGTTTTTTCGTCCATTCAATTTCATCTTTCTTCTTCTTTCATCTTCTTTCAGTCTTTAAACTTTATTTCTATCATAGCTAATCTGGTATTTCATTAGTATATTAAAGGGATATTCCCGACAAGATTAAATTGTCACTTCGAGAAAAAAAATCCCGCTAGAGATTAAATCAGCGGTAGCGAAAAATAAAAATAACCGGTGGATTATTTTTTACAACGAAAGTGATATTTTAAAAACGGCTTAATACATTAATAAATATTTTATTATATTTTTCTATAACTGGCTTTAAGCGGAAAACTGAACTGGAAGAAATTTCGTAACATGTTAAAAAGGTTTGTGTTAATTTAAATTAGTTTTTTTTGCCAATTTGAAACGGTTTCAATAATAATTTTTTTTTTTTTCAAATTTAACTCTAATTGTATATTTAATAGTTATTTTTTAATTTTCACGTATATTTTTGATTTCACTAGTTTGAATGGATAATATTCCCCGCCCGTTGATACGTCACGTTCACTTCTATTTGTCTAAGAAAACAATGGCTCTTTATAATGTAACACAGTTACTAAATATCAGCATTATTCATGTCTTCATCCCGATTTTCGTTATATTTTTATTTATTCACCCTATCATTTTTAATTTGTAAAATCTGTTTATAAATATTTAATTAATCTCTTATGAACCGCGATACCGTGAAATGCACATACCTCGCGTATTTAAATAGCGGATAGACATAGGATTACCATCCTCGTCATACGCATATGAGTACTTGTATGTTAAGTTGAAAGTTTTCGTCTTCGCCTAAAACAGTTAAAATATAAATGGAATTTATCTATTCTGTTTTTTAGATATGCAGGGTAGATTAGGTCAGTCAGTCCTTTTTTTTTAAATAGATAAAAAATAACGATAAAAATTGCCAAACTTTGTGCATGCGAATTCAATGGATTGTAATCCTACGTCTATCCGCCAGTCGTATTTCCTACTATGTTTAATCGCGAAAAGAGAGGGCCCCCTACTGCTAGGCCAGACGGTATAGTCGGTTGAAAAATAAAATTCAGTTGAATGTTGAACTCGATCTAGTGCAAGAAGCAGTTGACTAGTAAGAGAATATTAATTAGTAAATACAATATAAGTAGTCCAATATTTCGAGAATTAATAAAAATAAATTTTAGAATCGTTCGATAGACAATCCGCGCAGGTCTGACTCCATCCAAATATGACTAAGGGTAGGGAAACAATGGTTAGCTTTATCACAATTTTAATTTTAATTTTTAGTTACAACTTAACCAGCCAACCCTCCAGCACGTAGCGGGGGCACCGTCCGTAAGAATACTGGAAAGACATATATAGCATTGCTTATAGATTTTTGAATTTATCATCAAAGTTCCATTTCAGTGTCATCATTGATATACCGATATAAAGTGTTACCCACAATATAAAATAATAATAATTATTTAATTAATTATCTACTAGAAATTCAACAAAAATTTACTATATGGTATTATGTGCTGACATGGGTAACAGAACCTACCCCTCAGTCGGTGGGTTCTGCATTTATACCGCGCCAGGGATTTTATACCTGGAAAATCTCAAATCTCCTCGATTGTCCGAGACACATAATATCTCTAGAAAATAAATGAATAGTATATTATACACCAAGGTCGAGAAAAATCTTTTCTACAGTCGTTTATATACTATTTTTTCAACTATTAGAACATTTAATCATTTTTACAATGATATTTTTTTGGGTATATATTTGAAAACAATTTCATGGAGTGGAAGCAGTTCGTGAAAATAATTGAATGAGAATATTCAATAAATTAAATTGACATTTTATTACGTGTTAATTGCAATGTGAATTTTAAAACTTTTATTATTGCATAAATAGCACTAATCAATATCAAAATATTTATTACATAACCTTAAACTTTTTCAAACGAAAATATATCTGATAAAGAATAACTTAGCTCTTTTGACAAACGCAATGATAGATACGTATAATTAATTTAAAAGATTTTCTATGACCGCCTACCTGTATAATAAATTTGCTTTTCAGAATAAAAAATTTGAACTTCCTTCATTTTTAACAGTTTTAACACAAAAAATGACCTGTTTAATTGTTTTAAATCTTAGAACATAACCCTAAAATTTTACATTTATCTCTTTCGCCCATCAAATAGTTTCGAGCGAATAGCTTCGATCGAATCAAGCTTGATCTGGTACGTCTAGATTTAACTAACGAACCTAACCTAACCTAACGAATATTTTTACTTCCGCCGCATCTAAATCTAATAAACAAACGATTCGGATCGATTTAAGCGCTCCAGATATAATAACCGAACGCGCCTTCTGAAGAATACGTTAAAAAAAAAGAGTATCTCGTTCTTGTGGTACTACTAGTCACCTTAAACTCGATAACACATTTAAGGCCGTAGTTTCACTGTATTTTAACCTATAAAAACACGGGTTTACCAGTTCCAATTACGTTTAAATTTTACTGAACGAAGGAAAATTAAACTTTGGCAGCTTAAAGTATAATGTTTAAAGAATGGAATCTCCTATTTTTTATTTGTCCTGTAATTAAACTGACTTTATATGTCAAATTTATTTGTCATAATGGAGATTTTCGATAATTTCCTGTCATGTCTTAGTTCATACCCTCTCGAAAATCATATAAAAACCATATTGCCAAACTTTTAGAAAAATCTGAGTATTAGGTATTTTCGCGAAGCTAATCCCGAACTAGTTCAGAACACATTTAAGGATTACAAAGGCCACAAAGGGACAAGTTATTTACACGTGTCCTATTCGGAATATATTCAGGATTTTTATGTACCGCGAACGCATAAAATGAAACTTATCTATGACATAATCTTTTGTTACTTAACAAAACAAATTAATTAATATTAAATGTTCACGTAATTAATTTAATGATACAGAAGAAATTATTTTTATGGAATTTTTGTCTCCAGATTTGGAATATTTGTCTCTAATTAGGGAATATTTGTCTCCCAATAGCTAACAAAATTATTTTTATGGAATACTTGTCTCCACATTTGGAATATTTGTCTCCACATTTGGAATATTTGTCTCTCATTATGGAATATTTGTCTCCCAATAGGCGCTAACAAAATTATTTTTATGGAAAATTCGACTCCAGAGTTTTAATATTTGTCTCCAGATTTGGAATATTTGTCTCCACATTTGGAATATTTGTCTCCACATTTGGAATATTTGTCTCTCATTATGGAATATGTGTCATGTGTCTCCCAATAGGCGCTAACAAAATTATTTTTATGGAATATTTATTTCCAGATTTGGAATATTTGTCTCCACATTTGGAATATTTGTCTCCCAATAGGCGCTCCTTATTTTTATGAAATATTTGTCTCCACATTTGGAATATTTGTCTCTCATTATGGAATATTTGTCTCCCAATAGGCGCTAACAAAATTATTTTTATGGAAAATTTGACTCCAGAGTTTTAATATTTGTCTCCAGATTTGGAATATTTGTCTCCACATTTGGAATATTTGTCTCCACATTTGGAATATTTGTCTCTCATTATGGAATATGTGTCATGTGTCTCCCAATAGGCGCTAACAAAATTATTTTTATGGAATATTTATGTCCAGATTTGGAATATTTGTCTCCGCATTTTGAATATTTGTCTCCTACAAGGCGCTCCTGTTTTGCCAAACTTTGAGAAAATGAACAATCATGGTTTACTGTATATGTTGCAGCAGAAATGTTTTTTAATTTTGATAATGTAAATAAAAAATTCTGTGCAGTTGAAAAAAAGTCATAATCTCCACCAAAAAACCCCATGTACCAAATTTGAATGGAATCGGTTAATAATCATAAATTTCGTCCACCATTTTGGAGTCGCCATCTTGAATTTATTTATTTTGAAAAAAAAAATCATGATCTCCTATCCCAAAAAGCCCCCAATACCAATTTTTAATAGAATCTAATCATAATTCCATATCTTGTCCACCATCTTGAATTTATTAATATTGAAAAAAAAAATCAAAATCTCCAACACAAAAAAACCCCATGCACCAAATTTGAATGGAATCGGTTAATAATCATAAATTTCGTCCACCATTTTGGAGTCGCCTTTTTGAATTTATTTGTTTTGAAAAAAAAATCATGATCTCCTACTCCAAAAAAACCCCAATACCAATTTTGAAAAGAATCAGATAATAATCCCATATCTCGTCCGCCATCTTGAATTTATTAATTTTGAGAAAAAGTTCATAATCTTAAACACCAAAAATCCCCATATACCAATTTTGAATGGAATCGGTTAATAATCATAAATTGCGTCCACCATTTTGGAGTCGCCATCTTGAATTTTTTTATTTTGAAAAAAAAAATCATGATATCTCCTATCCCAAAAAAACCCCAATACCAATTTTGAAAAGAATCTAATCATAATTCCATATCTTGAATTTATTAATTTTGAAAAAAAAATCATAATCTCCAACATCAAAAAACCCCATGCACCAATTTTGAATGGAATCAGTTAATAATCATAAATTTCGTCCACCATTTTGGAGTCGCCATCATGAATTTATTTATTTTGAAAAACAAATTCATAATCGTCGATCCCAAAAACACCCAAATACCAATTTTGAAAAGAATCTGATCATAATCACATATCTCGTCTGCCATCTTGAATTTATTAATTTTGAGAAAAAATTTGAAATCTCCAACACCAAAAACCTCCATATGGCAATTTTGAAGGAAATCTGTCCGTCCGTAATGAAATATCTATAAAATATATTTGGGATTTATATTTATGATGATTTTACGCATTTATCGAAGATAAACAAACAAACAAAGTTAGTTTTACAGCATTGCCATATCCCAGCAGAAGTCAGAGATTTTCTTGCTCTTGGCATAAAATGAAATAAGATTAAAATTATATTGTATAGTAGACCAGATAAATAATATGAAATAAAATGTCACTACTAAAACGAGTAAATAATTTGGTCAAATGTATGCTGAAATAAATCGTAAATAAGACATATTGGTACATCTGTTGAATAATAGATTTATGAAATTTGACATTAATATGACATATGTCACATTTAGTTATTGTTACGAATATTGGAGTGTGCCACTGCGGCCTTAAAGAATAATACAACCCCCTTAAAATTATTATTACGAACATATAATTCCCTATTTACAAACCACTAATAATGAACTAAATAAAAGGTAAATAAACAGTTTATTTTGTTTAATCAGCTCGTGCCTGCTACATTCAAGGCCGGTTAGCGATACGGAGAAACACAGTGAAAACCTTACTGAAATAAACGACTTGACCAATAGGACCTTTCAAATATGATCGAATGTAATAAATATAGTAATAAGAGTTAGATTAATTATAATTGAATGTTAAAGGAAATACTTATAGGGAACTGAACAAACAGTAATAAAATAAATAAATCGGTCAAGTGCGTCTCGGAATTCGCATATTTAGGGTTCCGTACCAAATGTAGAATATAAGCCCGCTGTGCAAGGGCAGGATTCTTAAAGGACTTTAAAATTTGAATCGAACTAATAAGTCAAAAATACTTGGTAAAAAGATTTAAAGAAGTGAAAAGAAAAATAACCTGGCGCATGTGTATTCGGCGTAACCGACAAAGAAAAAAAATTATACGATGAAAATTGGGTTTTTTAATAAAATTAATACGATTGCCCAGATAAAAATAATAAAATATCGAAAATCACAATTCGCATAAATACAAAGGTACGGAAACCTAAAAATGAGGGAATGGTAATGAAAAAAAATATTTATTCATATATTGGTATTTGTTGGTAAAATATACGTAATAGTATCACCAAATTTCAAGTTCACAGGTCAATGGAAAGTTCAAAAATACTTAGGTACAAAATTTTGTAAAAAATGCTGACTTTGGCGGCTTCTTATGCCTACGTTTCGCAATATTTTTTAAAACAAAAATACTTTTATCTACTCAATGAGCTCTATTCAACGATACCTCACTTGATGGGGTAGGCCAACATTTTTTTTTCAGCGCCCCCCTTTAGCTGTATGGGAGCCCATCTTGAAAACGTTTAAAAATATTTTTTATAATTTATATGGCTTTGAGCTAACAAGACGCATATACTGTGAAAATTTGAAGACTCTAGCTTCAATGGTTTAGCTGCTAGACCGGTGTAACAGACGGACGTGAGAGCAATAGGGTTCCGTTTCGACCCTTTGGGGTACGGAACCCTAAAAAAGAACTATTAATGTATTCATCCTCAAAATAAATCAAAATATCAAAACCAAAGACGAATGCCAATATTCAACATGAAAATCAGATATTCTCTAACTAATATAGGGTGATGCTAAAAATAAGATCTAAATGTAACGAAAGTAATCGACGGCAAGCACACTCTGTAGCTCGTTTCGTCAATCTGTTTAAGGCTTCGTTTACATTTAGCAAATTTACTGGCGGAAAGTAATTGCGACTACTAAACTTGCTTATTGTTTAGGGTTTACATATTTTCAATTTTATTTGCCAAGTAGTTAAGAAGAAAATAGCTGCAAGTGCCGTAGTGTGTGATGTTGCAAAATTTATTGTACTTAAAATTGCCAATAATTT
The DNA here is from genome assembly GCA_963243735.1 of Neocrepidodera transversa. Taxonomy (NCBI): domain Eukaryota; kingdom Metazoa; phylum Arthropoda; class Insecta; order Coleoptera; family Chrysomelidae; genus Neocrepidodera; species Neocrepidodera transversa. Next base: position 38,339,581 of record OY725337.1, on the reverse strand, counting down.
AATAGTTATGTTATAACGCAAGAAAAATAGAATAAAAAGAGTTTGGATTAGAGATTGGATAAGGAGCAGAAGTACTCTGGGTGGGTCAGAACAACTCTTAAATTAGATAGCTTTTGAAGATCCCGGTTCTTATAGGAATTTTGTAAGGTTATCTTACCGAAAGTTTCAAAAGCGGTTAATACTAGTTGAACTTAAACTTACAAAGTCGGAAACGTGGATGAGAAGTAATATTTCTCCTCAAAAAAAATTGGAAGTTACATTACGATATCTTGCAACTGGTGATAGTTTTGCTTCCTTGCAATATTTATACAGACCATCGAAATGTACCAATTCAGTTTTTTTTACCGGAGGTGTTTTTGGATATTCATCAAGTCCTTGCGAAGTATATAACGGTAAGATAAAGCAAATATACGTATTGTCAATGTTAGGTCAAAGAAACACAGGCCAAAATGTTTGTATATACAAACATATTTTTCTTTTGGTTTGATTCCTATATGATAAATATTTTCATATTTTTAGGCATTATGCGATATGGCATAATTTTGGCCATGAGCGTTCATATTTTCTATATACTAGTTTTATTTGTAAAATCAAAATACATGGTAATTGTTTACTACTTGAAATATTATTATTATCATCATCAGATCCTATTAAGGCCTCTTCTTTGACTTGCCGTAAAAGGTCTGAACCCTGAGAATCACTTGTGGAAGGTCTGCTATCAAACTGCTGCTGCATTTGTTGCTGAAATGGAAGATGGGTTAAATTTACACGATTAATAAGATCCTGATTTTATCCTTGCAAAATATTAAAACTTTTTAGAGCAAGTTCTTTTAGTTGGGCTGAAATATGTTTTGCAAAAGCATCGTATTGATCGCCAGGCTTATTTTCATTTTTGTCGATAATTTCTTTTAATTGCTTTATCAGAGCCAGAACCTGATATAATATAACTTTTGTTGCGTTTGGATTTTGGGATATGCATGATGGTTTATTACGTTTAAAAGGCTTAGGTGTAAATTGCGCTTCTGGTGGGATAGTTTCTTCGGCGCCAGTGTCAGCAGTTTCTTGTTGTTTTACGTCCTCAAAAAATGTGTTTGTAAATTGAAATATATAGGGGGACACCGTGTACATTTAATTGTTTATATTTAAATAATGTTATGAAACAATAGTAGTAATTTTATATTTTTTACAGTTACCCTCAACAGAAGAAGATTGGAAGGTTATTCAGATAGGGTATTCTACACAGTGGAATTTTGCTCATTGTTGTGGTGTCAGACATGGCAAACATGTGCAGATGCAACAATCGCCTAATAGTGGATTAGAAATTTTTAACTTCAAAGTACTTACAGCATAATAGGCAGGTTCGACATTTTTGTTTTTTAACTGAAATCGAGAGATTTTGTTATTTAAAAACGATCAAAATAAATTTGAGCGCAAAATATTAATATTTAATGTGCGCGATACTGGACCGGTGACGTCAGTAGCCATGAACGGTTCGTCCCTGACACGCTGCTGCGCTGTATTCACACACATTTTACAGGGTTACCGTTTTTAGTAAATTTTCTACTAAATTAGTAGATTTTTAAGAAAAAGGAGGGTGTTTATTAGAATTTTAATAGAATTGATAATAGACAGGTTGGACATTTTTTTAAAACTGAAATCGATATATTTTTTTATTAAAAAACAATCAAAAAAAAATTTTGCTCAAAATATTAATATTTACGTTCGCTGTAATATTCAGTACATTTTTCAGATTTGAATTTAAAACTATATTTTATCGCTACCTATCTATGGTTTTAATAACAGTGTGGAATAGTGCTGGTTTGTGGTGCGATAGGTCCGGGATCGAATCCCGCACAGCATATTTTAACCTCTCGATTTAAGTTAAAATAAAAAAAAATAAGAAAATGTCGAACCTACCTATTTTATTTGCATTAGTGGACGCAAATTCCTATTTCAAATATATAGAAGTTGGAGCTAATGGCAGAGAAAATGACAGTACGATAATTAGGAATTCTATCTTGAACAAAGAGACTTAAATTTTCCACAAAATTCCGTTATAGTCGGTGATGATGCATTCCCCTTGAGGACAAATCTACTAAAACCGTACCCCGGAACGTTAACTACTATAGAAATATTTAATTATCTTTAGATTGTTTGGAGGGGTTATTAATTTGAAATCAAGTACTGTGGATTTGGCTGTAAAAGCTGCTTGTGCTTTGCATAATTGGCTTAGAATAACTGATTCCCGATAATATTTTCCATTCGGAACAGTCGATCTTGAGGATACTGATACAGGGAATATTATAAATAGTTTCTGGTATTTAGAATGACAAGCACTACAATCACAGGCATTTGTGAATTAATAGCCATTCACAAGCTGTGAATTCTTTGCGTAATAAATACGAAGATTATCTGGGAAAGGTCCTATATCTTGGCAAGATAACACGATTGATTTATAATACAAACGTAATTAAATTACGCATTCGTCGTTAACTTAAACGACCCTTGGAGTATTCTTTCTCCAAACACAAGGTGGTGCCCGAGGAGAAAACTTTAAATCCGAACGAAGGCGCCAAAACACGGCTTGGCGACGCAAAGAGCGTTACAATTTTTAAAATCGCTTACCATGTTGTTTGTTGTTTCCCGGTTATGACAATGCTCCGTAAAAATTATCTGCCCTTGCAAACCATATAAGCTTTGACTTGTACAAATCATCAGTACCACTTCCACGTTTTTTTGATTTTAAAATTTCATTAATTTGATGTCTATAAACGGTTTTTATTGTTTTTATTTTCGTTTTCAGTATGTTTATGGCAATGTTTTCAAATTTTAATTCTTCTTGTACCTCCTTAAAAAGTTTTTCAAATGCGTTTTCTCGTCTTAATTTATTGATGTGTTCTTTTACCTTTATATTCCACAAAATTTCATATTTTTCGTATATGTTTAAAAACAAAATTATCTGATTTCCATCCCACTTATTCATTGTTAATAATAGTTTTCACTTGTCCAGACCCGTTTACAGTCGGAAAGTACAAACAAAAATTCGGCAAGCGGCAAGTAAACTAGCTGGTCCGTCAACTTCTAGCAAGCGCTTGCTGGCAAGTGCACTTTCCTTGCTGTTTATATATTACAAGTTTAGTGGCCGCAAGGACATTCCGCCATTGCTAAATGTAAACGAAGCTTTACCGTTGGAAATAACCGACGGCACGTACCATGGATAAATAAAAATAGCAAGTACTCTCTATGGCTACGTTTCCGAAATACTGAGTTGATCAATATTTTGATATATCGAAAACCACAAACGACGGTATATACCCTCTGTGGCTCGTTTACATTGTGCCTTCCGTAGCAGTATAATAATTATACCTTAACTAATAATCGTCGGCAGGTTCTGTGACTCGTTTACATTGAGCTTTCCATCGACGTGAATCATCTTTTATATACTGAAGGGAAATAATCTGCATCAAGTAATGTCTGTGGCTCGATTACATTGTACTTAACATCGACGCATTAAAATTGACTGTGCGCTGAGCCTCCCATCCCAGGGGGCTCGTAAGTATCTAATCCAAACAACTACAATAAAATATCTTCGCTCTAAAAAATTTTCCGTTCTAGCACAACATCCAAGTATCCCTGAAAACGAGTAATTACTCCTACCACAGGGTACAAGGAACAGGACAACACAAGGACAAATAACCGAGGAGGATTTACCAGGTAGCCGCTGCTTGCAGAGCGATCAGGGGTGAGTGAGGTGTCTTTAAAAGATTCCCGCCTCCACAACTCAGGACAATAATTGTAATACAAAAAAAATTGACTGTCATTGTGCTACCGAATGGAAAAATCGATGGTAGGTACACTATGCGGGATCTAGGACATCTAAATGTCGCCGTTTCGGCGTGACCATTTGGACGTCAGGCCATTTCTCTGTCGGCCGTTACGGCGTCGGCCGTTTCGGCGTCGGTAATACTAATTTCTAGTGTGTATGTTAAAACCTCTGTAAGTTTTATTCTAAAATAAGTAAAGTATTGAAAAAAGTGGGGTATTGGAATAAATGCTTTAATCTGTTTTTCAAGTACCTATCAGAATTATAATAGTAGTGTAATTTATATTTTATATGAACATTAGTATAATAATAGTGAAGATGTAGTTTAAGGGATTTACTGGAAAATCTCGTTCCTACTTATCCATTAATCCCACATTTTCACACTTAAACTATACCTGAACTCAAGCTGAATTTAACTATAATAGAAATCAATTAGTATTTCTTGTTATGGTGATACATAATCTTTTCCGGTAATTATCTAAATACCTTTTAAATTATCGTTTATGATAATTTTCTAAGAAACTTAATTGCGTTTAAAAATAAAGGATCAAATTCTTCTATATAATAAGCAATAATATTCTTATTCAGTTCATAATTTTGTTACTATCTTGCAATAGACGAAGAATTTTTAATAAGTGATGGATCGAAAAATTCAGTGCGGATGGTTTTTGCTGCAGTTAGTAAGAACGATGGAAGCCTAAAATTTTGGAGGTGTGAGAGAAAACAACTATGTAAAGCAAGAACATGAGAGATGGTAAAGTAATCAAAAAATTAAATGAGCATACTCACGACTCCTCGGCAATGGATGTAGATGTAAAAGTTGCGCTAGCTGAAGAAATAAATGAAGGGACAGTATAGGTAAATTTGGTACTTCTGTGCTTATAATGTATAATATAATGTCTGTGTGGATGTGTCGTTGAGTGGATGTCTGTGCGCACGATAACTCGAGAACGGTAAGGCCGATCCGGAAAATTCTTTCGCTATCGGTTTTTATTCAAAAAAGAAGGCTCTGTCAGAAGATGAGCTATTTCGGGCCCGAGGATGCTGGGAGTGTATGTGTGTGTGTGTGTGTGTGTGTGTATGTGTGTGTGTGTGTTCGCCTCACTATACTGGTGACAACTTGTGTGGTGAATAAACCTGTACTCTGACACCTCCAAAAATTGTGACAATTTACACGCGTTGCCACACTTTTAAAGGAGGGTATCGTTTTAAATGGGTGTTTTGGGTTTCTCATGAAAAAAATTTTTATGTTTCAAAAACTTGAAAATCCAAGAGAGGAAAACGAAAAAATTTGTTTTGTATTAAAACTATAAGCTTAAAATGAATTTCCATTGCAAGAAATTTTAAATTACCTGATTTTTAGGGTGTATACGGACGGCTAAATTATTAATAAATAAAACATATTTAATGGAAGAAATCTCTTTGAAATGAAAAAAAAAATATGTAGAATGAATCACTAATATTTTTAAAACTATTACATCTGTCTAAAAAAGCCCAAATATTTAACAATTATTAACTGAAAAATCTAAGAACTGGAAAAGTTTGACATTTATTATTAATATCCAAGTTGTTAAACCAATTTTTAAATATGGCAACATCGCATGTCTTAACACAGAACCCCAGTAGCTCCTATATGAGGTGGAGCTTTTGGGAGACAAATACTCATGATTGTGCGCATGCGTCGTTAATGTTAGATTAGGTTTTTTCTGATTATTTAGAATACAAATAAAAAAAAACTATTATTTGGATTTAACTGGGGTTAATCAGTAATACAAAATTGCATTTATATTGCATTTCACAAAAAAAAAATTATGGAATATTTGTCTCCCAATAGCTCCCCCTACTATGAACCTTATACTGTGACAGAACTAGCTCCTCCTACTATAAGCTGTGACAGAACTAGGACTTTTATGTTTTTTTTTTAACTTTAATATATTTATTACCCGTATTGATAAGCAAAGACCAGGATTTAGCAGATTTTTTTACGATCAAACGTTTAATTTCAAATATTTAATATTTCTGAGACGTCTTAAGGTAGATCAGTTTAAGAAAAAAGCGAAAGATGGCGCCAGTCGTCAATTTAAGTTTGAATTATCTATTTAAGCAAAGATAACGTTACAATCGAAGTTATTTATTTAATTATATGCTTACCTTTTGCTACAAAATGCCCTATAATTATTGTATCGCAATGTTCAAGAATAGTATTTTTAATATTGATTCAAAAACTAGAATAAAAACGTAATTTCGACGCTAACTCCCCCTTGGTTATTTATAGTATTGAGGTGTAGTATTGCCGGTACTACAGATAAATAAACTGGGCTGTAAACCGAATTTAAATAAGTCCGAGTGGCACCATTTTTCTCATATTTGTTTAACTGATCGACCTTAAGTGACAGATTTTTTTTTAATTATAGGTTGAATATAGGTGGCCAAGTTGGTTAGGGCACTGGCCTTTATACTTGGTCATTGTTCGGGTCGTGGGTTCGAGTCCCATGAATCTCAAGTGGAATTAAAGTCAGATAAGACTTTGGGCAAGTGCAAAAAGGTATTTGTGTCATGCGCAGCTTCATTCACGCCGGTAACCAGGCCGGATGAGATCGGATATCTCGTGGAACTGATAGGGGTTGGTGGCACAATTACACACTTGCCAGTTGGTAGATCACCTGAATGACAATGACATAGTCCTGGGTTTAGGGTGATTGAGGACCGTGGATCGGAGTCCACGAAAAGCTGTAGGTCCCGTCCAGATTAGCGTTTGAAGCAGAAAAGAGACGTTAAAATTACAAGCAAGGAAGCAAGCAAAAAATAAGGGTTAAATTTTTATTACTCAGGTTTTTAATGGCCCATTAACCTAAAATCAAGCAAACACCCCATTCGTGTAAGAAGTTTAAATGTATCTTTTTATTGATCTAATAGGATTACCCTATAACGTCAAATAAAATATTTCTAACACATTTTTTTAAAAGCTTTATTCAAATATTTATCAATCTTAATTTTTTATATTAACGTGAAAAGTATAGTTAGTATTGTTTGAAATATTGAAACTACGATATTTTAAATCAGATGAAATGCTATTTAAATTAATACCTTTTGCTCTTCCATCCATCTGATAGTGTCTTCTGATTTTTGCTGTATTAACCGCGATTCTGCTTTATTATTTTATCAATGTTAGAACTTATTTTTAAGTAATATACAACCTGTAACAAATGTGGTGACAACAATAAATCTTATGTGATAGATTGCAAATTAATTTTTGTATTTGTCATTTCGATGACAGCTGATGACATCACTAATTCAACCATTTTACATTATTGGTTCTTTATTTCCATTTTTTGTAGTAATAATACCAGTATTTATGATTTTAAAGTGTACCAATAAAAAAAATAGCAGAAAGTATTCGTGGATAACTGGTCTTTAAAACACTTGACCTATTTCGAGAAAAATCGCGCGTGTTCTATTAAATGACAGCTGGCCGCCATGTTGCCAAATCCTCCTTGTCAGTCCTTGTGATTTCAAAATTTCGTACGGGGTCGCAAAAAACCCAAAAAACGATACCCTCCTTTAGTTTTCTATGCTATAAAATAAAATAGCATGCTTTTTGATTAGCTAACTCCCTTACCAACGTTAGTAGCGACATCTTCCCATACATTTTTAACTTCTTATATCCGTGCTTATATAGATACCTACCATTAATTAAAACTGTGTAATTGAGTTATATTCACATTGTACGCACAATAATAATTATAACAACTTTCTGGAATTCTGGATAGTGGCACCATCTACGTTGGTGAGCGATGTTGCCATTTTCAACTAGATCATTCAAGGTCGATTAACTGGTATTTAACGTTTTATTTTGTTATATTTATTCGTTCGTTGGGATTATATTGTATTTGTAGATATAAATGTGTGTGATTTAGTTATTTTTATTCGTCTTATGTTGTTTTTTTTGTTTCATGTATGTATTAGTTGTCGTAGATGTGGACAAATTTTTGTTTATAATCCAGTACAAAAGACTTTTACTTTTAATTTCCGAAGTTACTTAAAATTGAGTAAACTTTTTGTGAAGTTTTTTACATTTAATAAATAGGTCAACTCATTTTACACATTTTAAAAATAGTACTTATACGGGTGTGTGAAGTTAGCCCCACATTTTTCGAATTTTAATCTTTTGAAAGTTGTTCCAAATTGTTCTAGGTTTGTACCATATTGTTCCAGAAAATTATTCCTTAAACTTATACACAAAGGCCGGAAAACTGAAAAAACCACTTTTAGACCTAGCCCCCCATTATTTTTATTTCGATATTTTTTCTAATTTTTTTTTTAATGTACTAGATTGTTCTAGTTATTCTTAGCGTTGTTCCAAATTTTCATCTCTTAAAAAAATTATCTCAAGCTCAAAATCAATTAAACCCATTCTTTTTTTTTGAAATTTTTTTTGTTGTACTAGATTGTTCCAGTTGTTCTTACCATTGTTACAAATTTTCATATCATTGTAACGTCAACTTCTCCTAAAGGATCAGTAGATGTTACACTTGCGAACGGCTGGCTTTTTTTATAGTCGGGAGCCCGTGGGTTATTAACTGGTACAAGTTTTATCTTTATAAGATGTTATAATGGGCGCCATACAAACTTTTCAGATATTTATCTTCGTCTTAGGAAGTTTGTAAAACCTTTGAAATAGTTAATTAAATTAAAGTTCGTAATTCAACAGTCTCACAAATGAAACGAAATAAACTTGATCGATACTTATATTGATTCTATGTACAGAAATATGTAAATATATGAAATTGTAAATAATTATAAAACAGTAAATAAAAAATAAAATAGGGTGGTTAAGTAGTGATGAAGTACATATGCGATAGTATTTTATGTTAAAACAGGTCACCTATTTAAATCAGAGTTTATAATTAAATCTCATTATTTGTATTTATTTAAATTAAAGTGATGGTAATAAGGTATACCTACAGATCATACCAAATAAAGGGGTGAACTTATGTTCAATAACCTGATGTCGTAACGTTACGTATTCAAGTTTACATATGTAAAACTGTATCAAATTAATAAATATACTTTAAAATAAACAGAGTAAGTCTATCACATAAAGATCTGATTATATATACTTAAACATAAAAATAAAAGGAAAAGTGAATTATAAAAAAATCTTAAAAAGTTACCGACTTCAAGATGGTGGCGAAAACGTCTAACTTGTAAATTTCATGTATCTTGGATGTCGTGATCACAAGTGGTCCTAGGTAATTGTTGCTAGTGCTGGGTAGTAATTTCCCAAAAACTCTTAATAACGAAACTGGATAGTAGAAGACTGCTAGAATCCACAGAGCCGGGAACCATAACCCATGATGACAAGATACAGACTAATCCAAAATGCCGGACGAAAGAAAAAGTGGTTCACCGTCTTTTGATAGCCATAAGAGTTCCTTTTAATGACTAAGAACGAGTTATAGATTCTATTCTGCAAAACTCCAGTTCGTACAAAGAGGAACAAAAAGGAACGACGAGGAACGACCCTAAATGGAAAAAATCCATTAGCTTCAAGAAACTACGCCATGCGTTCATAAAAAATATGTCATAAAACGAAAGACAATTTACTCACCTTTTTACAAAAAGGGCATTTACATCTGTTTTATAATCAATCAAAATTGCTACAGGCTCGCGAGATGAAATCCTCTGCCTTGCTCATCATATATAACGACTTGTGGTATGGTGTTGCGAAAATCTACTTCATAATCCCACCTTCAACGGTAGCGTGTAGACTCAACGAGCATTCACCAACAAGTGGCCTTTAGACAGCCCAAACGGAAAAAGGAAATACGCGTGTCTGCTACGTCATTTCTCAGAGCCAATCATAACAACAGAAATCAGTTACTACGAAACTTAAGACCACAGGAAAAGATGAAATATGTGACTGAATAGTCGACAACGTATCTTGATCATTTGGAGAAAGAACGTAAGTGATAACAGAGAGACAACGTTTACACTACAAACTAGAAACCGGTGTGCTAAATTAAACAGAAAGATATGTTCTGGAAATTTAAATGCTACACTACCCCTCTCCCAAAAAAAAAAAAATTAGATCCTACAAGGAGATAATTTTAAACTACTCGTATAATCTAAACAAAAGAAAAATTTAAAAATTTCTTAAGCGAGTACCTCAAAACTCAAAAACTAAAAAAAAATATCTGAAATTTTCAAGGTGATAAATGGTAAAATACAATTGACTTGGTATATTCATTCATTTTGATTTAAAGCAAATTTTCCGAAATGGAAAACAATATCGGTAAGGTTTAAACTAGGAAGAGGTCATAATCAGGCTAAGGTCACAATCAGGCTAAAGTCACAATCAGGATCAAAACGAATAAAAAATACAAAGACTAAGGTACGGTACTCAAATACCTCTATTTAAACTAAAGTACCAAAACGTTCAATGACATTGAATGTGAAAGTTCGAACTATATAAAAACTAAACCAAAAAATTTTGTAGGTTATTTAATAATCAGTTAAAAATCAAGTCAAAATATTAGTTTGATCAGGACTAACTATTTTGAAGCAGGGAAATTAAGTACTTCTCAACAAAAGAGAATTTACAAATATTGACCAGACCATTTTAGGATAACCAGGGAAGGTTAGACGATCTCCCAACGAAATAAAGCTTCGTCAAACTAAAGCGGGCTAAAAAGGGAAAATAAATGAACGGTATAAAGAAAACAACACTGAATTTGGATCCCCATAGTGGTGTATCTTACCATGTTGCCCTGGACGCAGTAGCCTTACCCCCACCTTGGACGAACAAGAGAAGGCAATCCTCGGACACAACCATGGAAAGGCTGGAACCATTCCATGACAAGACTTCTAGCGCAAACATCGTTTATTCCAAAAGTCTTTCCTTCCATGAGAATATGACCCCCCAACGCCAAAGCCTGGAAAGTACTTTCCACTGAAGGTTTCCACTATGGACCCCACCCCACACGCACGCTGTTGTCTCCTATATCTAACAAAAAATATCAAAGGGACTTACATAGATCCATGGAACAAAAATGTCCATGCAAATGCTAACTAAAAATAACAATCAAAACCAATTTGAGTGTTACCCAAAAACTTTCACACTCATGAGACAGAAATGCCCATGCAAGCAGAAATAATAGAAAATACCAATACTCAAAAACATACCCGTCCATAGAACAAAATGTCTGAGCAACGGTCTACCAAAAATGTATTTACTGAATATCTCTATTGAAAAATTTACTTATACACCCATGGAACATAGTGTCCATGCAAGCGCTTATCTAAACTGATAACATCCATAGGATAAAGTGACTAAACTGTATACTACAATACTACCTACTTAATAGACATTTAGAAAAAAAAATTTTATCCTACAGAAACGTCAGAATTAGAGCCAAAATACGGTTTTAAATCTTTTATATGGTATTTCCCAACTGGAGTACCATCAATGTTTTCTAAAATATAAACTACTTTGGAAATTTTACTTTTTACTACGCTCAGAATATATTTAGGAGCTAATTTGGCACAAACTTGTTGACTTGCATCTGACAGAATTTTATTTCTTCTCCAGACTTTATCGTTAACTTTAAATTGGATTTCACGTCTCCTCAAATTATAACTTTTTGAATTTCTAGTGTAGGCTTTATTTAACTTCTCTTTAACAGATTCACAGATTGACTTCAAATTTTTAATATTGTTGCTATACGCTACCCTATCTTCAGGAAGTAATTCTACCCCTTCTGTAGTTGAATTATCGCCATAATGAATCCCTGAATCAGGTATGTGACGTCCAAAATTCAAAAATGAAGGTGTAAAATTGTGAACTTCATGAACTGAGTTGTTAATAGCATACTGAATTTTTGGAAGTTCTTTGTCCCAATTTTTATGTTTATCTAAGTAACAACGTATAGCTTGACCTACAGTCTTATTGTTTCTCTCAACAAAATTACATTGACTTGCATACAAAGGAGAAAACCAAATTTTTACCTGATAACTCTCACACAACTTCTTAAAAACTTTTCCGGCAAACTGAGAACCATTATCTGCACATATATATTTTGGAACTCCATATACTAGGAAAACTTTGTCTTCTTAAAATTTAGCAACGTTTAAGGCTGTAGCTTTCCTCAAAGGACATAAGATTGTATATTTCGAAAACCAATCTGCGACAACTAACAAATGAGTATAACCACTAGGTGTTCTTGGATAGTTTCCCATTAAATCAACAGCTATTACTTCAAAAGGATAGTTAACCGTTTTTTCTGACCCCATTAGTCCTAACGGTGAATTATTTGACAACTTCTGAGACTGACAAATCTTACAACAACGTACATACTTCAAAATATCTGCTCTCATCTTTGGCCAATAATAATACTGTTGTACTCGACATAAAGTTTTATAAAATCCAAAATGTGCACATGTAGGTGGATCATGTGAATGTCTGATGACATCTAACCTCTGCTTCTTGGGAACAACTACTTTCCACTCACTTTTATTTGCTGGAAATGATATCTTAGAAGAAATCAACCTAAACAACTTGTTATTTTCAACTCTCCATAAAGGATATAATTTTGGACTTTCTTTTACTTTTTTACACATTTTCATATACCAAGAGTCTGTCAGTGGGTCTACAGATATCAAATTAACTGCCGGTTTCTCTACAGGAATACGGGATAAAAAATCTGGCACTACATTGAATTTACCTTTACGATGAATAAATTGGAAATTATGTTGTTGTAATTTCACTGCCCATCGAGCTAAACGACCACAAGGATCCTTAAGATTATTCAAATAAGTTAAACTAGCATGATCAGAAATTACCTTAAACGCTGTACCCTCTACATAAGGACGAAATTTTTCTATCAAGAAGATTACACTGAGAAGTTCTCTTTCACTAACCGAATAATTTTTCTCAGCTCTCGACAAAGAACGTGAAGCATAAGCAATGACTCTATCGAAACCATCTATATTTTGTACTAGGCAACCACCAATAGCAAAATCTGACGCATCACTTTCTATAATAAACTCCTTATCAAAATCAGGTGGACACAAAATTGGGGTAGAAACAAGTGCTTTTTTTAGGTTTATGAAAGCTTTTTCTGCAGCTGGATTCCACTCAATTGCTTCTTTCTTTTTCTTTCCTTTAAGTAGTTCACTAATTGGTGATGTTAAAGCTGAAAAACTGGGTATGAACCTACGATATCAGGAACAAAGACCTATAAACCTCTTGATATCTGTGCTAGTACTGGGACGTGCAAAATTGAGCATAACTGCAACCTTATCAGAGTCTGTGCGCAAGCCTTGCCTATCTACAATGTAACCTAAATATTTTAAAGAAGTTTTGAAGAATTGACACTTTTTTGGGTGAACGGTAAGATTTGCATCTTTTAGGATGTTTTTTACTTCTTTTAATAAAGACAAATGCTCTTCAAAAGTTTTAGATAGAACTAAAATATCATCTAAATATGTGGTAATATGAGGTTCAAACTTTGGTCCAAATAGAGAATCTACTAAACGCTGTTGAACTTGTGCACTATTCCTTAATCCGAAAGGCATAACGGTAAAATTAAACAAACCTCTACCTGAAACACTAAATGCTGTTTTCTCTCTAGACTGCTCATCCAAGGGAATCTGCCAAAACGCTTTCCTAAGATCAATACTAGAAATATATTTAGCATCACGCAGCATGTTTAAAATCCTATCAATACGTGGCAACGGGTAACTGTCATGTTTTGTAATTGCATTCAACCTTCTACCATCAAAACAACAACGATATTCACCAGAAGGTTTCTTAACTAATAAAACAGGACTATTCCACGGACTGTGAGATGGTTCAACTACACCTAAAGCTAACATTTCATCCAATTCTTTATTTAATATTTTTAACATATAAGGAGACATTAAATATTGTTTTTCTCTAAAAGGTTTTGCATCACCTGTATCTATAGACATTGTAATTTTGTTGGTTCTACCTAACTTTTCTTCATTACTAATCTCATTGAAAGAGTCTATTACTATTTGCGCTCTACTTTTTTCGACATCAGATAGATCTAAGTCTTGAGCAATAAATTCATTGATTGAAACTTCACTAGAAATTACTTCAAGGTTACAATTTGTTATATTGCTGTGAATGTTCCAAGAAAAATCATCAAAATCAATTTTTATTTTAAACTGTTTACAAAAGTCACTGCCTAAAATTATTAAATGAGGTAAACTGGGTACCACTAAAGCTGGAATTATTTGCAAAACATTATCTACACAAATTGGTAAATCTACAATACCTTGAGCATATTGTTGTGAACCGTCTACAGTAAAAATATTTTTTAGACTATTGCTTGGATTTATTTCGAGATTAAATTTTCTTAAGATTTCTAATGAATTCTGACCACATACTGTAATGTTTGCACCACTATCTAATGAACAAATAAAATTTCTATCGAAAATTTTAACTGAGATGTACGGTCTATTCCTAACTTTATTTTTCCAAATGTTCCAATCATTTTTGTCAAAATATTTTTTAACTGTTGTCCCTTTTATAATTGGAGGAGTACTGGGACTTAATTGTTTACAATAAACTCCCCCTACCACTAGTTTTTTTGAACATTTCTTACAGTTTCTTAAAGTCACATCTGGAGAACCGCATTTATAACAGAATTTTCTGTTATTTCTAACTGTACAATTTCTAAACAAATGGTTCGGCTTTAAACAACGCCAGCAAGTAAAATTAGGAATAGGTGTTCGAGAAGGTTCAGGTGTTTCTATCGAATTTACGGTTTGATTAGTAGTCTGTCTTAAATTAGAATTTTTATTTCTATGTGATTTTGAATTCTTAAAACTGTTTTTGGATTCACCATAAAATTTACTATTTTTGCTCTCAGTATCTGAATTGTAACATAACTCTGAATCTAATAAATTTGAAACTGCAAATCTGGAGTGAGAACTTCCAGAAGTTAAACTGAGAACATCAGCTTCTTCTAATTTTTTACATAAATCACTAAGAATTTCTACCTTATCAATATCATGTAAAGCAAGTCTTTTTCTGTACTCTGATTGTAAACCTAACTTAATATTTTTAATCTTTGTAAATTCTGTAGCATTTAAATTTCCAGAACATATCTTTCTGTTTAATTTAGCACACCGGTTTCTAGTTTGTAGTGTAAACGTTGTCTCTCTGTTATCACTTACGTTCTTTCTCCAAATGATCAAGATACGTTGTCGACTATTCAGTCACATATTTCATCTTTTCCTGTGGTCTTAAGTTTCGTAGTAACTGATTTCTGTTGTTATGATTGGCTCTGAGAAATGACGTAGCAGACACGCGTATTTCCTTTTTCCGTTTGGGCTGTCTAAAGGCCACTTGTTGGTGAATGCTCGTTGAGTCTACACGCTACCGTTGAAGGTGGGATTATGAAGTAGATTTTCGCAACACCATACCACAAGTCGGTATATATGATGAGCAAGGCAGAGGATTTCATCTCGCGAGCCTGTAGCAATTTTGATTGATTATAAAACAGATGTAAATGCCCTTTTTGTAAAAAGGTGAGTAAATTGTCTTTCGTTTTATGACATATTTTTTATGAACGCATGGCGTAGTTTCTTGAAGCTAATGGATTTTTTCCATTTAGGGTCGTTCCTCGTCGTTCCTTTTTGTTCCTCTTTGTACGAACTGGAGTTTTGCAGAATAGAATCTATAACTCGTTCTTAGTCATTAAAAGGAACTCTTATGGCTATCAAAAGACGGTGAACCACTTTTTCTTTCGTCCGTCATTTTGGATTAGTCTGTATCTTGTCATCATGGGTTATGGTTCCCGGCTCTGTGGATTCTAGTAGTCTTCTACTATCCAGTTTCGTTATTAAGAGTTTTTGGGAAATTACTACCCAGCACCAGCAACAATTACCTAGGACCACTTGTGATCACGACATCCAAGATACATGAAATTTACAAGTTAGACGTTTTCGCCACCATCTTGAAGTCGGTAACTTTTTAAGATTTTTTCATAATTCACTTTTCCTTTTATTTTTATGTTTAAGTATATATAATCAGATCTTTATGTGATAGACTTACTCTGTTTATTTTAAAGTACATTTATTAATTTGATACAGTTTTACATATGTAAACTTGAATACGTAACGTTACGACATCAGGTAATTGAACATAAGTTCACCTCTTTATTTGGTATGATCTGTAGGTACACCTTATTACCATCACTTTAATTTAAATAAATACAAATAATGAGATTTAATTATAAACTCTGATTTAAATAGGTGACCTGTTTTAACATAAAATACTATCGCATATGTACTTCATCACTACTTAACCACCCTATTTTATTTTTTATTTACTGTTTTATAATTATTTACAATTTCATATATTTACATATTTCTGTACATAGAATCAATATAAGTATCGATCAAGTTTATTTCGTTTCATTTGTGAGACTGTTGAATTACGAACTTTAATTTAATTAACTATTTCAAAGGTTTTACAAACTTCCTAAGACGAAGATAAATATCTGAAAAGTTTGTATGGCGCCCATTATAACATCTTATAAAGATAAAACTTGTACCAGTTAATAACCCACGGGCTCCCGACTATAAAAAAAGCCAGCCGTTCCCAAGTGTAACATCTACTGATCCTTTAGGAGAAGTTGACGTTACACAAATGGCGCCCTCGTTATGTTAACTGATATAAGACTCTAAATTCTAGAATAAATAAATACAGAATTCAAAATTCTTGCAAATGATTTAATACATTCATGATAAGGGTAATATTGCTAGGGGTTAATTAAAACTACAATTAATGTAGTAGAATACAGTTTTAGAGCCAAATTTAATTATTTTGAGAATACTAGGTATCTAGTAAAATTTAATATTTTGGAGCACACTTGTTGAAAATATTCAATATTTTTAACTTCAGTCATAAAATAGTCGTGTAAACGTATAGTAGCAAGAAGACAATTTATAGTTGTCAAAAAATTTTGAGGTTAAGTTAAAAATACTTTAATATCGCTTGTTTACATAATGGTTACACACTTTAAACCAAGGTACTTGCTTGAGTATGAGCTTAATTATGAACTAAGAATAAGAGATGTTGTGTCACAGCAGAAAAAAGTCGATGATAAACGAACCATATTGAATAGACTACTAAGCAAAGAACGTAAGATATTAAATTTTGATCCTAAAACCCTTAAAGATCCTAATTACAATTTTGACTCTGAGAAAGTTGAAATACAGAAAACTTTAAACGATGTTACAGTGCTAATTTCAGATTTTGAAGGTAATTCATCAGATTCAGTATATAAACGTGCTACTGGAAGAATTTTTCATGTAATTTTTAGAATTTTAAGAATTAAAATAGATCCTTTAGACCCTGATGTAAGTAGTAGGGAAGAATTTAAAAATGAATCATATGCTACAGCTTTACAACTTGAGGCTGAACTTAATGATAAATTAATAGAAGTAGACCCGGTAGATCCACCACACAATTCTACAGCTTTTAATCAAAATATTATGATTCCAAACTTTAACAATACAAGTAACCATAATCAAAATATGAGTAAAATTTTTCCGGTTTATAAGTTAGGAATACAGTTTGACGGTGAACCTAAAAATTTACTTTCATTTATAGAACGAGTCGAAGAGGTATCGAAAGCAAGACAAGTTACTAAAGAACAGCTTTTTCAGTCTGCTAGTGATCTTTTTTGTGGTAAAGCAACTTTTTGGTATAGGCAAATTCAAAGTCAAGTATCAGATTGGAAGTCATTAGTTGTAAAGTTAAAGAAAGATTTTTTAATGTCCGATTATGACGATGAACTGTGGAATCAAATTAAAAACAGAAAACAAGGTAGGCATGAACCCATAGTAGTTTATATTGCATGTATGGAGACTCTGTTCTCTAGATTAAGTAAGACGCCTGCAGAATTTATAAAGATAAAACTTGTACCAGTTAATAACCCACGGGCTCCCGACTATAAAAAAAAGCCAGCCGTTCGCAAGTGTAACATCTACTGATCCTTTAGGAGAAGTTGACGTTACAAAAATATTATTTAAAGGTTTGAAGTGAATATATTTTAAAATCGGACCTGTAATTTAAAATATTTTCTCTAAAAGGTCAGACAAAAACAAAATTATTTATAGCCAATTTAAGAATGAAATAAAGAAAACCAGATAAAAAATATTTATAACATTTTATGCTTTGTTGATAAAATAAAACGCTTTACAAAACTAACTAATATCAAAGGTTTTAATTTTTTTACAAATAATTAAGAGGGGGTTAACCTTTTATTAAAGATCAGAGTATATTTGCGGGGTGAAAGACGAGGTAAAAATACAGAGTAATAAAGGCGTGACCTGATGATAAAGGAAAATATATTTAGTGTCTTTGTCATACGGCTTTGCTTAAAATTATTGTAAATATGACCTTCAGATCGTCTGAGCGAAACAAAAGCATAACACATTTCGACTATTTCGAGTAATCCTTTGTAAGTGACCGCCTATCGCCCGGGCTGACAAAAATAGGCTATTTTAGTTCGGTTTATTATATTTTGGCATTTTACTTATATCAGGGTTGAGTTTACATGAGATTTTTACTCTCTCGACTCACCATCCGAGAAGGGAAGGTATTGTGAACGAGCTAAAAAATTTTGTCTGAATGTCTGTGTTTGTCTCTGTGTCTGTCTGTCTGTATTTGTCTCTGTGTATTCTTCTACGAAAGAAGCGCTTGAATCAGTGATGAAAAATGCTCCAAAATTCAACATGAAGTTAGACTTCAATTGTTTTAACTTAATTTATCCTAACGGTATTTTTTTAATACATAAACAAAACAACGTCGAAAAAAAATAATGAGGGGCTCGCTCTAAATGGTATTAATTGATTTTAAGCTTAAATTGTTTTTTAAGACATGAAAAGGAACAATTCTAAAAATAACTAGAGCAATCTAGTACAACAAAAAAACTTCGAAAAAAATAATGGGGGCTGGACCCAAATGGTTTTTATTGATTTTGCACTTGAAATAATTTTATTTAAGACATGAAAATTTGGAACAATGTTAAGAATAACTTGAACAATGTAGTACAACAAAAAAACTTTGAAAAAAAAATAATGGGGGCTGGACACAAATGGTTTTTATGAATTTTGGGCTTGATATAATTTCTTTTAATACATGAAAATTTGGAACAATGTTCAGAACAACTAGAACAATCTGGTGCAACAGAAAAAAATAGAAATAAAAATAATGGGGGGCTAGCTTTAAAAATGGTTTTTTGAGTTTTCCGGTCTTTGTATTTAAGTTTAAGGAATAATTTTCTGGAACAATTTGGTATAAACCTAGAACAATTTGGAACAACTTTCAAAATATTAAAATTCGAAAAATGGGAGCTAACTTCACACACACACACACACTACTTATACATATAATTCTGTATTCTTCATTTATATTATTATTAAACTTCATCTTTTCAAGTAACGAGAGTTAGATTTATTAGTATAAAAGGTTCATGCAGTGACGTCTTCGTTTCCTGTGCGAAAAATATTGTTTATCTTTCTCAAGCTTCGATATTTTTTTGCAGGTTGTAATTCGTAATTTTAGAAATACAAAGTGTTTTAGAAATAATCACTTTTGTATTTCACTTGCTTCTAAAATTAAAATGCACACAGTAACAATAAAAACGAACGATACTTTTTTTATTAAATTTATTATTTTGGTATCTTTTTGCAAAATAAAAAAAAGTTTTGTGATAAAAATATTTTTTCTGCATTTACGGAACACCTTGTTCAAATATTTTATTTTCAATTACAGAATTATTCGTTCAAATCAAGCAAATAAAAACACTTCTTGAAGTTTTCTGGTAAAATCAATAAAAGAAAAGTTATTTTTTTTGTGCCAGTTGGTATGTGAAAATATGATATTTTACATATTATTTCCTAATTGTAGCAGTGTGCTATAAAATGTGCGCATGCGCTTGCTGATTATCGGCATTGATATATCAACTAAAATAATCTTATTCTCTACAGCCGAGCCGGAAAAGTTCTGGGGTGATACAGCCGATTTTTTTTATACCGTACTAGTTTTTTACCCGCAGCGATGCTCCCGTAGTATTTCTTAAAGTAAGGGAACAATTAAATTTTTAAATTGCAGGAGGCTTTGCTCATAGAAATCAATTTTCTCTATTTTAACCTTTTTTCGCAAAAAAAATATGATTTGAACAAAATTATTGATTTTAAGAAAGTTTAACAACGTCGCACATCATTATCTTTATTTTAACATTTTTCCCAGAAAAAAGACTGCCGAAGTTACTGTTTTTTAACGCAATTTATTGATCTAAGAAAATTTGGCAATGCTGAAATTTATTTTTTCTATTTTATCGATTTTACCCCCAAAGGGGCGGAAGTTTTAAAAATGCTGGAACACGTATTTGTTAATTTCTAACCAGAAGCCTAAATATTAAATTTTATGATTCTTAGAGAATAACTTCTAAACAAATATTTTAACCCCCCTAGGGGTAGAATTTTTAAAAACGATCAAACATGTACTTGTTAATTTTTATCCCCTGTTTTAATTTTCTAAAACGCTCAAACATGTAATTGTTAATGTTTAACCCGAAGCCTAAATATTAAATTTTATGATTGTTAATTCGAAAATAACGGACTTCCAATTAAAAACTTTTATACCCTTGGGTGGAATTTTCAAAAACGCTTAAACAGGTTTTGTTGATTTCTAACCAAAAGCCCAAATATTAAATTTTATGTTTCTTACTTTAAAAATAACGGTCATATAAATTAATTCCACATAGGGGTAGTTTCACTCCTTAAGGGAAATTAATTTTAAAAAGCAAAAATACGTTTGTTTGTAGAAAAACAAACAAAATTTTTCGCCGTTTTTCAAAAATGTATACAGTTTTGGAGTAAAAAAATAATTAAGTATTCAGAGGGTAGTTTCTACACCCTACCCAAACAATTAAATACGACGGAATAGTAAACAATTCCTAAACATCAGTCACATGCTTCTACTTGGCAACACTGAGTTAACACATTTTGGGGTCGCTTTATAATTGTGACGTCTTGAAATAACACATATCATGTTTCCTAATATTAACAACAACACATTAACACATGGCATGTAATATAAATATAGTGACAATGGTGCCACAAATGAAAATCTAATACAGATTTCTTCCTATGGAGGGTATGTCTATATATCAAAGTTTGCTTTTACCAGGACAGGATGGCGCATCTTGCAACCCATGTTTAATTAAAAATGCTGCAATTGACTGTTATTCATGCGTTGTCACAACTATTACGAGGCGTGTATGTGTGTGTGTGCGCGCGCGCGCGCTGTTGTCTTCGGATCTAGCCCATTTGCCACATACATTTTTTTAATTATTGTTACAATAATATGTTTGTTTTATGTACAAAGTCTGTTAAGTTCTGAGATTAGGTAATTAGATGCATTTCTATTGTTGTTGCACTCAAAAATCATATGATTTAAATCTCAAACTGAAACGTTATTGCATGGACAGCGAGGAGATTCTAGAATACCGATTTTATGAAGGTGGGACGGAAATAGGATCCGGATGGGGCTCGTTGAAAAAAAATTGAAAAATTAGAAAAAAAATATTGGAAAGAATCCGATTCTTTTCGAATCGGAGTTTCTTCCTCTGATGGAAACGGGCCGTAGTCTTTAAAAATCGCCCAGAGATAATTCCTTTTACTAGTTTCGTATTCTGTTTATTAAATTTAGATTTTTCTTTGATATAGCACTCAAAGCCGTTAGTAAATAAATTAAATTACCATGTTTAAATTGGCAATGTCAGATTATAAATAACTTGATGTAACCACAGTAAAGCTTAATAAAGCTGATATCATTTTGAAATGATTACTTTAAGTTAAACTATTTTAAATATTTTTTTAATCTAGAAGACAGTTCAGAAGTGGAGAATTTCCAAGATTTATTTGTTCATGTACAATGGACTGGAAAGTCATATGTTAGAATAAATTGTTTTGAAGTTTCTGAACTCTAAATGATTGCTACGGTCAAACAACATAAAATCAGAGTTCTACTTGGTGGCATAGGAATAAAATGTATACAGGGTGATCAAAATTTGGTTACTTTTGATCCCCTGTATACATTTTGTTCTTATGCCACCAAGTAGAACTCAAAAAGGGACATGAAATGCGATTTTCATTTTATAATATAAGTATAATAGGTTTTGAAATCAGCATTTGAAGACGAATCTAAAAATATAAAAAACTATAGGGTGTTCCATTTAAAAAAATATATCGTGTATTTCACTTTTCTGGAGCACCCTGTATATTTCAAAATAATTTTAAAATGTGGTCCTTATTGGCTTACATAATTCCACTGCAATAGAAGTTTACGAATATATTCCATTTCGAGATAAAACTCCGTGGCGTCATTCGTGATTCACTCTGTATATACCACATTTTTTATTACAGATAAACAATGAATGCTTGAGAGATACCAGTCAAGCTTGTTACGGTCGGCTACCTAACAATGGCGCGATGAGAAAAGTTATCAGACGGAAACGCAACGAAATGCATGCCGCACCTTCGACTAAAATTCTTGAAGAATTGAAAATTCCTCAGTCGTATCGTGTTTACCCTGTTCAAGATAGCGTAGAAGAAAATTTTCTGTTGGCAGATGCTGAAGAAGGATCAAATAGAATTTTGATTTTTGGGAGAGAATCGTGGTTGCAACATCTGCAGATCTCAGACGTGTGGTATGATGACGGCACATTTTCCATAGCACCAATTGTATTTTTGCAAGTTTATACAGTTATGGCTACAAAAAATCATGGAGTCAATCCAAAATTTAATGCTATTCACCAAACAAATCAAAAGTCACATACGTGTGTATGATTTGATTAAAGAAATTGTTCCAAATTTAAAACCCAGAGCAAGTTAAAATTATGAGAGAAGCTTCACACAAAAAGCCAGTCGTACCAGTTGAACCACCGCCCGACAGATGGACACACTCTCGTCTGTGCTTCTTAGACGACGAATTTCATATCAAGTAGGGTAATTCAAACTATTATCGGCAGTAAGATGTCAAAAAACCCTAGTGTATCCACTGATTCGATTTTGTTTCGAACTTCTTGGGAGTACAACCTGTTGTGTTCAATAGAACTTATCGCAGAATTCTGTAAGATGGCGCTGTTTAGAATAGTTGGAGTCCTCGCTGAGTTTGTCACATTTTGTGTGGAGAGTATAAAGCTGCAGATTCGAGCATTCGTCTGTATTCAGTACCAGGATATAAATACACTCAAGGAACCGTGAATCCGACCACGCAAGCCTAGGAGACGTGCCAGTCCTATCCGACATCATCGATAGAGAGCGTTACATACCTTTTTCTTCTTCGTCGGAATTTCGGTAAAAATAATAGTTTTATTTCTTGAATTTTATTTTTGTTTCATTCCAGCAGCTAATATACACAGGTTACTCAACCCAGTAGGGCAAGTAAAGACCGCCCTTCTGGCCGCCAGTGATTTTTGGCGATACCATAACGACCCCTGGATTATTTTCTTTCTCCACTGGCGCTGCCCGTGCAGTGGCCTTCACACTATAAACGGAAGGTGGCACCCGAGGCAATTAAATCAACAATTCTCTCTAAACTGCAGAATGGTGACATCTTTGGCATTTGTTCCCATCGACCATTTAGATCATGCCTTTGATGATTCAGCTGAAGCCTACCTGCCGAACATCAACCACTGTTGGACTGTTTAGAAGAAAAATAGGTATTTAATTCACTGCTTTTAACTAAATTCGTGTACTTTTATATTAAATAATACTATTTTTATTAACAACTTTGTCTGTTTTTTTGCAGAAGCGGAAATGCTAGACGACCAGTTTTATTGGGAGCAAATCATCCAACCATTTGGAAATATATAGATGATTTCCGTCAGATGCAGAAAGGCCGAGATTTATATTTCGATCAACTTGTGGCGGGCAATATCCCACCATTGAAGTTAAAAAAATACAGGGATGCAGATGAACGCATTTTAGGGCTTGTTCAAAATTTTAAAGTAAACGGGAATATTTTAGGACTTGCTCATAACTACAACATGTAATTTCGTGTAGAAGTTTAATATATTAAATATATATACTTCAGTAATATTATATTGATATGAAAATTTAAAATAAAATGATGTCAGGTCATTTCAGATGTCATACCTAGGATGATCAATCCTGGTTGACTAATTATCTGGCAATTTGAAAGAAAAAATAATCAAGTAAGATAAAAAAAGGTTCTTGTCAATTTTTGAATTTAAAATAATTTGAATTTTTTGAAGATGTCAGATAAAAGGTAAAAGAAAAAGAATTTGTTAGAAGAAAATTATAAGGCATTTGTAATGGTTTATTATTAATGGATTTTTAATTAAAAAAAAATTATATCACTATAAATCATTTTATTATAAAAAAAATATACAAGAAATAGACATAGGTTAAAGAAATGTAAGAAGGTAATGGAGTTTAGATTAAATTAAAAGGAAAAATATAAACACACGGAAAATTGGAACAGACGTATAGAAATATAAACTAGGAAGTAATATAAGGATAGTGACAAAAATAAGGAAGAAAGAGGTTAACAGAAAATATATTAGTGAAAGAGAAGAACCACAGTGAGTAGAAAACGAACATAAAAAAATTAAATAACTTGTAATTTTTTTATATATAATTTTATAAAATTCCTTTCAGTGTGAACCCAACCCGGACTGAGATTCGTAGATTGGACATCTGAAATACCGGGTGGTCCATATCAATATAGACATTTTATTTTAGTCTTCCTTTCGACACGAAACGTCCCATTTCCCACTCTATGGCTCGTTTATGTTGTGCTTTCCATCGCCGTGATTTTTTTGTGATAAACCGAAAGGGAATAATCGTCGGCAAGTACTCTCTGTGGCTCGATTACATTGTACTTTCCAATGACCCGTTAATATAAGAGATTGAAATAATATATAAATAGAAGTTTGACCGCGGTTGCAGAAATGTTATATACGCTTTGCTTGTAATCTGCACGCGTAGTCTCACTACTTATTCACTACCGCCATTCGCATCCGTCATATTCCGTCAGATTCCGCCTTTAATACTAGAACTCGTTGCACACTCTCCCTTTTTGCAGCCTACATTTAAGACATTCTTTTGGTAGTTTTTAATTACTAAAGACCATTGATATAATATATAGTATTTTCTTTTTCATAAACTGATATGAGCGATAACATAGTAGCAGCAGATGGCCCGGAATTCATCCCAGGGGCAAGCAAAATCTGCCCTACCGGCTGACATGAGATTGGTCGAGACCATAACGACCCCTGGAGTATTTAGTCGTCCACTGGAGGTGGCCTTGTATGTGGCCTTTATACTATAAACGGAAGGTGGCGCCCAAAGCAATCCGATACCTGAACCAAAGTGACCCTTAATGACCAAAGAGCGTTACAATAATAATAATAATTACCTCCCCATATTTCACCCCATCACGAGTGAAAATACCTATAAGTCATGACTTGTTCCAGAAAAAGACGGCAATAAGTATATCATTTTTGTTCAATTTTAAAATATTTTTCGTCTACGCTACTGATGGGAACTTTCCTGAAATTGTCTATCAAAACTATTCCATTAAATGAACTCTTTTCAAGAATAATAATTAGTTTTTAAGTTGTAGTAATCAAAACTCTTACTTTCTCACACAACATTTTCCACCGTTGCGTAATTTCTATTATAAAGGGCCAAGATGATGGAACGTAGTACAGTAGATAAAAACAACTATAAAAAAAGGAATTTTCAGAGAGGAAATCAAACTTTGAAGATAGCAAGGATAACAAAGTTCGCCAAAATCTATACCAAACTTTAAAATCCAGAATTAGAGATTTTACTTGTGAACATTTTGGAAATAAAATAAGTTCAGTAATTGAAATTTTATATGGAATTTTGTTCCCATAAATATTCCAATAAATAATTCAAAAGCCAAAATTAATAATTTCCTTAGCCACCACAAAAGCATCGCTTATAACTAATCTAACCTTTCAAAATAAATGTATAGAATGTATTAATAATTTTAATTTTAAAGAACTGATTAATTTTTGTCTTAAAAAGCTGAAAATTTTTTAGAAATAATTATTTTGGTCCTAACTTTAAAGTAATTGGTAAGCTTCCAATTATTTAAACAATTACAGCGTTGTCGAAGATTGACTGCTTTATAGTAAATTATTAATGTTTTGAACACGAACTCCTGGGACACTCTGTATATCCGTAAAATTAATATAAAACATTGCTATTCATGCAAGATGATCTAATACTTGAAATGTTTGTGAAGTTTGCATGAATTTGCTTAATAATTTGGCAAAACTTCAAATATTCCATACAAAACAATTTACAAAGTGTCAAAATTCAATGAAAATTTATCAACAAATATACAGAGAATTTCAAAGCCTGTGAAAATAAGAAATCTTGTAAAAATACTAGTCGAATTGACTTGTACTACATAATAATGTTGAAACCTTTGGCAATAGCCTTCGAAAGAAAGCTAATAATGGATTGATTTAGTGATGAGGGGTTAATGTGGAAGCAATAAAAGAAATGTCGCGTGAAGGCCAAAGCAGACATAACTTGCAATTCGGTCGATTGGATACAATTGGTTCTATTAGTTAGAAATGTATATTCCGTTGGTTAAGAAAAGTTACAAATATTATAATTTTCTACTTTCTATAAAATTTGCCTAAAAATGAAAAAACAGCGAGATCCGTATAACGAATATTTTTTTAGTTTTTTTTTTAATTGTTTTAGCTCTAACGTTAGACAGACTTTTTTTGCGGAAAATCAATTTTCTCCACGTTTCATGACATTTTAAGTCATTTGGGGCAAAAAAAAAATTTTGAGATTTTTGCACGATTTGCCCAACTTGAACAAAGGTGAAGTGTGGGCGTTCCTTAGTAATATATCGAAATGTAAGATATTTATTAAAAGTACTTCAATAAATAAGTCCGTCTATGCCTTATCTTGGATTTGTTGCTTCCATAGTTTTAAGTTAATACCGTAAAACAGTTGTTAATAATAGTATAGTACTCCAGGGATCTGTGAGTACAATTAACAAATATAAATTCAGCGAGCTTGGCACACGAGTTTACCGTGTTACATGCTAAAATTAGAATAATTTGACCATGCTACTGTAAACACGTGTATTAACGAGCTTCTGAAATTTGCACAATTAAGTGGTATTTTACGATATATTTAGTAATAAGTTGTAGTTGTAGAAGTGCATTACTTAATACAAAAAATCTGTTGTTAATACAGAATTTTGATTAATTAGAATTAAATATAAACTCCGAGGCCTACAGTGTTGTCGGCTTGATTAGCAATAATGTCTAAAGGAACACGCAGTAATAGTGTGAGTCAAGAAGTAAAGCAAATCACCATAGATGACAGCGCACTGGATGCATTAGTCTAGAAGTTAGTTCCAATAATTAATAAAACTTGGAATACATTTGATGAAACTATGTTGGATGCATTAGTGCCAAAAATTAGTACCAGACTACAAAATGAAATGGAGAAACTAAGCAAGACTTTAGATGACGAAATAAATAATGTGGTAATGTGGTAATGAAGTTAACATCTATTGAAACATCCACACATCCACACATAATAATGTAAAAAAAATAAAAATACTAGAAACGAACCTAGACACCTTAGAACAACATTCAAAAATGACATCCTTAAGAATGGTTGAAGTCGGTGAAGAACCAAATGAAAATGTACTTGGAAAGATACTAAAATTAATAAATAAAGATTTAAAAATAAGATGTGACGCTACAGAAATTCGCAATTTTTTTCGCCAATGACTTTAATTAAAAACCTACACAGAGACAACGTAGCCAAGAACATTTTTTTCTGACATTTATTTAATTATATCAACTACTTTTTATCTTACATCAGCATAATTTTCATGCTGTAGTAAGAACAATAATTTTCCTAATCATAACATTCTAGAATAGGTACTCCATTAAACTATTGTAAGCTAACTGTTATCCTAAAAGCTAATTTCAATAAAAAAATATACCTCAGATAGCTAAAACAAGTGAACAAACTTCCTACACTTGTTTTTGACTCTTGTAATATTTTTACTTATTCTAACTAACCAGTTCACTTGTTTTAAGTTAATATTTTTACAGACGTTTAAATTTAACGGTCGTCAGACGTATGAAAAAGATAATGACTGATTTGCATATAAAAAACATTGCCATTTGTCATTAATAGTCGTTACTCTTGTCCTAACGAAAATTATCGAACGATAACCGAAATAGGCAAACAGATATATCAGGCTCGTTTGTCCGTCCAGTTTCTTAGAATATTTAAATCGGGAAAAACGGTTTTTGTGTTCGTTTTGTCAGTGAAAGTGGGCATTGGGCAAACAGGTGCTGTCAGATGGAAGATTACAAAATTTTACTGGTACATTGGAGTTTACCAGATTTAATTGTTCAATTTGAAGGTAAGTTAATAAAATAAGAAAATTTAATATTATCAGTGGTAAATGAACAAAAGTATTACATCAGCTGTTTTTAATCGGGATTAAAATATAAACGTAAAATATAAAATAGTACGTCATTTGAAGCTATTATAATCGAAGTCAAGGTAAATCGTATAAAATACTGTTTTTGTGGGATATGCATCCCTTCGGGGAGCTCGATACAGGTGTATGAATTAGCATTAGATTTTTTTCAAAATAATATAAATATGTCTAATAGATACACCTTTGGAGATTTTAATATAAGGGTATAAGGGAAATAATGGGTACTACATATCATAACAATGGTACAAACCATATTCTTAGCACTTTTCATGACTTTATTGATTTTAATGAGTGTAAATTGTATAATAATATTACAAACTTTCAAGGGAGAACATTGGACTTAGTTATCAGTTCAGAAAATAATTATAATAATTGTAAAGTAAATAGAGATACTTCGCCATTTGTAAGTGAAGACTTGTATCATCCTGCTCTGAACATTACTATTAAAATTCCTGGAACTAAAAAATTGGACATGAAAGATCAAATAATCACAAGATATAACTATAAAAAAATAGATTTCCTTAGATTAACCGAATGTGTTAAAACTGCAAAGTGGAACAGGGTTACGGAAGAAAAAATCGATGTAAATCGCGCCTTAGATATATTTTATACAATTTGGAACAAAATCGTAGATAAATGTGTACCTAAGTCTACCTATTATAAAAATTCAAAAACTTTTAAGGTATGGTTTACAAATGAAATTAAAATAGCGTTAAGAGGAAGTGATACATGACAAACAGAAAGACCTGCGGGGCGTCGGGTGAAGCGGAGGTATATTATTCGCAACTGATAGGCGTGGTCCAAATACTACGAATACATTATTACTTAGTCGTCAATCCGTTCCTAGACCGAAGTTTATTACTTGTGTCCAGGTGTTGATCTATGTCGAACATTTACCGAGGGGGAGTCTAAATTCGGTATGGCGGTACCGTTAAATAACAAAAAATAATAGCAAGTTGTAGGATAGCAAGCGAACCGTTGGCGAGTTTCGTATATAATATGCGACTGTAATAATGGCCATACGCTATTTTATTTTTTCTACTCCCATTATATATTAATTATATTAAATGAAAAGGAACTTTTTTTACAACATATTAATTAATTAATCTTTTTTGTTATTAACTTTTAAAAAATTTAAAATATTTTGACAATTGTCAAAATAACTGTCAACTTACCTAAAAATAAATATATTCAATTGGCTAAAAAAGTATCTTTATTGATACAAATAAATTATTTGATTATTATTATTTTTTTTTTTTAGAATTATTATCATTTTTTAAATTATTTTATTATTTACCCTACAAAACTATAATTATAACTTACAGGAATAAACATTAAAGTGACGTACCCTGGTTAAAATATGGAAAAATAGGAAAAAATAATGAAAAACAAATAAAATAAGAAGTACTAGGAAAAAATCGGAAAAATACGGAAAAATGTGGGAACAAATAGAAAAAAATTGTAACAAATGTGTCAAAATAGTGAAAAATATGGAAACGATAGAGTAAAACAGGGTAAAATAGGAAAAATAGGGGAAATGGGGACAAATTGTAAAAAACAGTCAAGATAAGAACAAAATAATGCAAAATAAAAAAAAATAGAACAGAACAGGAAAAATTGGAAAAAATTGAAAAAATCAAGTAAAGCATGGTCGTACAGGTATTCAGCTAGTATTTAGTATAAAACTGTTTTATTTTTTGACACACGGAAAGTGCAAGAGGCCACGTGACTTGCTTTGTTGCCATTTAGAGAATTACCCAACGAAAATATTTATCAGAAGTGCGCATCTGTTCTACTTTTTCAAATTTATCTAGAGAAAAAGTTGATAGTCGTATATCACTGTTACTAAAAATAATTCTAAAAATATACCATAAATGCGCTCTCAACAACTGAATACAGAATCGATTGGTGAAAATCGCAGCTTCCTAGCTTTAATATTGACGGAGCGCCCGTCCAAAAACTATTTCAGGCAAGATAACATTTTTGTATTGGCACCTCTTAATAGGGGCATTGGCAAGTATTATAAACGAATTTCATCTCTATTCATAAATGATTAATTCCTTTGAATTCTGATAGCGGCGCTACTCTCCAGATATAAAATGTTGTAATGTAAGGGTTTTGTATTCCCTAACTTTTAAAGTTTATTTTTTATTATTAACGGATGAAAAAAATTGTACGTGTTGGTAAAGATACGATCTATGTTTCTTACCCCTCAATTTTTCGAAATTTGATTTGGATCTTTTCTAAAAAAAATGTGAAAACAGTCAAAAAACATGGAATTTTGCGATTTTTTTTTGAAAAAACCATATCAAATTTCGAAATGGCGAGGGGTAAGGAACATAGATTAGATCTTTACTAACACGTACAAATTTTTTAATCCACTAATAATAAAAATTAAACTTTAAAAGTTAGGGACTACGAAACCTTTGCATCCACTGCTTTATAGTATAGTACAACTTCCTATTAAAAGAAAAAAAAAATATAGAAAGTTAAAAGATTAATTAAATCGGAAGAATATAAGTATTCAAAGAAAATTGATCAGAATATTAACTCAGATGTAAATTAATTTTGGAACTATGTTAAAAGCAAAAAATCTGATGTGGCCAGTACATGACCTCTCGCGATTTTTGAATCAAAAATTTACAGGTTAACACAAAAAAGTATGAAAAAAAAATCACTTTTTTGTAAATCTGGCAACAACGGACAATGTTTTGAAAATTTTAAAAATACGAAAATAAACTATAGTGGATACAAAATAAATGTGTAAAACTTTATTGCCCTTTTGTATAGTAATGACGTCATCACCCATAGCAACTGCCATTTCCGGTGGTCCGATTGGCACCAAATCTAATCAGATCTAAAATAGGATATCAGAATCCTGTATGCAAAATTTCAAAATTGTTTCATTCAGTAGTTTTTGAGTTATCGTTACTAGAACATCCATCCAAACACACACACACACTAACACACACACCCAGACATCATCGGGAAAATATCAAAATCGTATTCTAGGGACCCCAAAACGTGTTTATCCATTGAAAAGTCACTACCCAATTTTTAGCATGATTACTATACCTCTCTTATCTGAAGGGCGAGAGGTAAAAATCTAACACCGCGAATATTGGTAGTTTTATGTATAATGGACAGCAAATTGCAGATAATAATACAGAGGAAGCGTTTGGTAATTTTTTTTCCTCGGTGTATGCATTACAAAAACAATGATATATTTACTTAAAATTAAATTACGGACTTGGATTTTAATACCACTGTAAAAAGATTAAAACCTAAAAAGAGTGCAGGAGTGGATGAAATTCAATCGTATGTATTGAAAGCTTGTTATGAATGGTTGAAAAAACCGTTTCTGCACATTTACAATTTAATTCTAAAGTCTAATGTGTTCCCACAGATATGGAAATTATGCTTATGAAACATTATAAAATAAATCCCAACTCGATATCGCGTACACAGACTTCAGAAGAGCATTTGATCAAGTAGATCATGATATCTTACTTATGAAACTAGGTAGATATAGTTTAGCTGATAATTTCTTAATTTTACTGAAAAATTACTTGCAGAACAGATTTATTCTAGTAAAACACAATGGTAAATCATCTAGAAAATTTGAGGTAAATTCCGGTGTTCCACAGGGTACTAACCTTGGTCCCCTCCTATTTGTACTTTTTATCAACGACCTATCCTCCATCTTAAGGTATTCAGAGTGTCTATTATTTGCAGATGATCTGAAGATTTTCAGACAGATAAAAACAGTTAGAGACTGCGTTATATTACAAAAAGACTTAAATAGAATTTTTACATGGAACTACGAGAACAAATTATTCTTTAATATTAATAAATGTTTTATCTTAATGGTAACTCGCAAAAAAGAACCATGTCGTTTTACCTATGAAATGGATGGGCGAAATCTGGAGCGCTGCACTGAAATAAAGAATTTGGGTATTACATATGATAGTCCACTTTCTTTTGCTAAACATATAAATAATATGGTAAAGTCTGCGAATAGACTCTTGGGATTTATAATTAGACAAACTACAAACTTTCATAATATAGACAGTCTTAAAACTTTTTTACTACAGCTTGGTAAGAAGTAAATTAGAATTTGGCTTATATATATGGTATACTGAATATCAGACAACATTATTTCGGCTTGAAATAAAAAATACAAAACAAGTTCTTGAGATAAATTTATTTCAAAAAATATCATCACTATCCCGATTATAAAATAATAAGGTATCTTTGAGAAGAATTTAAAATTCTGCATTAATAAAATTAACTCGCCCGAAATACTATCATTAATAAGATTCAATGTACCACCCAGACGCACCAGATCTATATTAATGTTTAATATTTGACTAAATCTCACCACCACCAGATCTCCTCTTGTAAGCATCCTTCGACTGGCAAATAGCATTAATCTCTTGGCTAACCTAGACTGGACATTGCCACTAAACAGTTTTAGAAAGATTGCATTAAATCAAATAATAAATGTATCTATTTCAAATGATTAATTCATTTTTTGTGTACTAGCCCTTATACTTTGTATGTAGCATATTTTGTATGATACTATTATCTATTTTCTTCTGATATCCATGTAATTAGGCCCTTAATGGCCTGTTTGGATAAAACAAATAAAAAAAAATAAATTAAAAGCTTGGATCAAACTTTAACTGTCAGTAGATAGAACGTCCTTTAACTTTAACGGTTCTATAACTAATGACAATGACGTTTAGATTGTGACAATTGTTTAAGAAATCAACTTGTAAAGTTTTATTCTAAACGTCATTGCCTTTACTTATTGAGTCTTTAAAGTTAAAGGACGTTCTATCTACTGACAGTAAGTCTTCTAATAGAGTAATATATTCTCAATATATTTATAAAAAGGATATTACAAACCTTGATTTAATAAATATGTCACTATTGTTTACTTTGTATTTTATTGACAGTTCCTTTTCATTACAGTAATTCTTCTTTTAATTTATTTTTCTACTAAAGTCTGCCAACGCATTAACCAGATTCGATACCTATTGACTTAAAAAGGATAAAGACATGTGACATTTGATGGAATTGAATTCCCTTCTTTTCTCTTTTCTTTTTGGTGCTAACCTGATTGTAGCATATGCTAAAGAAATCAACCATTAACGGATTTAAAAGCCTAAAAAAGAAATAAATGGTTAAAGTGTTTCCTAAACTATATACGTAGAATAATGTACATCTTTTAAGGTGGATCTAATCTAACATCCTAGGTATGTTTTTATGTCTAACTTATGCTCGCTTTCTGTAACTCTTCTCTTCAAAGTTGTATATTTGTATATATTTTGTCTTCAACACCTTCTTTTGTTACCCTTACATCAAAAAGGGGGCACAACAAAATGATGATTTCAGCGTTCCCATGCGCTACCAGTTGGTTGTCTCATCTGCTTTTATGTTTTATGCTTGTATGTTCGACACTGTTATGCTTTACCACTACTCTCAGGCTAACTTAAGACTGAATAGAAGCCGCCTTCATTCCATTCTTGATCCGGTAAGCGAGAGACATCGCTGATAGGGGCGTAGAGGACATCATACAAGTCTTAAAGTCTACTAACCAACAAGTAAGATCTTTCCATTTACTGAACTGTCTTCAAGTACCTAAAAAAGAAAAGTTATATATTATTTGAATGTAATTAATCTTATGATTGATTTTTAACTTTAAGTTACGGTATTAATTTAGTACCTATTTTAGAATAACAGCTGATAGTTATTATAGATCGTAACTTATTATCAATCAGATTTTTGCAAAAAAGATCACTAGACCTTAACCTTAAAAGTAGGGTTCGGATTCTGAAAAAGATACGTTACTTACTTAACTTTGTATTTGATATTAAACTTTAATAGTGGATTTACCTGTAAACTATTAGTACTAATTGGCCAATCATGTTTGTAAAAAATATTTCACTTTCGCACAAGCGAAAAATTTTAAAATATTTCATAATATAAAAATGATAGATTTAGTTCAAATGTAACATTAAGCAATTTTAAGCGAATTACCAATATTTTTGGTATCTACCACAAAATTTCTTGGTTATCCCGTGCGATTATGGAAGTGGTTAGTATATTGACGTCACAAGCGCTGATCACTTGAATGAAGTGGTATTTGCCGGGGTTATAAATTTGTTTATTTTCAAATGTCAATTGATTTAACCTCTCTTTTTCGCCGTGTTTAACGTTTGTTTATCGATTTTTATTTATTTTGTATTGTTTATTGTCTTGTAAGACAGATAATGAATGTAAATTTGCCTCCTCAATGTCTGCAACTTTCACTTTGTAATCTTTACATTATTAATTTAAGCTTAGCCAATACTCATCTGCAATGTCTGCCATTTTTAATCTGAACTTTATAATATTTTCTGTACTTGTAAGAACAAAACACTGACTTTTCTTGAAGTTTTATAACTGTCAACTTCAACCAAGAAGTAAAAACAGTTCCACAGGTAAGTAAATATCACAAAATTTTGGTTATAACTTTAACGTCACTGATATATAATTAATAATCAAAGCCTCTTGAATGTTGTGGTAATTAGCGATCTCAAATGGTCAATCCCAGATGCTTTTGGTTATTCGCTTAAAATTGGTTATTATTTTCTAAACTGGTTAACCTGAA
The DNA here is from genome assembly GCA_963243735.1 of Neocrepidodera transversa. Classification (NCBI taxonomy): domain Eukaryota; kingdom Metazoa; phylum Arthropoda; class Insecta; order Coleoptera; family Chrysomelidae; genus Neocrepidodera; species Neocrepidodera transversa. The sequence continues at coordinate 38,304,499 of OY725337.1, read as the reverse complement.
CGTAAGGATCGTGTATGTTACTCCAGCAGCCGTGTATAAAAAAATCTGATGTGGCCAGCACATGACCTCTCGCCATTTCTGAATCAAAAATTTACACGGTGGCACAAAAAGTATGGAAAAAATTTACTTTTTTGTAAATCTGGCAACAATGGCAAAAGTTTTGAAAATTTAATGGTACCAAAATAAACTATAGTGTATACAAAATATATGTGTAGAACCTAATTGCCATTTTGTTTAGTAATGGCGTCATCACTCATAGCAACTGTCACTTCCGGTTGTCTGATTTTCACCAAAATCTAATCAGATCTAATCTAGGTCATAAGAATCGTGTATGCAAAATTTCAAGTTTTTTAATTCAGTAGTTTTTGAGTTATCGTTACTACAACATCCATCCAAACACACACACACACACACACACACACACACACACACACACACACACCTATACGTGGCGCGGGGGTCTTGAGAGGTCTTTGCTCCCTGAGGTATGGTACGAGGTCCATCTTCAAAAATAATGTTAGAGAGAAATAAATCTTCAAACACTCCATCTTTTACCTATTTATTGTCGAATAACCTAATACACACTGTAAACACTCGAAAAAAAAATTTTTCATCAGTACCCCGCTGGTGTTGTGAGGTATCCACATTATTGCATAGCTCCGAGGTCCAATCCAATTTCACGAGGACATGTGAGGTCCTATGACGTAATAAAATGTGTTACATTTTTAAATAATGTTGTGAGGTTTTATCACTGAAACAAGCGATGGCGTTCCTCTGTGTAGATCTAAAAATCTCTCCTAAACCGTTAATTTTGTCGACTTTAAATAGGAGTACGTTTTTGTTAGTAAATCAATTGGAAAACGAGATATTCCCGAACCGATTCATTTTAAATGTCAAATTTGACGTTAAATATTTTGGTAGTAGACTGCTCTGAAGCTACGCATAGTGACTATTTTAGATGAATATTTCCCAATAGGGCAATAATCGATTTTATTCAATCTGATTGGACGTGATAGTCCAATCAAATTCTCGAAAATGTATGGCTTTGTAGGTGAATGAAATAATCGATTTTATTCAATCTGATTGGACGTGATAGTCCAATCAAATTCTCGGAAATGCATGGTTTTGCAGATGATTGAAATAATCATAGTTATTTTTTTACATTATCGCCCACGGACGCTAAAGTAGTCCAAAGGCGCTAAAGTTACACTTTACGACCGATAAATGTATTAATAATCTGGAATTTACCGCCCGGTCGCAGATAAAAGGCATTTTTATTTTATGTTTTTTTGAAAACTAAAATCGTATTGTTTTTCGTAAAAATTGTAAAAATCTCGTAATTGTATTAGTTAGTAATTATAAAAATCTAATACTTTGGGAGCTAGCGACAGTTTTAAGTGACTCATTTTATTCAGCGTAATTTACTACAATAAATAAGATTATCATATATAATACAATGAGTGGTATCGTGACTATCGATAATCGCATTAGTTATATCATGAAACGTGTTGTCAAATATTAACTTCACGAGTCCGCAGGACGAGTGAAATTAGAATTTGACAACACGTTGAGTGCATTAACTTATGAGATTATCGATAGACTCGGTACCAAGAGTTGTATTCATTAGATTATATCACGAATTAATTTTAAAAATTTGACAGTTCAATAATTCATATTGGAATGATGATGTCAAAAATGACATTAAAAAGTACCAAGTGTGATTATCAGTAGTAATACACCTAGGGCCTTGATAATTTTGTCATAGAGAATGCTGAAAGCGTGTTGCTTGATAATAGCTCGAGGCCGAAGGCCGAGGGCTATTATCCTTAAGCAACACTCTTGAAGGATTCTCTATGACAAAATTTTGAGGATTTGTTAAGGTCCGAGGGGTATTCGATAAGATAATTTTTTACTTGTAGATTTCAAAAAATTGGTTGTCAATCTGACTTTTAATATTTACTCGTTTCATCATTCAGTTCGTATTCTCTGGTCGCACAAAACTCGAGAAATATTTTCCATATATATTTTTTTGAATTGGTTGTATTTTTTGGTATATTACTTGATATAATATCATTAATTGCATCGTCAGATGCATTACCAAATCTTAGCGACATTTTAAAACTAGTTGTCAGTTTGACGTTTAATTAATTTTTAATCAAAAACGACTTGTCGAAAACACCAAACTGAAAACACCACATGTAGGGTGTTATTGCTGTAATCCATAGCTGATTGGATGAAATTTGACGCATGACACTAAATTAAGTAATTTGATTGGTTACTGTAGTTAGTAAAAAATTATCAGTATAGTCACTACATGGTGGTTGATTATCGAATATTGATCAAATAAGAGTATAGGACATTATTACATTATGAGTGATATAATCCTGGAATCACATTTAATAAGTAAAATCAACTAATAAACAAAACAGGCGAATAGTATCACACTTTAGCTTTTTAATTGATTTTACTTATTAAATATGATTCCGGGATAAACTTATTCATTAAATTACTAATAAAAATAGCTTTGAAATGAGGTATCATAATTTGAATTAGGTAATGATTATTTTTCCCTTAAGAGAGCGCTAAAAACAGAATTTTGTACAACCTAATTGGTACCTACTGCTGAATTCCCGACTAAATTACCTTTTCAAAAATGTCCCACACTTGCTACATATATTTCATACATAAATTATAAGGTGGAAAGAGGTGGAGAAAGAGGGATAACATTTGACAGTAGTTAGAGAGTTAAAAGATATCACTTTTGATATAAAATTTTACTTGTTTTTGTTTTTACTTAAAACGTAAAATGAGAAGTTGTTATTATTAGTCTGTCAAGTTTAGAAATGAAGACCTTGTATAAAACGATTGAACCTTAGCAATGCTTGACCGGGTACATTTTTAGAGCCGACCCCAGCAAGAACTGCGCCCCATGCACACTTTTCTGTGGCGTCCTTTCATACCATCAAATTGCTAAATTCGACTTCGGCAATCCTTATACAGAAGAATAAAATATAAAATTCGTATTTGAAGTTCATGTGTAATCAAGAAAGAAAGATATATATCTTTCAAATCAAGTTGAAATATAACTGAATGTCAAGCGCTTTTAGCCATGAGATGGCCATCTTCAGGACAACTAAAATTAGTAAAATATACAATATAGTGACAATAAAAAATTAAAAATTAAATACTTACAAGTCAATTTTTTTTTATGTGAAGTGCGAAGAACGTTAATAGGAATTAACCAAAACATTTTATAAATTGAAGCTGAAATTGTAATTTCAAACAGTATAGAAAATTTAAGAAGGCATGACATTTGTATTGAAACTAACGGCGTTCATTTTGAGCAATTGATTTAATTTGTTTATAATTTGTGAAAGTATGATATCGGTTTGCATTTCATAATGAATTAATACTATAATGCTTTAATTGTTGAATTTTATTGACAGGCATAGTCACCCAGTCACCTCTTTTTGTAGATATTTATGTCCATTATTTTTGAAAGTATAAAAACTAGACCTATAAAAGTATATATTGTGGTTATGACAAAAAAAGCGCTATCCGAATCTTAATTTTATATAAAACTTTTTTTTGTATCTGTAAGCATAATAGAAATAATTGGGTGGTCAAATTATAACAAATAACCCTCTACACACCACTAAGTAACCTTCCGTTACCTTTAAAATCTTTATACACTTGGAGTCAAAGTGCGGCGCACGGGTTCGCCCCTTTCGGGCCGTCGCTGCTTAAATGGGACATAAGTAAATAAAAAACTATAAAAATTTTTGGAAACTATAATTTTTATAAATTTTAAAACTAACAAATAAAAAAAAATAAAAAATAAAGATCCGTTACATAACCGATTTAAATCCAGCTCTGCTTGCTCTTAAACTAATAAATTGAAAAAACAGTCAAAATAATTAATACACGATGTATTTTCAAAAATTAGTGAGAAATACGTCAATGACGTCATAATTCCGTCTCATCCATTTCATGATGGAGAGATAGAGATGGATAATGTATGACGCAACGGCAAAGGATGGTTAAACAAACTCTACCCATATTCGGTCAGAAGCAAAAAGATTCTCCCAAGGTTAATTTAAAAGACAGAGAAAAACCTCTCAAAATGTTTTAATGGTGGGCAAGTGTGTGTCAAAATTTTAGATGACTACATATTTTGTATGTATTGCATTGCGTTTTAAAACTCGGTTTATCTCAAACTCAGGGCCGGTTCTAGGGTTTTTGGCGCCCTAACCGAAAACAAATTGAATGGTACGAACTTCGGGAAAACGTTTTTTTTTTAATAATTAATTGTTATTACGAATACCAAATAATTATTCCTCTGTACTAAACTTTTATTTGGTTTATATTTTTAAATCCTATAATTAAATAAATAAAGAGGGGGTAATCCCACCTAACTTTCCGAACACTCATAGTAAAGTAATTGATAATCAATTATTCTTCTGATAAAAGAACTTTTTTAATTTTGCCTGTTTCATTATTAAAATGATATTTTCAATTTTCTCTAAAAAAAATGGGAGCGAAAGTCTATATATTTTTTTTTCACATCCTCTAGCGATGAAATTACGCTCTAGCGGTAAAATTACGCGGAATTATAAAAAATGTTAAAGACAAAATTTGTAGGAAATTTTATGTTCTACAATTTTTATTTACTGTAATTTTTCATACAAATGCATATTCTTGGCACAAAATCTAAAAATAATGTTAAATTAGTATTTACTATAAAAAAATTTAAAACACTTTTTTGGATAATTTTAAAATCATTAAATAATTAATATTTCATTTCATTTTATGCAAAATGAGAAACAGACCTTTTTCCAGGTTTTCTGGATCAAGATGAATTAATAAAGTTAGTTAAAAATATATCAATTTTTTCATTAAAATAGAAAAATAGTGAAAATTTAGGAAAAATGGAAAAAATAGGCCAAAACAGAGAAAAATAGGGAAATTGGAGAAAAATTGTGAAAAGTAGATCTTTTTTTTTAGTTTTTCTCTGCAACAAAATAAAGTTAGACTAAAAAATCTAATTTTCTGTCAAAAATTATAATCACAGCTTTTGAACTTATCTAACTTTTTTCATTTTTCGCTATAACTTCTACAAATATTATTTTAAAATTATGAAATAATTCGCACATGTAGTACTTTTTGATCTCTTTCGGATAATCTATTAACTTTGTTCATTTCTTTTATACTCTTTGATAAAACGAAAATATAAAAATAAAAATATCAATTTTTTTGAACAATTTTTTAAAAATTCCAATTTTTGTCATAAAAATTAGAAAAAATTTATAATTTTAAAGTTTTTTATTACAAATTTAATGATATTTTTTTAAATTTGTAATAATAAAATTTAGCTGAGATAAAAATCATTTAAAAATTAAAATGCACACTAGCGGAATTAGAAAGAAAATTCCTGTCGGTAGGGTCGACAGGTGAAGGTAGATTTCTGTTGTCTAAATTTGAGACTTTTTCATCCTTCCCCATGATATGAATTTTTTGAAATTTCATCCCCTCCAGTTCCACCCCCGTGGGTTGGACGAAAAAAAGTTTCAGACAAATTAATTTTATAAGAATTAGAACATAAAAAAAGCTTAATGACATGTTTCAATATTTTTAAAAATGGCGGAGATATGAATTTTTTGAAATTTCAACCCCTTTCAGTTCCACCCCCGTGGGTCGGATGAAAAAAATTTTTGGATAAATTAATTTTATAATAATTAGAACATAAAAAAGCTTAATGACATGTTTCAATATTTTTCAAAATGGCGGATATGAATTTTTTTCAAATTTCAACCCCCTCCAATTCCACCCCCGTGTGTCCGATGAAAAAAAAGTTTCAGACAAATTAATTTTATAAAAATTGGGACATAAAAAAAGCTTGATGATATCTTTCAATATTTTTCAAAATGGCGGGGATAGGATTTTTTTCAAATTTCAACCCCCTCCAGTTTTCACTACCTTAGAGGTAGAATGCCCATTTGCAATACGCAATGAATTACTCTCCCAAAGAATTATTGTACCAAATTTGGTGTCGATTGGAAAAAAATTGCGACCTCTACACATACATACATACATATATATAGGTATATACCGATAATTTTTTGTCTTTGCTGATTCTTGTTCTCCAGGTCATAAACGGCGTAGCGCCCCTATTCCCGAGTCTAGGTCCCGCAGTTGAATCAATTACAATAGGTAGATTCCATATATGGAAATCTACCTAAAATGAAGACAAAATTTGTAGGAAATTTTATGTTCTACAACTTTAGTATCCATGAATTTTTCATTAAAATGCATAATTTGTACTCAAAATCTAAATAAAGGTACAAAAGTTTATACATAATTTTTTCACCACTTCTAGCAAAAAATTTTGTTTTACAAGTTTGTTAATCTGTAATTTTTCTTTAAAACACGTAATTTTAGCAATTTAAAAAAATTTGAAAAAAATTACTTTTTGATGACTATTTCATTTTTACCTCTCGCCCTTCAGATAAGAGAGGTATAGGAATCATGCTAAAAATTGGGTAGTGAGTTTTCAATGGATAAACACGTTTTAGGGTCCCTAGAATACGATTTTAATATTTTCGCGATGATGTCTGTGTGTGTGTGTTAGTGTGTGTGTATGTGTTTGGATGGATGTTGTAGTAACGATAACTCAAAAACTACTGAATGGAAAAATTTGAAATTTTGCATACAGGATTCTGATACCCTAGATTAGATCTGATTAGATTTTGGTGCCAATCGCACAGCCGGAAGTGGCAGTTGCTATGGGTGATGACGCCATTATTGTACAAAACGGCAATAAAGTTTTACACATATATTTTGTATACCCTATAGTTTATTGTCATCTCATTAAAATTTTCGAAACTTTTGCCATTGTTGCCAGATTTACAAAAAAATAATTTTTTTTCATACTTTTTTGTGTTAACCTGTAAATTTGCGATTCAAAAATGGCGAGAGGTCATGTGCTGGCCACATCAGATTTTTTTTTAGTTTATCATATTTATATTTTTTTCTGTTTATGTATAAAAAGGGTAACTAAAAGACCTAAGTAGATTACCAAATAACTAAAAAGCTAATTTTACTAAACCCACACCTCTTTTACCGTCATGGAAAATGAGCCAGTAGCAACCGTCATACGGTACAATTGTAAATAGATGTATATATCCATATAGCATATTATTAATAGATGAATAAATACCATAAATACCATAAAACAAAAACAAGACTCCAAAAGTGTTAGTCACTAAACAATATTCATGTTAAATTAACGTCAAATAAATTTTATATGTGAATGTAGAAATAATTGACAAAAAAACTATGATATATTTCAAAATCCTAGTTCTTCGCCTCAATATAAAAGAAAACTGTAGTTCTCGCCTTAATACAAAAAAAACATCGTAGTACTTCACCTCGATATAAAAAACACCGTAGTACTTCGCCTCAATATAAAAAATACCGTAGTCCTTCGGCTCAATATAAAAACCACCGTAGTCCTTCACCTCAATATAAAAAACACCGTAGTCCTTTGCCTCAATATAGAAAAACACCATAGTACTTCGTAGTGCTTTGCCTTAATATAAAAATCTGATGTGGCCAGCACATGACCTCTCGTCATTTTTGAATCAAATATTTACAGGTTGACACAAAAAAGTATGAAAAAAAATTATTTTTTTGTAAATCTGGCAACAATGGCAAAAGTTTCGAAAATTTTAATGAGATGAAAATAAACTATAGGGTATACAAAATATATCTGTAAAACTTTATTGCCGTTTTGTACAATAATGCCGTCATCACCCATAGCAACTGCCACTTTCGGTTGTGCGATTGGCACCAAAATCTAATCAGATCTAATCTAGGGTATCAGAATCCTCTATGCAAAATTTCAAATTTTTTTACTCAGTAGTTTTTGAGTTATCCTTACTACAACATCCATCCAAACACACACACACTAACACACACACACACACACACACACACACACACACACACACACACACACACTAACACACACACACACTAACACACACACACACTAACACACACACACACTAACACACACACACACACACTAACACACACACACACACACAGACATCATCGCGAAAATATTAAAATCGTTTTCTAGAGACCCTAAAACGTGTTTATCCATTGAAAACTCACTACCCAATTTTTAGCATGATTCCTATACCTCTCTTATCTGAAGGTCGAGAGGTAAAAACACTGTATTATTTTTAGTATTTTAGCATTCCAGTAACAAAATATGATTACGTTGTTAAACTGATATTGACTGTGTAGACTTATTTAAGGCCTACGTAAAACACTATTTTTTAGGGACCCGTAACCGAATTGGTTCAATCGGAGCCCTATTACTGTCACTCACGTGTCCGTCCATCCTTTCGTCCGACAGTCTCTCTCACCGGTCTAGCATCTAAACCGTTAGAGCTACATTCTTCAAATTTTCACAGCATACACGTCTTCTTGTCCCAAAGCCACATACATTGTAAAAAATATTTTTAAATGCCTTCAAGGGGGCTCCCATACAGCTAAAGCGGAGCGCTGAAAAAAAATTTGGCCTGCCAAGAGATGTATCGTTGTTTAGAGTTCATTGAGTAGATACAAGTTGTATTTTTTGTTTAAAAAAATATTGCAAAACGAATAAGAAGCCGCCAAAGTCAACATTTTTTATACGTGTGTTTCATTTTTGCGACTTCCGTATTCGGGACTTTTCACTTTATACCTGTCTTTGTACCTTTTTATTCCGCTTTCGTGACTCCCAGTTGATATACCTGAAAATTAGACATAACCTTTCCGCATTCGGAATCATAATCTGTGCAGAAGAAAGTAGTTAAGTATTAACCAAAAAAAACCCTTTAGTTCTAAATTATAATTTATTTATCAAATATTTACAAATCACTATTTACAACAATGCGTTATATTATATTTTGATTATGATGGACGATTTTTTTTAAACAGTGACCTATAGTTATGTTATTTTGAATGTAATTCGTTACAGTATATTGTAACCTAGAATCTAAATCTATATATTTTTTGAATCTTTTCGTATGATTTAGATTTCTTTTAAGGCGTTGTGCAAGTCAAGACGCGTCAATTGATATCTATATCGCTCGTTGAAAAAAAATTAAGAAATTTGAAAAAAAAATTAATGGAAAAATTTCCATTTTTTCGAATTTGACTTTCTTTCGCTGATGGAAACGGGCCGTAGTCTTGAAAAATCACGCAGAAATTATTCCTTTTACCAGTTTTATCTGTGTTACTATTAGTTTTCTTAAAAAACGCATTTTTCGTCTCATCCGCCAGGTTATTTTTCTTTTCACTTCATTAAATTTTTTTCAGAAGTATTATTGACTCTTTAGTTCGATTCAAATTTTAAAGTCCTCCTTTACATTCTACATTTGGTACGGAACCCTAAATATGCGAAGTCCGATACGCACTTGACCGATTTTATTTTTTGTTGCGTTTGTTTCGAGTCTGTTTTGTACCATAAATAACCGACACAAATGAATTCGCCCAGAAAAATATGTAAATCCTCGAATAGCAAAATATATCGGCATTCGACAATCAACAAAACCATCTACGGTTGTTTTTCTGTAAACAAAACGAAAAATTCGAACCGAAAACAGATCTCTCTTCACACAAAAGCGGAAATTAAAGAGAGCACACATGGATTAGTGTAATGTAATGAATAAATGAAAAAAATAGACGAAATCTAACTGCGCAATTCTATTCAATATTTTCTTTACTAAAAAAATAAAAAAATGAGGATGGCCCTTCGAATACGAAACATTGAATTAAAATTTTAATAAAATTAAATCTAGTTGTATTAATACTTTTTTTTACAACGAACATGGAGAAGTTTTACCAGTAGCCTTAAAATTCTAAGGTTTCAGAATTTCTCAGTATAGATTGTAAAATTACTAAACCGACACCAAAAGTCCCCACCATTTTTTTTTCTTTCCGGTTTCCGACACTCAGTTATCGCCGAATAGTGTACATTGGAAGCGTCAACTTTGAACTGCTTCCTGTATTGTTTCCTTTGACGCGAACATTTAAAGATTAAAGCGTTAAAATGAATATATCTAACTTTAAACTTAAATAAGTTTAAATATAGGAGTTATTTTAGATAGATGATAATTATAATTCAAGATTTTCTTTGCTTATTTTAGCCAATGTTAATTATAATATAAAAAATTATCATTGCCCTGCGATGACCACGGGGTCAAGCATCCTTCGCCATGTTAGGAATATACATTAATAATGGGTTAACATGTAATGAAAATGTAATCAATATAATTTAACAATAAGTGAAAGTAAATAAATATAAATCTGTAAAAAAGAGAAAAATATATAAATATCACAGTTATAAGTTAAATATCACAGTCATAGCTTGAAATCCGATAAAACTTAAAAAACAATTCGGAAAATTAAAAAAATATTCTGAACTCGATAAAACTAAAAAGTAAGTTCTGAAACATATTAAGTTTCGGTCTAATAAAAAGACTTAACTTTAAATTGTTTCATCAAAATAAAAGAAAAATGTGAAAAAAATTTATTTCCTTAATATATCTGCAAAATTGATGTAGAAAATTTTAAGTGGCGCATTTATATAAACCTGACTCATCGGAACTACCTGTGTTTACCGTAAAAATTAAACGGTCTTCTGCGGCATCTAAAAGGTAGATATTTTTTCAATCGGAGTCACTTTGGGATGATAAAGTGAGAATCAAACAGACAGAATGACCTTGAGATTTCATATATTTGTCCAATATGTATTTGGGTTTATGAGATTTTGTAATCGTATACAGCTGAGGTTTGGTCCTGGTGATCGATGTTCTTTTCATTCAGTAATTTTATGATTTCGGCTTTTGACGTGTTTCCTGTGTGTAGTTTTGAGCCAACGTGTTATGGTAACTTGCATTATCAATGACCAAAACAATTTTCTGGAATATTCGGGACCAGTTTTCTATTCACCCAATGCATAAAATTTACATTGTTCATATTATCGTGATAGTCTCCTGATTTTTTACCAGATTTAAAATCAAAAGGGCATTGTTTACAAAACTCGGTGACCTACAGCGTGAACTGTAACAAGTCGTTAACCCTTACTGTACGGTGTTTTTAACATGCCATCTTTTGTTGTGTCAACCCATAGTAGGAGAGCTGGCACCAATTTTTGGGTAGGTATTTGAGGCAAGCTGAAATCTTGTCCCATACATCCCCTATTATACCCGAATACAGAAATGCAGACCTGGCTGGCGAGTAGCGGGGCTAAGAGTTTAAAAAAAATAGCCAGACGATTTAGTCGGAGTTTTAGCATTGCCAGGCGCGTGCAAAATTATTTTGCAAAAAAATATAAAAAATCTGATGTGGCCAGCACATGACCTCTCGCCATTTTTGAATCAAAAATTTACAGGTTGACACAAAAAAGTATGAAAAAAAATTATATTTTTGTAAATCTGGCAACAATGGCAAAAGTTTAGAAAATTTTAATGGGATGAAAATAAACTGTAAGGTATAAAAAATATATGTGTAAAACTTTATTGCCGTTTTCTATAATAATGGCGTCATCACCCATATCAACTGCCACTTCCGGTTGTGCGATTGGCACCAAAATCTAATCAGATCTAATCTAGGGTATCAGAATCCTGTATGCAAAATTTCAAATTTTTTTATTTAGTAGTTTTTGAGTTATCGTTACTACAACATCCATTCAAACACACACACACACACACACTAACACACACACTAACACACACACACACAGACATCATCGCGAAAATATTAAAATCGTATTCTAGGGACCCCAAAACGTGTTTATCCATTGAAAACTCACTACCCAATTTTTAGCATGATTCCTATACCTCTCTTATCTGAAGGGCGAGAGGTAAAAATGTATTTGAGGCAACTTGAAATTTTAATACGGTATTATTTACAATTGGAAAATAATATCCTAAAAAGACAGATCATTTCGGTGGGACTTTCTACCTACCAGGTGATCTAACAAATTATGTATAGGTGCGAGTGAGTAGTGCTATAGGAAAGATGTAGTGTAAGAGAGAGCGTTTATCGGCAGTTGTCTGCGTTCTTGCTTGCCGCGTTACTATTATCTCTGGAGAGGTCACGTGACTGTCAATAACCATTAGGTTTCCAGTAGAGATTTCGGAGCAAACAATGGAAAACTTAAAAAATATTGGTTTTTTCAAAAAGTCAAGAGACATTTTTTTTAAAACCTAATGTCTTTATTACTTTGCAAAAGGTTGATAACTTACCCTTAAATCCGACTTGGGGATCATGCACCTTTTAAAAAACTTTTCTTAATGTAGGTTTATCTATTACGTAAAAATTGTCCGAAACAGCAGTTTTTAAATGAGGGACGATCTGCTTCAATTTCTTCTGTGTCTTTAACAACTTTTTGAAAAGTGTTATTTTTAATTCCGTTTGGAGCTTATACTCTTAACCTGTGATGTTGTAAAGGAATTTGGATACCATTTTTCGCCTCATTTTTTTTTAAACTTAATAATGTTAGATATTATTTGTTTTGTCTGCTCAGAATACTTCTTACTCACCTTTATAACCTTCATAATCCTCGGGCCTCGTTCCCTACTTCACTAATATGTAACGTAGCGATCGGTTTAGTATTTTTGCTGAATACGAGCAGCAACACAAACACAAATTTTTCGTAACTTATAACGCAAGTTTCACATAAATTGTAAAGTATACACGAAGTCAGTTGTCTTTGTAAAGCATGGGCGGCATAACATTATTTTTTTTTCTAAATTAATTGTATTTATCATATACCTACAAGGATATTTTTTTTATTAGTAATATATAATAATGCCAAAAAAACACCAGTCTGTCCTGCCATAATAATTTAATAAAATATTAAGATTCATTATCTGAATCTGAATTCGATGTCATAATAATGAAGTCAATTGAGAAGTTTGGTGGTAGTGATAATATAATATGTTTTCACATTTAACTAAAATATAGGCCAAAACTAATAAATCGGTAAATTTTTTTGATTTTTAGAGCGGATTGTGGTGCGTGTGACATCCGCATAGCCAAAGCGCCGTAGTATTTCAAATTCTTAAATCTATGCCACGACACAATTGACACATGTCTGACTTTAATTTAATTTCTGTCATTTAATTTTATTAACTGTCACACAACAAGATATAGTCCAAGAGTCAGTTACTTTTTTTGCAACCTTCTACAGAAGAGATTTTATTGTTGGAACATTTTCAGAGGTGTCGTTTGAAAGTAAATTCAAGTTAGCGGGACAATGGGACGAGCGTCAGCCGGCCATCTTGAAATAAACATTTTGTGAAGTCTCGTGAACCGTGCATCATACGAGAAAAATAGTAGAGATCATTTTTTGTAGTTAAAAATATTCTCTACATTTTATTTTTTTTTTCTGTAAAATATATATAGGTTTTAATTTATAGCGCTCTAAACTTCCTGAATAAAGGCTCATATACGAATATATGAAAACGAAAAAGTGGATTCACTAGCAAAACAAGCGGCACGATACGGAGATTTCCTAAATCTCAAAATTCTCAGTTCAGACTATGTTGTTACTATTAAAAGGGATATGTATAAACATTGGCAACAAAAATATATCAACGGGTCCACCTGAAGATTTTATAAAAGTGTTTAACCCAGCATTCGAAAAAAACCATGGTTTCAGGGTGATACAAATAGAGAATTCATTCGAATAATAAGCAGAATCCGAAGTAATCATGCTATGTTCCCAGCATATAAATATAAAATAGGCTTAACAAATAGTAATAAGTGCATATGTGATGAAATTGCCGATTTACAACATTTATTCTTAGATTGTTTATTACATTGTTCAGAAACAGAGAAGCTGTATCAAAATTTATTAACTTATAATATAAAATTTCCGATAAATATTAAATATCTGCTGACACTAGAAGACAATAGCATATATAATTAAAAAATGAATCGACTTACCTAAAGGATGATTAATTGTAATTATATGAACAATCTCCTCCGAAATGATTACATAATGACACACATGTAGTTCCATTACTTTGGGATGTTCGAGAGTCCACAATATTTAAAGATACACCAAAATTTTTGTTAAATACCCACAACCCCGCCTATGTCTTATCTCTGCGTCAGCCGGCCGATGACAAATCCTCACTTCATTTTTTGGGGTATCCACCTCTAAATAGCTCACATACCTAATGGGGTCGACCTTCTGGGGAAGGGTGGGATGTAATCATTTCGGAGGAGATTGTTCATATAATTACAATTAATCATCCTTCAGGTAAGTCGATTCATTTTTTAATTATATTTCACAATCTCCTCCTCATGATTACATAATTACACACATGTAGATGTTGAAAGAATTTCAGCTATTTAGCAATATAAGTTCCTTTTTTTTTATTGGTACCAAATATATATCTTTTACGAGTGCCAAATTAAATACAAATTAATTCCTTTACACTCACACTCCTATGGTATTTTATGTATATTCTAAAAAATATAACGCATAAATTTACAAGTGACCCAATTCGGCTAATCAAAACACAAGATAAACCGCGCATCACGCCCGATGTCAAGAACTCTACCACGTTCGAAAATGTCACCCGAGAGGAGCATGTCCTCCCTATCGAATAGTAACGACCAACAGCACACGCGCCATAGGATACGCCGTAATACATGTCCACTCGACAACACGGTTCTCTAGAGAACCGATAATCAAACCACGAACGAATAACGAGCGACAAGTATTTACCCTAGGTTCACATGAGAACAAACCGAACGCACCCGTGACGTACTAACGACAAATGACAAGCCAAATGTCCGATTGAAATTAACCTCTAAGAAATGTCACTTCAAGAATAAACAAATGCCCGATACGGAAATAAATTATTATTATCTACGCCACGCTAGTCAACAATACGATCTAAGGAGCAAAATAGGGAATAACATCCAAGTATAAACATAGGTTAACATTAGCCAATGATTCACTGAGGAAACGGAGAAATATAAGAGAATGGGACTCTTAATTTAAGGTAGGAATATACCAAGATATCTATTATAGTATTCACCAAACTAAAAATACATAATACACTCGAAAAGCCAAAACGTAGAATAAAATTTAATATTTTAGGAGTGCCAGAAAACCTTCTGGGTACTGGCTTTACCAGGGAAGCGTCGAGTCGCTACCCAGCAGATATAGTCCTGCCAGACTAAAGCGGGCCTAATAAATCTAAGGGAATATAAAAATGAATGGTCTCCGGGGACATCACACTGAACTGGAGTCTGTAGATCGACATAAGCAGCCATGTTGGCACGCACGCAGTAGCCTCAGCCCCACCTTGAACGTACAAGCGCAGGCATCCCGTAGAAACACTCCTGCCATGTGACCGAGACCACCCCCCCCCCAACGCCATACCCTGAAAACTTACTCGCCAAAGTACTAAAAGTACAAAATAAGCTGCCGATCTACACCTCCCGCGCACCCATAGTACCCCCGATCCTTAAAAAAAAATAACAAGGGATCGAACACTAATACATATACACTAATTCCACAATAACCGAAAACGCAACGGTATATAATAGTGATGGTACAGACTAAGATACCAGATATCGAAGCATGATAGAAGAAGATTACGGTGCTTTGAAGTAAAATGCTAATACGTACTAAACACCCGAATCAACGTCCACAGCGGACTTGAGATCCTTAATACTCCACGTACCCTGATCATTACCTCGATCATCCATAAGTTGATACGTCCAGGATCCAACTCGCTTCTTAACAAAATAAGGACCAACCCACCTGGGTGCAAGTTTCTTCGCGAAATAATCGCCAGTATTAGAAAGAGCAAAATTCCTTCTCCAAACAGTTTGATGAGGCAAAAACTCCTCACTGCGCCGACGTAAATTATAGGTTTTCTCGTTCTTTCCTGAAGCTTTATCAAGGCGTCTTCTCACGTCAGCAAACACTTCTTTCAAGCTTTTAGACTTCAGGTCTACATCTTCCCCACACATCGTTTCGTCGTTCGCTTCTAACTTCTTTTCCCTTAATTGGAAATCACGACCATCTAGGACCATTTTCCTGCCAAAGTTAGTAAAATAAGGATCTTTACCAGTCGACTCGTGAAAAGCAGTTCGAGTAGCACAAGCGAGTTTCGCTAGGTTAACGTCCCAAGCTCGGTGGTTGTCAGTTACGTAGGTAGCTATCATAGTTTTTAACGTTCGGTTATATCTTTCGGATGGATTCGCTTGAGGATGGTACAGCGAGTTATATCGAACCTTAACGCCATAGGCTGTCGTCAAATCCTTAAACAAATGAGAGGTATATTGTACCCCGTTATCACACATAACCATACGTGGTACCCCAAAAACCAAAAATACCTCTTCCTCAATCCGTTTGACGACGTGGACAGCCTTCGAAGACCTGAGCGGAAAAACTAACGAGAACTTACTAAAAACATCCATCACGACCAAGATAAACCTAAAACCCTCTTTAGACTGAGGAAATGGACCCATTAAATCTGTAGCGAAGATCTCCCACGGTTGTGTTGCTCTAGGTTGTGGTGTCATCAAACATTTTGGTGCAGTGTTATCGATCCGATGGGCTGCACAACTACGACAAGTCCTGACATACCGAGAAACGTCACACTTAAGTTTCGGCCAAAAATACCTTTCCCCGATCCTCTTATAGGTCTTCAAAACACCCATATGACCTGCAAGTGGATCATCATGAAACTTCTGCAACACCGACACACGTCGTACCCTAGGAACTACCACTTTCCAATTATCGCACTCCGAAGTTACAAATCCTGCGACCGGTTTGACATACTTAAACAGTTGACCATCTATTCTATTATTCTCCACTGAGAATACTTTATGGGCTTACCCAAAACTCCTTTGAAAATCTTGTCATACCAGCGATCACCGGTGGAAACGTACTGTGGCTCGATTGAATCGACAATAGGGACTGAGCGACTAAGAAAGTCAGGCACAACATGATCCTTGCCTTTGCGATGAATGATTTTAAAATCGAATTGTTGGAGACGTACTGCCCACCTTGCCAAACGACCGGTAGGATCCTTGAGGTTTTGCAGCCAGACCAGAGAAGCGTGATCCGTGATCACGGTAAAAGGCACACCCTCTAAATATGGACGCAACTTCTCTATCGACCACAACACAGCCAGACATTCCCTTTCAGTCGTCGAGTAGTTCCGCTCTTGACGAGTCAAAGAACGACTTAGGTAACTAATTACGCGAACACCGTCGGGCGTAGTTTGCAAAAGGACGGCGCCAACCCCATAACCGGAACTATCACAATGGATTACAAAAGGAAGACTATAATCGGGACAGTTCAAAACAGGTGCCGTAACCAAATACTCCTTAATTTTATTAAACGACTCTTCGCACTCGGGATTCCATACAAACGTTCGACCCTTCTTCAACAACGCAGTAATCAGAGACATCAAAGTAGCAAAATCAGCGATAAAACGGCGATACCATGAAAAAGTGCCAATAATTCCTCTAACTTCCTTTACCGACTTAGGTGTGGGGATGGAAAGCATTGCCTTGACCTTGTCCGGATCTACATGAAGTCCATTCCTATCGACTACGTGAATTAAATACTTCAATTCTGGATGACAAAAGAAACTCTTCTCCCAACTCACAGTCAAAGCAGCTTCCTGCAAACGCGAAAACACCTTGTCCAAAATCCTCAAATGTTCTTCAAAAGTCTCGGCTATAATGACCACATCAGCAAGATAGGTGAACACATTCGGCTCAAGTTCAGGCCCCAACACACGATCAATTAACCTCTGACAAGTTGCAGGTGCGTTATGTAACCCAAAAGGCATGCGACGGAATTGAAACAAACCTCGGCCGGGAATCGTGAAAGCTGTAAAAGGACGAGAAGCCTTGGCAACAGGGACTTGCCAATATGCGGACTTTATGTCTATCGTAGATAAATAACGAGCGTTTCGCAGCTTATCTAAAATCGAAGAGATGTAAGGAAGTGGGTAGCTATCTCTCTCGGTGACAGAGTTCAGCTTACGATAATCTACACAAAACCTGTACGTTCCATCCTTCTTCTTTACCATCAGTATGGGTGAGGACCAAGGGCTGTTAGATTTCTCAACGACACCTTGAGAAAGCATCTCTGTCAACTCCTTATCTACCTGGGCCTGAATAACTGGTGACACTGGGTAATACCTCGGGTTGATAGGGGTCGCGTTGCATCTCATGTTCGGAGACACTGGTACAACCCAAACTTGAACCCATTGACTTCCGATGTCGATCTACCAACGCATCTAGGCGAGCCTTCTGAAATTCGGTTAAGACTGTCTGACCACAAAGATGGTCTACCGCGCTCAGAGTGACAGGATACTCAGAAAAATGCCACTCATTATGCCTTAGGTCCGGAACAATCCCCATGGCTCTCCAAAAATCAGTACCTAAAATTAAATTATGCGGGACTCCTGGGACCACTAACACCGACAAAATTCCCAACCTATCTCGTAACCCAAAGGGTACCGTACACTCACCTAATACCTCACATAATTCGCCATTAGCTACACGACAGGTAGATCTTTGAGACTTATCCAAAGTCAAACCAAAACTACTCAATAACTTCCACCCACGACTACCGACTATCGTCCTCGTGGCACCAGAATCTAGAAGACCTAACACGTCTGTTCCCAAAATTTTAACCTTTAAATACGGTCTCTCGTCGTTCACGGCGTGATCCAAAATAAAGTCAAGTACAGGTTGAAATTTGGTCGTTTCAGCCACAGCGTCTCTTACTCGACCATTTAAGAGCGCTGTGGGCCATTTCCCTTCTGTCTACAGTTTGGACAGTTCCTTGTGGTTACTCCATCTTTCTTACATTTGAAGCAATACAGCTTCCTGGGCCTCGAACACCCTATCGCCCTATGTCCTGGTTTATGACAGCGAAAGCAAGTCGGTCCACCGCGATCCGTTGTTGGTGGACGCGTAGCCTGATTAGAGAACGAAGTAGTCGCAATATCCAATTCAACACAACTCTCACTATCGATAAAAGCCAAATCTCTTTCCAAAATATTAGTTCTTCTACTACTAGGTTCTACATAATTACGGATACAATCGCGTCTATCCTCCATACTACGACATGCTAAGTACACTCCAATAGTCTCGGACTGATGTTGAGTCCTTCTTCGAAGTTCTTCAAAAAGTGCTTCATTGTGATAAGCCGACAAATACTCCTTTCGGAATTCTTCAACCAACTCTTGCCAAGTAGACACTTGAAAACGAACATCTTTGTAAAACTGATACGCCTTTTCCGAAAATAAATCTATTCCTGATTCCAAAAGAATACTTTCCGGTACGTGACTAGCCAGTCTAAGTTCCTCTACCATTTCAAAGAAACTTGAAATCGACATACCTTTGAACGAACCTGAAAATTTTTCCATCCCCCACTTATGAGGTGGTATCATCTTTGTAGAAGTCGACGATAAAGAAGCAGGGAGAGTAGAAACTCTCTGCACTCCAGTAGCGCTCGGTGACGAAGCATGTGCCTGACTTAACCCTACTTGAAAGGACTGCGGCAAATTTGAGATAACACTCAACGCTGCGGGTACTGCACCAACCGACTGTGGATGTAATTTGTCGTGTAGGCTTCTTGACAAAGTCAAAATCTTAGCCAAAAGGTCTGCTTTATTCTGCTCAGCACCAACTCGATCATCCCCTTTGGGTAGTATCATCCTATCAATCCTACCTAACACATGATTGATCTGGGTCTGTAACCTAAGAGCCTCCGAACTAGTAGATACACCTGAAAAAGTCGAAATCGCCTGGTCTAAATCTGCGAGCTTAATTTCAACGGCTGCTTTATCTTCTGAAAACGAGAAAGGATGTGCTGGATACGAAAAACTTTCATTAGCTGCCTCTCGACGAAGCGTCGCAGCCAGACTGGAACGCATTGTATCCACCGAACCAATCGCCACTCCTTGTACCCTAAGTTCATATTCGAGGTCATCCTTCCTCAAATAATTAACAACGATTTTACCTGGCATCTTAAATAAAATCTAACACAAAATCAACAACTGTTAAAACCACACTCAAACAACAACTAACTAATCAATCGTTTGCCCAAAACGATCATACACCAAGAACAAAGACAACACTCAGTACCTACCAAGCCCTAGATAGTGATCAAACAACAGAAACTAGAATACG
This sequence comes from Neocrepidodera transversa, assembly GCA_963243735.1. Classification (NCBI taxonomy): domain Eukaryota; kingdom Metazoa; phylum Arthropoda; class Insecta; order Coleoptera; family Chrysomelidae; genus Neocrepidodera; species Neocrepidodera transversa. The sequence continues at coordinate 38,284,249 of OY725337.1, read as the reverse complement.
TTACGTGTAAATCCAAGCAATTTTCCTTCAAAGTGGATCCGTCACGGTTCTTACAAGTACAGAATATAACTACAAGGGGTAATATTTCTTCAAAAGCACCTTCACGATTGTAACCAAAAACGAGAATGAATTTGTTTGTCCTGCAGTATTTTATCACAACGCAGAGCTACCACTCGTAGGCAAGCAAATGATCAGTCTGCCGTTCCGAAGGTCTACGCCAATGGACTCTGCTCCACTCTAAAATACCAAAAAAACCCACGTCTATACTCGTGGATCAACAGGAAACTGTCGTACCTAAAGGAATAAACTATAAAAACCAAGGTATACAAGTCAATTAAAATATTACCAACTATATAGTCAAATTCGGGTCAATAATTTTATTTAAGGATTAAATAAATGTCAAAAGCTGTTTTCAAAATTTCCATACAATTCAAAAAAATTAAATATTACCATTTAACACTTGAAGGAATCCCAAAGTCTTGAATCTTCCGTACTTCAACCGTAGATACCTGAATATAATCCACTATACCATCATGAACACTGGAAATAATCACAACACCAATATTCCACACTATATACTAAATTTCACCAAAGTTTCTTAATACGCACTACCTGTGTTATTACTCACCACTTACTTTCAAAATAAATCAAATTCTGACCCAAAACTGTCAAAATATCAAATATGTCAAAATGACAGGTAGCTGTCAAAATTATGCGCCCCACGTTGGGCGCCAAAAATGTAACCTCCAAACCCGGAGTTACATGTGTATGGGTTGTCGATCTCAACCGTTAAGCCTTCGGTGTCACTCTGTAGTGGAGATGGGAGTGGGTCAAATATGATCTAATAAAACTGGGCGCCAAGCCGTTATACCTTCTTCTTAATTCCAATTCAAATTTACCTTTCAAACGGCTAAACTAGGTAAATCAAAGACAATACATTTCAATACACACGAAGATTTATTTGAAAGTAATGGGTTTTCGATGAGTAACACAGTAAGAAAAAAAGAAATAATAGTAGCACACAAATTCAAAGTATAATTAAATATTTAAATGTAACACACACTAGCACAAAAAAAATAAACAGATTTGATTCACTTAAGTTGTCAATTTCAAAAGAAAACGTGAACAAAATATGAGTGAAATTCTTGTACCACAAAAAAAATAAAATAAATGGTTATATATCTCTAGAGCGCCCTCAGCGGAGATTAATAATACGATTAAAGTGTTTTCAAATAGGCGCGACGATTTTGGTACCAAAAGCGACGTAGAGGTATCTAAATAAAGTAAGTCCCTTCTTGGGAGCGTACGATGGAAAAATATAAAGTTTATTTCCGCTTTACAGTAACCAATCAGAAATAGTATAAGCCTGAAGTGACTATTAAATTACAATGATATATAACCCCTTAAAATAAAATAACAATAGACCAATTTACAAAAACCTCCCCATTGACGTGAATCGATTGTTTTATGTGCTTACCGAAATAAGAAAATTTATATATAAAAACCAAAAATAGTAGTGAAATATTTAGAACTCTTAAAACTAAGACTTAGCTGAACACAACACAGCCGCGTAGATTACACACTCTAGTTTCTTCGTAGAAAGCTCGATACCAGTAAGCTTGCACTGATGATCTGTCACTGAACAGCTGGATACTAAAAGTCTTATAGGTAAGGACTGGTACTAGAAATCTGATAGGAAAGGCCTGGTACTAAAAAACTGGGTTTCAACCGCTTGAAACTAGACAACTGGTACTAACCGCCTGGTACTAGAACCCTAAAATAGTCAAAAAAAAATGGAGCATGGACAAAAAGGTATTTGTCTTATCACAAAAACTGGACCGTTACAAACTGCTTAATAATTCAAGACTTCTATATTCTCCTCGAGATTGTAAACTAAGGGTTCGATTTTTAATCTTAAACAAATCATATATTTAAATAATTCGAGTATTTGATCTAACGTGTTACTCGCTATGCAGAAGAGAAGACTGCTTGAATGCCCTACTCCGGAAGGAGCCCTCTTCTTAAAATACCATCCGAATATATTGTCCCTAAAGGAGAAAAACGTGTACCTCAGGGTCTTACACTATTGATCTCTGTATCAATGATTTCCGAAACACTGGAATCATGGATGTTGTTTTCCATAAGAGGACTACTATAATACCCCTGGCTTTTCCTCTTACAATCTTCTTTAAAACAGTTAAAATTGTTAAAATTACCGCAACTTGGGAAAACTTCTACTGCCATCTAATGGCAGAGAAGAGCATATAAGGAGAAAGTATAGGCAACCCAAATAGCACGTATATATATATATTGATACGGAAATTGTAAGTCAGTCAGATGTCAGACATTCAATGATCAATCCTGGCTGAATAAGTTCTGGAAATTTTTAAAATTTTAATCAAGATTGTGATTTTTTTTTGAAGTTTAGTTAGTTTGTTAGTTGTCAAAAAAAAAAGATAAAAAGATTGTCAAAGATTAAAAGAATTTTGTACGAAATTAATTCTTTATTTAAAATTTATTTAAATAATGGTAAGGTTGCTGAAATAATAGTGTTAAAGAAATATATAAAGAATACAGGATAGGAGAGAATAAAGCAAAGAGACACTAAAGATTATAAGGGGTGAAGACGAGAACGACAGAGATAGGAGCCAATCAAGAAAGTATATAAAGAATACAGGATAAGATATAATAAAGGCAAGGAAACACTAAAGATTATAAGGGGTGAAGACGTGAACAACAGAAATAAGAGCCAATCAAGAAAGAAGAGGAGACAGGATACAGAACAATATTTTTTTTTTGTTGAATCCAGCCCAGATTGAGATTTGGTGATTGGACATCTGACTACAAAGCAGGGACAGTGTACCATATCAAATGGCGCCCAACGTGGGGAACTAAAAAAAAAAATGCTCGATCAACAAAAAGGTTGACAAATTCCTTAGTAATTTGGTAAGAATTTTTTAAATTATTATATATTTGTTCCGAAATTGTTGATTTTCTACATTTTTTATAAGAGAGAAATTTAAAACAGGGTGGTCATAATTTATAGTACTCAGTGACAATTTTTTTTTATGAGACAATAATTTTGGAGAATTTCTCTAAAATTCGGTTTGTTGCATCATAAAAATAAACAGTTTTTTTTTATTTTATTTGTTCAAATTGGTTTAAATAAAGTTTACTAATTTATAAATTAAAATAAAAATTCTTAAAATAAACAAAACAAATATGTCTCATCAAATGCAATTGAGAAGAGGTTCTAAAATAATACCGCAAGAAGTGGAAGAGATTGGATATCAAGTATATCCAATACCAGAAGAAAACCAAGAACAAGATGTTGAAGAAAAACATGAAAAAATTCCAGAAAAGAGGGAAGAGACAGAAGAAAACGGAGTACACAATACAAGAAAAGATGAACAAAAGTTAGAAGAAGGAGGTGAAGAAATTTCTGATGATGAAAGTGAAGAAGGAGGAGAAAAAAAAGAAGAAATACAAGAAAGATCCAGAGGAAAGGGAAATGATACAAATGCAATGGATATGATGGCATTTTTACAAGAATTGGGAAGGAAAATAGATAATAATCAACAAAAAATGGAAAAGAATCAAAAAGAAATAGGGAAGAAGATAGGACATCTTAAAAAAGAACTAACAAACAAAATAAATGGGATATCTCAGGAACTAGAGAGAAATAAAGAAGAGATAAAAAAAAATTTGGAAACCACCAAGGAAGATATAAGAGCGGAGATGATAAGCAGAATTACTGAAACAGAAAAATTCCAAGAGGAAAAATTAGAAATTTTGAAAGGAAGTGAAAAATTATTCAGAAATGAAATAAAAATGAAAATGGAGGAAATGAAGATGGGTGTTCAGGATACTTCACAGAGAATGGAAGTATTAGAAGGAAAATGGATGGATACCATAACAGGAATTCAGTTTGATGTACAAGAAAATGTGGAAGAGGCAAACAAAAAGATTATAGAAAAAAGAAAGTCCGAAGAAAAGAAACTCGACAAGAAAATCGAAGAAATGAACTATTTAATTAAGGAAATTGAACAAAGGAAAATAGGATATGAGTATCATTCACAGGAAGAAACAAGAATTGAAAAGAACAAAATAGAAGAACTGGAAATTAAGTTGAAAAATCTACAGGAAAACTATGAATGGAGTAGAAGACAAGAAGAATATGAAGTAAATGATACACAAAAAGGAACAACAATCATAAATAATTATATGGGAAACAAAGGAGATCATAAATTTGAGGGAAATATCAATAAAATACACCCTAAAGTATTTTTAAAAATCATGAAGAATAAATTTAAAAATATCAGGAATTTTGAAGACATTAAGGAAGTCATAAGAGATAATTTAGAAAATCATGCTCTTACATGGTTCATCAGCAAAGAAGATGAATTTGATACGGTAGAAATGTTTGAAGCACAATTTTTACAATATTTCTGGGGGAATAATGCACAGACTACAGTTAGAGAGAAATTATATTTTGGCAAATATGAATCAAGAAGGGGGAGCAGCATGAATGATTATGCAATGAAGATATACATGAACACAAAATTCTTAGATCCACCAATCCAAGAAGAGGAAAATATTTTATTAATATCAAGACATTTCAAACCAGAAATTACAGAGACTATAGCCATACAGAATATACAAGGGTTTGAACAACTGAGTACGTATTTACAGAGGATTGAGCGAAATTTCAATAACTTTAACAATAATAACCAATATAATGATAATTCTGGAAACAACAACACTCAACAAGGCCGATATCAACAAATTATGAATAATAATTATGAAGAAGTGATCAGAAACCAAAATAATTAAAGGAATGGTTACAATAATAATTATAATAATAGGAATAATAATGAAAGAAATAACAACTATTATCGCAACAATAATAATTATGCCAGCAACAATCGAAACTTTAATAATAATAATGGTAACCAGAATTCTAGAAATATTATTTACAATAACAGAAAGTATCAAAATAATGATAACCTAAATTATCGGAATAATAATGACAGAAATCACAATGCTTATGAGAGAAACAACCAACAGAACAATGAAAGAATCCAAGGAAGAGGACAAAATAATCAGAGAAGTGATGATAGAAATTTTGAAGAAAGAAGAGTCAACAATGTGCAAAGACAAAGACAAGAAGAAAGAATGATAACAATGGAACCGGAAATATTAACAGAAGAAATGCCCGATCAAAATTTTGGATTGAGCACTTCCCAAATGTAAACACAATCTGTACATACGAGCATCCAAGGGAATACATAAAATTGGGGGAAGAATTGAAATTAGACAAAATTGAGGGATTAATTTATTTAAATGGAATATTAAATCAAAAACAAATTAAAATATTAGTGGATACTGGATCAGAAGCATCTTTAATAAAAAGAAGTTTAATAGAAGAAAATTCAAAAGAAATTGAAAAAGAAGTTATTAAGATACCAAAAACGACACTAATTGGAGCAAATGGGAAGAAATTATGCGAAACCAACAAATCTATAATACATAAAATTGAATTCGATAATGGGATAGAAGTTAAAATGCAATTATTAATAGTAAATGAATTAGAAGTGGACATAGTTATAGGGATTGATGAATTGATGAAAAATAAAGTGAAGATGGATTTGGAGGAGAAAGTAATAGAAATAAATGGAAAAATGATCGTATTTGATGAAGATAATATTAATAATAAGAAGATGAATATTGAAATGGATAATAGGAAGTTATGGCATATAAGAAGGAGTGGTACAAATAAAGAATATGAAATTGTATGTGGTAATATGGAATATGAAGAAAAAGTTGAGATATTAATTATGGAATATGAAGGTTTAGTTAGGAAAGAAATGAGAATGGCGAATAATTATGTACACCGAATTGAAGTTAAAAATATAGAAAATTTTAGAATTAGAACTTATCCCATACCGTATCGATACAGGAAAGAAGTAAATGAAGAAATCCAGAAAATGTTACAAAATGGTATTATAGAAAAATGCAACACCCGATTTGTAAATCCTATTGTGGTAGTGAAGAAAGCAAATGGAGAACTTCGATTATGTTTGGATGCAAGAAACATTAACCAGTATACAATTCCACAATATGAAGCTCCGATGAACATTGAAGCGATATTTGGAAGAATAACGAAAACAAAAATATTCACGAAAATAGATTTGAAACATAGCTTTTGGCTAATTCCATTGGATGTTGATAGTAGGGACTTTACAGGTTTCTCTATTGATGGAGTTTTGTACAGGTTCTGTGTAGTGCCATTTGGACTACAAAGTGCATGTTCAGCCCTAGTACGAGCACTACATACCATATTGAATAAATATGAAGATTTTACTTTGCACTATATAGACGATATTTTAATTTATTCTGATGACGAAGAAGAACATTTTAAACACATAGAAATTATTATAAAAGAATTAGACAAAGCAGGACTCAAAATAAATCTGGATAAATGTCAATTTTACCAAAAAGTAGTAACTTTCCTAGGATATAAAATAAATGAAGCTGGAATGATGATGAACGAAGAAAGAATACAAACAATAATAAATTATAAAAGACCAACTAATTTGAAGACATTGCGTGGATATCTAGGAATGATGAACTATTTTAAACGTCTTATACCAGATTTGAGTCAGAAACAAATACCTCTTTTAAATTTATTAAAGAAAAATGTTACATTTCGATGGGATGAAGAGAAAGAGAAGGCATTTTTGGAACTAAAAGAAGAATTCCAGAAAAATTTAAAAGTTTATCACCCTGATTACAATTTACCTTTTATTTTACGAACAGATGCATCTAAAGAAAGATTTGCAGGTGTCTTATTACAAAACAAAAATGACATAGAAGTTCCTATTGGGTTTATATCTAGGGTAACAAAAACTTATGAGAAAAATTATGGGGTATCAGAGTTAGAACTAGCTAGTATAATTTTCTGTATAGGTAAATTTAGATTCTATTTATTAGGGGCGAAATTTATTGTAGAGACAGATCATGCATCATTGACAACAATTTTGAAAAATAGATTTGGAAATTCTCGAATACATAGATGGGGTTTAATTTTGCAGGAATATGATTTTGAAATAAAGTATATTCCAGGGAAGTTAAATGTAGTAGCAGACGCATTGACAAGGGAAGATCAAGAAACAAACAAAATTAATAGACATATTGTTAAAATTGGGGTAAATATTATGAAGGAAAAAGTGGGAATATTTTCATTAGACGAAATTGTAGAAAATCAAAAACAACTAACAGACAAAGACAAAAAAGGGGGAGAATTTAAAGATAGAGTGATCATAAAAAAAGTAGAGAATAGGGAATTATTTGTAATTACTCAAGAATTTAGTCAGATTATTTTGAAAAAGTTACATGAGGACAATGGACATATTGGATCTCGAAAATTATGGCTATTATACAGGGAAAATTATATTAGTAGGGGGGATCAGAGAATATCAAAAGAAATAACTAGAAATTGTCACATATGTCAATTAGGAAAAGAAAAAAATAAAAGAAATATCAATCAGATTAAGACTATTCAGGCTAAAAGATGTGGGGAAATTATTGCAATTGATTTTTTAAGTAATTTGATTCAAAGTAGACAGGGAAATTCTCATATTTTAGTGATGGTAGATGTATTTTCTAAATTTATTAAATTGTATCCAACAAACAAGACAAATTGTAAAATAGTGACAGAGAAAATTCTACAATATAGTAATGAAGTTATAAAACCAGAAACTTGTATAGTCGATAATGCTACATATTTTAATAATAATAGATTTAGAAATTTTTGTCAAAACAATAACATAAATTTAAAAACGATCAGTATAAGACATCCATGTGCAAATCCTTCTGAAAGATATATCAAGGAAATCATAAGATATTTAAGAATAGTTCTAACCGACGATCATACAAGGTGGGAAGATAAAATCGAAGACATAGCATTGTATATAAATAATAATCCGAGTACAGTGACAATGGAGTGCCCATACTATTTAATGACAGGAGTCAGACCTATGAGAAAATGGGAAAATAAAAATGAAGAAAAATATGAAGAGGCAATGGAAAAAGTAAATAAAATTTTAGAGAAAAATGCAAAGAAATTTCTGAAGAGAAAGAATAAAAATATTAAGACGAGAACCACATTTAAGAAAGGAGATTTGGTAATAGTTCGTGCTTTGCGGAAAACAGATCTAAGAAAAAGAAAATGTGCAAAATTAAGTTTGCCGTTCGAAGGTCCATATGAAATCCAGAATGAAAATGGTATCAATAGTTATGTGTTAAAATTTGTTAATGGAGAAATGATTCGGGGAATCTATAATATACAAGATCTGTACAAATATTGCGTACAATAGAGAACCCATAAAAAAAATATATATATGAAAGTAAAATTTAAAAGAATTTTGAAAAGTTTAAAATGTCAATGTTGTATTTAAAAAGTTGAAACTAATATACTATAAGTTATTTTGTTAATATTAATGGTTGTTATTTTAAATGTTATAATGGGTAAAATCAACAATTTTAGGGTAAAGTATGATGAATTTAAAAAATTTTTATAAAAATTTTGTATTCATAATATATTTAAAATAGTACATTTGAAATACTATATGAATACAAAATTTGGGGGATTTTGATACGGAAATTGTAAGTCAGTCAGATGTCAGACATTCAATGATCAATCCTGGCTGAATAAGTTCTGGAAATTTTTAAAATTTTAATCAAGATTGTGATTTTTTTTTGAAGTTTAGTTAGTTTGTTAGTTGTCAAAAAAAAAAAGATAAAAAGATTGTCAAAGATTAAAAGAATTTTGTACGAAATTAATTCTTTATTTAAAATTTATTTAAATAATGGTAAGGTTGCTGAAATAATAGTGTTAAAGAAATATATAAAGAATACAGGATAGGAGAGAATAAAGCAAAGAGACTCTAAAGATTATAAGGGGTGAAGACGAGAACGACAGAGATAGGAGCCAATCAAGAAAGTATATAAAGAATACAGGATAAGATATAATAAAGGCAAGGAAACACTAAAGATTATAAGGGGTGAAGACGTGAACAACAGAAATAAGAGCCAATCAAGAAAGAAGAGGAGACAGGATACAGAACAATATTTTTTTTTTGTTGAATCCAGCCCAGATTGAGATTTGGTGATTGGACATCTGACTACAAAGCAGGGACAGTGTACCATATCAATATATATATATATATATATATAGTAGAAGCGAGGGTAGTTCGTGACCATGAACTAGTTAAGGAAAAACTCTTAGTTTTGAGGGTGTGGTCAACATAGACGTACACAAAAGAAAACTCTTTGCTTACAAAGTCAAGCTTTCGCTAATGTTTATTAGCTTCATCAGGACATCTACAAAAATTTTTTAAAAGTTAATAATCGATACAAACTATTATAAAATCCAAAAACTTACTAAACACGAGGTTAGTTGTGTATTGTTGAAAGGTAGCTTCATAAAAACAAAATTGAAAAGACATCAAATCACAACATGAAAAACACAGTATACAATGCTAATTAACAGAGTGTTGAAACATTGTTGAAAAAAAAAAATTAGACACAATACAATTAGTTTAAAATCAAAAATTTTAAAAACTTTAAAAAACTTTAAAAAGAGACATTGTTATGTCGTACCGGCAACGACGACATGGCGGTGACATTAACCAAAATCAGTCGTTAGAAAAAGAAGAGACCTTGAAGTGGCCTGAACAGACACAATGCTAACGAGTCGTCTCGAGTAGTAGAAAAGAAGAAGAGAGTGACAAGGAAGGCGGGAATTTTTGAATATCAAGGGAGCGGTGAAAGTAGAAATAAGCAGAAATAAGAAGGGGGAAATTGCAATTAGAGTGACACAAAGCAAGAGGAAGAAAACAAAAGGAGTCTACAACCAAAAAATTTTTTATAAAAAGAAATTTGAGCATCGGTGTTGGGTGACATTTCGCTAATCATCAATTGGTTGTGAGGGAAACTCAATGGCATTTCTGTTATTAATAAGTGAGAAAACGAAATTGTAAATAACACTTAAGTTGCTTATATCAGTTCGTTTGTTCATGGAGTTTTCCTCTTTCATTATGTGGAACATTTCTAGGAATTGTCTCTTATAGGAGTTACGTTCAGTAGAAAGAATCTGGGCTTGATCGAAAGCTGTTGGGTGATCTTTTGATATGACATGATCTGCTAGGGCGCATGTTCTTTTTAGCTTTTTTATATCACTCCTATGAGAGGTAATTCTTCCAGAAAGGTTCCTACAAGTTTGACCAATGTATTTCAAATTACACGCTCGACAAGGGAGGCAGTAGACTACATTTGACCTTTGCAAAATGTCAACAGGATGTTTCATTTTCGAGTGCAGGAGAGAAAGAGATTTGACATGTTTTTGTGCAAATTTGAAGTTACAATCTTTGAAAATGGTGGAGAGTCTAGGAGTGAGTTCTTCTATGAAGGGGAGCGTTCTGTAGGAGGGGTCGCCTTGACGGACAGACGGAGTTGGGCGATTTTGATTTTGACTCAAAGTAGAAGTAGTTGAGGTGTGCAAATTATTGAAAAGTAATTTGTTGACTAAGTTCCGGGGATAGGAATTTTGTAAAAGGATTGTTCGAAGCTGAATTAGGCCTATTGAATGACACAAAGTATTACAAAAAGATCCCTCGTGATCCCACTTCAACTCTCCAACAGAAATCCAACACCTTGATTTCTAACTTTGTCAAAGAAGGTGTTTTCACAGAAAATGAAGCCAAAAAACTTCGATCTTATAATTCCATCGCTCCTCGATTTTACAGCCTTCCCAAGATACATAAACCCACTTTGTCCATGAGACCCATTTGTGCAGCTATTTCGTCTCCCAATACGAATTTATCCACTTTGTTAACCGATATCTTAACTAATGCATATAACACCGACAATGATTTCTATATCAAAGATTCCTTCAGTTTCAGTGAATTTATCAATAATTTTCAATTGCCTCCGGACTACATTATTGTCAGTTTCGATGTGGTCTCCCTTTTCACTAATATCCCTTTCGAATTAATTTTATCGAGCCTTCAGCAACACTGGGACCATATTAAAAATTTCTGTACCCTCTCTTGGGAAAATTTCAGTAAAATTTTACATTTCATTTTTGACTCAAACTATCTGGTGTTTGAGGGTGTTTTTTTCAAACAAATTTTTGGTACCCCTATGGGATCAAAAATTTCTCCTATTTTAATAAATTATGTTTTGGATGACTTAGTTCAACACTCCTTAAATTTAATCCCTTTCCCGATCCCGTTTGTGAAGAGGTACGTAGACGATCTCGTCTTGGCTCTGCCCGTTGGGCAAACTGATTACGTTCTCTCTGTGTTCAACGATTATTCAGCGAATCTGCAATTTACTGTAGAATTGGAATCTGACAGATGTCTTCCATTCCTTGATATAGTTTTACACAGAGAACCCAGCAATAAGTTGTGCACATCTTGGTACAGGAAACCAATGTGTAGCAACAGATTTATTAATTTTAATTCATACCATCCTGTTAGGATGAAAATTAACCTCATCACTGCCCTTAAAACCAGAGTTGAGAAACTCTCACACCCCTCCTATAGGCAAGAAGGCCTAATTCAGCTTCGAACAATCCTTTTACAAAATTCCTATCCCCGGAACTTAGTCAACAAATTACTTTTCAATAATTTGCACACCTCAACTACTTCTACTTTGAGTCAAAATCAAAATCGCCCAACTCCGTCTGTCCGTCAAGGCGACCCCTCCTACAGAACGCTCCCCTTCATAGAAGAACTCACTCCTAGACTCTCCACCATTTTCAAAGATTGTAACTTCAAATTTGCACAAAAACATGTCAAATCTCTTTCTCTCCTGCACTCGAAAATGAAACATCCTGTTGACATTTTGCAAAGGTCAAATGTAGTCTACTGCCTCCCTTGTCGAGCGTGTAATTTGAAATACATTGGTCAAACTTGTAGGAACCTTTCTGGAAGAATTACCTCTCATAGGAGTGATATAAAAAAGCTAAAAAGAACATGCGCCCTAGCAGATCATGTCATATCAAAAGATCACCCAACAGCTTTCGATCAAGCCCAGATTCTTTCTACTGAACATAACTCCTATAAGAGACAATTCCTAGAAATGTTCCACATAATGAAAGAGGAAAACTCCATGAACAAACGAACTGATATAAGCAACTTAAGTGTTATTTACAATTTCGTTTTCTCACTTATTAATAACAGAAATGCCATTGAGTTTCCCTCACAACCAATTGATGATTAGCGAAATGTCACCCAACACCGATGCTCAAATTTCTTTTTATAAAAAATTTTTTGGTTGTAGACTCCTTTTGTTTTCTTCCTCTTGCTTTGTGTCACTCTAATTGCAATTTCCCCCTTCTTATTTCTGCTTATTTCTACTTTCACCGCTCCCTTGATATTCAAAAATTCCCGCCTTCCTTGTCACTCTCTTCTTCTTTTCTACTACTCGAGACGACTCGTTAGCATTGTGTCTTTTCAGGCCACTTTAAGGTCTCTTCTTTTTCTAACGACTGATTTTGGTTAATGTCACCGCCATGTCGTCGTTGCCGGTACGACATAACAATGTCTCTTTTTAAAGTTTTTTAAAGTTTTTAAAATTTTTGATTTTAAACTAATTGTATTGTGTCTAATTTTTTTTTTTCAACAATGTTTCAACACTCTGTTAATTAGCATTGTATACTGTGTTTTTCATGTTGTGATTTGATGTCTTTTCAATTTTGTTTTTATGAAGCTACCTTTCAACAATACACAACTAACCTCGTGTTTAGTAAGTTTTTGGATTTTATAATAGTTTGTATCGATTATTAACTTTTAAAAAATTTTTGTAGATGTCCTGATGAAGCTAATAAACATTAGCGAAAGCTTGACTTTGTAAGCAAAGAGTTTTCTTTTGTGTACGTCTATGTTGACCACACCCTCAAAACTAAGAGTTTTTCCTTATATATATATATATATATATATTATATTAGACTGGCTATTGTGACAATTCTTAATCTCTTTTAGGGTTAGGTTCCTTTAAAAAAAAAAATAATAAACTTTACACAAAAAAAATAAATTAAAAAAAAAAACTATAATTTTGGGCGCCTTAAATTGATCTTCTCTCTCTTGTGCCTTCCTCCAATCAGCTGCTTTCTTTTCTTTTCCCGTATCACCACCTAGTTATTTTCCTCTTATGTCTTCTGTATTTTTCTATCCCCACCTACTTCTGTCTTTCTGTCTAAACTAATCTTCACCACTACCTCGTCCTCCTACAAACCAATTTGTTCTTTGTCTTCTTTGTCAATTTTCTTTTTATGTTCTTGTAATTTTTTTTTATTATTATTTTAGTAAAACCCTTGTTTTAATAATTGCTTTTATTTTTCTTCAACCATAACTTCCATTACTTAATAATAAAACATTTTTTTAAACATCTCGTTCTAACATTTTTTATCTGACATCTTACTTCTCAAACCTTTTTTTTTTTAATCAACAACCAAAAACTGTTTATTATTTTTTTTTTCTTTTGTTTTTTTTTCCCCTAACTAGATAATTTTTTTTTTATCTCTAAATTCAAATGACTAAACACACTAAGATTTCTTCCTTTTATTTGTACCACAATTGTTGAGAACTCATTATTACATTCAATGAAAATAATCTTCTAACAAACATTCTTAAATAAATCTTAACACATTTACATACATTCACACGCACCTTAAACTTTTTTCATAACCTCATTTTCATTGTCAAACTTACATTTGACAATAACCTTCCACCTTTCCATCACTGTCAACCATAATACATACAAAAACAGAACTAAAACTACACATATAACTAAAAAACCATATCAATATATATATATATATTTTTTTTTAAACCCTTCATTGTTTTTAGTTCATACTCTGTTTCAATGTTTAAATATCTGGATCCCATATCTGCTTCAAAATTGTGATTCGTATTGATTTATGATTTGAAAATAAAAATTTTTCTATTTTCGCACCACTTCTAAATATCCAGTGCTAATTTACTAAGATTTGGATATCTTGTTTATATACGCAATTTCCGTGGTATTGTCCATTCTTAACAGTACTCGACAATTACTTTATATATACTTCATATATAAATTGATTTTAATCTGCTAAAGTTCTAATTAGTGAATATTAAAAGATTTTTGTTATAAGCTTCAAAACCCACAAGTTTGTTCCATGTTACAAACACGTTTTATTATTATTTTTAACAGTCCAAAATAAATTTTTCCCAACTCATGTGAGTGGTTTTTTCTAATGAAATCGTTATTTACTTCGCTTGGATCCACATAAAAACTCGTTTCCCATTACCGGTTTATTAAATTCCTGAAATGGCAACTCTGATTTTAAATAACCAATTCATATGAATGGTTGTAATGTCTCTTCAATACAATACATGTGTGTTGTATGTAAACGAAATGTAATATTGCTAATCATGTGATTAGGGCCATAGGATATTATACATGTTATATACGTTTTCAAGGTCATTAAATAATTAAACGCAAATACGTTATCAACTTCTTCTAAAAACTGCTGATATGTAATAGCATTCGCAGAAACGCCTACATATGATAAGAAATAATAAGTCGTTTCTGTGGGGGCTGAATCAGCGAATCCTTTTAATATAAAAGGGCAATTTGTAAACAAGTTAGTCAGTTATTATTTGTAATTCATATGCTTATGAGCTCTATATTGTAACCAATAAAAATAGTTTTTTTTTAAAAAGTTATTTTTCGAAAGTACGATTTAACAAATTGGCGCAGTCAGTAGGATTCTGTGCACAGTGCTAGAACACGGTCAACCCTAACTAGTGCTGGTGGAGACATCCTTTACCAGAGAAAAAGAACCATCGACGGGAATCTGTGGAAGGAACACATAGTGAAATCCCTGGCAGACAACGTAGAAAGATCCAATGCTACAAATACTGTAAGTTTGAATCTGACTCTTTTCTCTCATTAACTGTTTTATTTTTAATTTTTATTATTCGTTATTTTGAAAACACTGTTCGAATATCTAATATTGACTAAACAATTCTATAATGCCTAACGACAATAATCCAAATGAAAACGAAGGTGGCGAAGTACTGCCGGAATTAGAACCATACAAACTTAGTGAAATATTCTCCATAGTACCCGAATATGACGGGAACCCAATTTTTCTTACGACATTTTTACAATCCTGTAGTACTGCCTACAGGATGGCCGTTAACGATCAGCGAATATTTCTTGTTTTGCATATAAAAAATAAACTACGCGGTAGGGCTGCTGAACTAGTAAATTCTAGAAACCCACAATCGTGGCCAGAGATCAAACATTTATTAGATACGCATTTCGGAGATTCTAGGGACCTAACTGCATTAATACAAGACTTACAAAGAATCAGACAAATATCAAACGAATCCCCTCTAACGTTTGTGTCACGACTACAAACACATAATGCAAAAATGCACGCATCCATTTCTAAACAACCATTAAATCCGGATCAAAAGGACGCACAATCTAGACTCGTTGAAACAATGACACTCAATACCCTTTTAACCGGACTTGAACCCAAATTGGGACAAATAATACGCGCAAGCGACCCACCAGACATGTTAACTGCAATAGCGAGAGTAAAAAGAGAATTGCAATTAAATTACTTTGAAATACAAAAATTCAATAAACCAATTAACCAACCTATTATACAACGAAAACCTATAACGAACCAGCAAGAGAAAAAATGCTCTTACTGTGGGCGCATAGGTCATGTAATAAATGAATGCAGACAAAAACAGTTTAATTCTCAAAATAATCAACAAAGAAATTTCCAAAATCCATCTTTTCAATATAATAACCAAAGACCTGTACAAAATCAACCCTCACAAAACCAAAGATTTCAAAATCCGAATTTTGAACGTTCGAATCAATCTAACTCAAACATGCAAAGTCAGTTTCAGCAAAACCGCCCCTCAATAATAAGACCTAACCCTAACTATAATAATCAACGACCTTCGGCAATTCAACCAAACCCAAATACATTTTCAACTCAAAGAACTCACCATTTACATCTAGAGAAAACCGAAAATCAATATTATCCGGATGATGATGAAAGTCAATATTTGTATAATAACATAGAGCAAAACCAATCTACTTCTTACGCAGAAGAAGACTACTATACTGCTAGTGGTCCATATGAAACAAATTTTCAAAATAATTTTTATTCTGAGGATACGCAAACTAATTATTATGAAAATTCTTTTGATGGCTGTTATACTGCTAACAGACAAAATTACGCGATCGATGAACAATATAAAAATGACATTCAAATTGAAAATCAAAACATTAACACACAGGATTTTCAGTACGACCTGTTACACGGTGCCCCTCCTATCCCGACTACGCAGGAGAGTCACTCAACCCACGAATTAGAATCCGGGATGAAAACCTTGAAACTGGACAATTACAATCCAAATATCAATTGCCCAGAACAACTGTTTTTGTAAAACCTACATTCACAATAAGTTCAAAAAACTTATTTTATATAAAAGACGCTTCAAATAAATTTAAAATTTTAATAGATACAGGTGCAGGCTTATCTATCTTTAAACCGAAAACCTGCGAAAATTATCAAAAACGATCACCTGAAAATTTAATAATTCAAGGAATAACTGATCAGAAAATTTTAATAAATGAATCCGCGTTAGTCCCATTCGCGCAAAATAATCCTCTTAAAGTTTACATCCATAATTTGGATATAGAATTTGATGGATTACTAGGCTCTGATTTTTTCGATCATTACCACTGTATTATTGATTACAAAAATAAACAATTGATTACGGACTTTAAAACAATTCCACTCTTTAAAGTATCTGATCTAAAAACTCATAATAACACAAAAAAAATTGAAAATAAAATTTCGATAGAACCACGTACAGAAAAAATCTGCAAATTCCAAAGTAACCTAATTAATTCAGAAGCCATATTAACAAGTCAAGTAATCGAAAATGTTAGAATACCAAACGCGATAATAAAAACGAATGAAAACGGCGAATTTCTTACGTCAGTTCTTAATGCAAATGCTATTCAAAAAACGATAAATTTTGACAAAATAATACTAGAACCATTAGAAACTCATCAAATAAACAGTCTAAGTGAACTAAGTTACACAAACGAAACTACATCGTCAAGTAGAACTAACAGAATAAAAAACGAACTACGACTTGATCACCTTAACGAAGAAGAATATGAACAAATTACAAAATTATGCTTAGAATTTTCTGACATATTCTACCTTGAAGGTGATAACCTTACGTTTACTAGTGAAATTAAACACCCCATAATAACTAACCATACTAAACCCATATATACAAAATCATACAGATACCCCCAAGTTCATAAAGAAGAAGTAAAAAACCAAATTTCAAATATGCTCGACCAGGGAATAATCCGCCCCTCTACCTCACCTTGGAGTTCAAGTGTGTGGGTGGTGCCAAAGAAGCCCGACGCTAGTAATAAACAAAAATATAGGGTTGTTATTGACTACAGGAAACTAAATGAAGTGACCATAGACGATAAATACCCTCTTCCAATAATTTCAGACTTATTAGACCAGTTAGGTAAGTGCCAATACTTTACGACACTTGACTTAGCTTCAGGGTTCCATCAGATCGAGATAGACCCTAAAGACATAGAGAAAACGGCTTTTTCAGTCGAAAATGGACACTACGAATTCGTTCGTATGCCCTTCGGCTTAAAAAACGCTCCATCAACGTTTCAACGCGTGATGGACCATATTTTATTAGGAATCCAAAACGAGAGATGCCTCGTTTACATGGATGACATTATTGTATACTCCCCGACCATTCACGAACATATTAATAGACTTACTGAAGTTTTTAAAAGACTACGACAAGCAAACTTAAAAATCCAACCAGACAAATGTGAGTTCCTTCGCAAAGAAGTAGCTTACCTCGGTCACATTATCACCGAAGATGGTGTGAAACCGAACCCTTCTAAAGTGGAATGCGTAAAAAACTTTCCACAGCCAACTAATACGAAAGAAATCAAATCATTTCTAGGACTCGCGGGTTACTATCGAAGATTCATACATAACTTTGCTAAAATCTCTAAACCTCTTAACAGATTACTCCAGAAAGACACAACATTTGACTTTGACGATGACTGTATAAATGCATTCGAAACTTTAAAACAGGCATTAATAACATCACCAATTTTAATTTACCCAAATTTTGAGGAAACGTTCCTCCTAACGACCGATGCAAGTGCCTTCTCGATTGGCGCTGTATTGTCACAAGGACCTATTGGAAAGGACCTTCCTATCGCATACGCGTCTCGCTCTTTATGCGCAGCCGAAACTAAATATTCTACAATTGAAAGAGAACTCCTCGCAATTGTTTGGGCTGTGAAACATTTTCGCCCTTATCTATTTGGAAGAAAGTTTAAACTAATTACCGATCACAGACCCTTAACTTGGCTATTTTCAATCAAAGATCCAGGGAGCAGACTGGCTCGTTGGCGATTGAAATTAGAAGAATATGACTATGTGGTTATATATAAACCCGGGAAAATAAATAAAAATGCTGACGCCCTTTCTCGAATCAAAATAAACCATTTTCAAGAATGTTCAAAAATTCAAACTAAAATCCTTCATAACAATAATGACGAAAATAAACCAAGCACCAGCAAAGACGTAGATTCGCCTAGTATCTGTACTTCCCCTATGGAACCAGTACCGAATGAAATTCTAGAGGAAATTATACAAGAATTTGAAATTTTCATAAATTCATATAAAACAAAATCAGTTATTGATTATTCAAAAATTCAATTTTCAAATTCTCAAATTCTAGATAAACTAAATAAAAATATTGTAACCTTTTTTTGGCAAAACAAAATGACAAAATTACATCACGAAATAATAGAAGACATATTTGAGGAAGAAGCAGACTTCCGATACGACAAAATTAATATATTAAGTAGTAAGACAGTTAAAGACCGTAGATATTATATAATAGTCCTACCCTATGATCCTGAAATGGTTGTCGAACACTTGTTCGCCGTAATTTACCAAAATAAAAATGACCTAGACCTAACAAAAACATTCGTAATTGAAAATAATTTAGAATTACCAATTTTAGAAATATTTTCATTTATTTTTTCCGAAAAAGATATAAAAATAAAAATCTGCCAAAATATCATTAAAAATCCCAGCCCCGACGAAATACCCATTATAATTGACCATAACCACTCGGGAAAAGCAAACCTTCACCGAGGAATTAATGAAACAATTAGACGAATAAAAGAAAAATACAACTGGGACGGACTGACTCGACAAGTCGAAGAATTTATAAAAAATTGTGAAACATGCCAAAAGACAAAAATTTGTAGAAAAAACTTGAGTAATCCACTAGTAATAACTGAAACTCCAAGAACACCCTTTGAAAGAATAAATATCGACATATTAGAAATTCCAACCAAATATTATGCATTGACTATCAGAGACGAACTCACTAAATTTACCCAAGCATACCCTCTAGAAGATAAAACCGCAAAAACAATAGCTAACGCACTACTAGTTTATTTTCAACATTACGGAACCCCATTAAGAATTCATTGCGATTCCGGTAGGGAATTTAACAATGCCATAATAAAAGATTTATGTACTCTTTACGATATTAAGTTAACTTTTTCAAGTGTTAACCATCCTCAGTCTAACGGTTCATTAGAAAGGTTTCATGCCACTCTTATGGAAATGATAAGAGCTCACCAGCTCGAAAACCCTAATGAACACCCTTTAACAATCCTACCATATGCAACCATCTGTCACAATGTCACTAAGAATAAAACACATGGGTTTACACCCTACGAACTATTGTTCGGACACTCTTCCAGTAGACCTCCAGAAATATTATACAACCAAAAAGAATTAATCACCAAATATGTTCGCGACCTTAATAACAAAATATCATACTATTATAAATTAGCACGAGCTAATATTGAAAAATCTAAATTAAGTGCTAAAACCCGATTCGATAAAAATGTTCCTCAAAAACAAGCCGAATTTAAAGTCGGAGATAAAGTTTACGTGAAAGAATCACAGATAACGAACAAATTAGGCAATAAATTTAACGGACCTTTTGAAATTTTAGAAATTTTCCAAAATTCCGCGACTCTTTTAAATCCACAAACAAAACAAAAAACTAAAATAAACTTTGATAATTTAAAACCTTATTATGAGAATTAATTTTCATTATAGGTCTTTACTGCTGGTCACAGCGGCATATTGTCAATTTAAAATCGAACCCATCAATAATACCCTGGGAGTCTTCTATCATCAAGAATCAACCATGAAGATTTCCAATAACAAATGGACACTACTAATCTATAAAGATATTAATGCTATTAAAATTGCTCTAGAGAAAAATGACAAAATTTTAGAATCTATAGAATCAATGATTAACGTAAATAACTCGCGAATGTTAAGTTTTAAAAGTCAAGTACAAACTCATGTAAGTTTGTTAACTCAAATATCTGATTCATTAAATTCAAAATACCGAGAAATATTTGCTGATACTTCGTTATCTCATAGATATAAACGAGGATTAATTAACGGAGTCGGTTCCATTTGGAAAGCCCTTACAGGAAATTTAGACGCATCAGATGGAGAATATTTCAATGAATGTATCGAAAAAGTTACAAAAGACGAATACGAATTGGAAAATTTAATGAAAAACCAAATTTCAGTAACAACTTCTGTCATAAAAAGTTTTAACACAACTATACAAAAATTACAAATTGACGAAATGACCTTTAATGACGATCTCCAAGCAATCGAAACAGCACTATATGACATTAGTAACGACCTCTCCTTTTACGAATCACAATTAGAAATAATTAATATTTGCGAAACGCTTATGGAAAGTTACGTATTTTTAGAATCAACTATTGATGACATTTTAAATTCAATTACTTTTGCAAGATTAAAAATAATTCACACTTCAATTATTGCTCCCAGAGATCTAGTAGCCTCTCTTCAAGAAATATCTCAATCTTTAACAAAAAATAATCTACCACTACCTATTTACCTATCGGCCATTTCCCAATACCTTGATATTATTGAATTATCAGCCTATCAAACGGATGCAAAATTAGTATTCGTCCTGAAAATACCTCTTGTCGAACCCGAAACTTATCAAATCTTTCAACTTATTCCAATTCCAATATTAGATAATCGAACAGGGCTTCACCATTTATTAATAACTTCAAAGCGATTTATCGCGAGAGACGACGATTCAATACTTTATGTAGCCTTCAATAACCTGGACCATTGTAAGAACTTACAATCGCATACGAAAATCTGTTCTGATGTACTACCCTATCCAATCGACACAAATGCCATTTGTGAAGCACAACTACTTCGACAGCTAGTAGAAGTACCAAAAAACTGTAAATCATCAGTAATCTTCGCACGTGGTTACAACATATTAGAGCTAACCGCAAATCATTGGCTAATTTCATTAACCGATCAATTACCAATAACAATTAAATGTTCCGGAATGGAGGCAGAAACGAAGATAATTAACCAAAATTCATTACTCCAACTACAACCTGAATGCAATGGTTTTGTTGGAAGCACAAGAATCCATGCTAAACATTCAACCAATCAATTAAAAAACTTGACGTACAAAAGCCAAGAAATCCTGATACCATATGATTGTTGCCAACACCTCCCGGAAAAACAAAGACTACCAAAATTGAAGCCACTTAAAATAAACAAATTAGATGTAGATGATCTCAACATCGCCCAGCATAAATTAACCCAATACTCTGAAGAACTTGATAAAATGATCAACGAACCCTACGTGAAGAAACATGTTTCATGGTTCACCTATTTTACAATCACCCTTATTATTACACTTGTCCTACTTTACCTGTGTTGCAAGTGTAGAAAAAGAAAACAGACCCGGATCAGTATTATGTCATCAGGAGGTCCACCCCCGGTACCTCCAAGGAACCCATCCACGAAAATGAAAGACGTATTCCGCAGTATTCTACCCAGAAGACGACCTGGTGTCCACCGGGACGAATCCTCTGAAGAAGATATTGAACTACGCTCAACTTTAAATTAGAAAAAAAGTTGATATAATATAATATCAACTTTTTCATTAAGGGGGAAGTTGTTATATACGTTTTCAAGGTCATTAAATAATTAAACGCAAATACGTTATCAACTTCTTCTAAAAACTGCTGATATGTAATAGCATTCGCAGAAACGCCTACATATGATAAGAAATAATAAGTCGTTTCTGTGGGGGCTGAATCAGCGAATCCTTTTAATATAAAAGGGCAATTTGTAAACAAGTTAGTCAGTTATTATTTGTAATTCATATGCTTATGAGCTCTATATTGTAACCAATAAAAATAGTTTTTTTTTAAAAAGTTATTTTTCGAAAGTACGATTTAACATACATGTGTATAATACTTCAGGTAAAATACCGGTATTCTAAAGTAAAAAATTTTGAACCTAAAACAAATGATAACTTACTCGTATTATCATATATTTTTCAAATTTCGTTCTTTAATTTTCCGAATTTTGTCTTAAATTCCAGTTTCTTTTTTAATTTATTTTACCACTAAAATACACAACTTTACCCGAACACACAAAGAAATAAAGTGAGGATTTGTCATCGGCCGGCTGACGCAGAGATAAGGTATTAGCTAAGACATAGGCGGGGTTGTGGGTATTTAACAAAAATTTAGGTGTATCTTTAAATATTGTGGACTCTCGAACATCCCAAAGTAATGGAACTACATGTGTGTCATTATGTAATCATGAGGAGGAGATTGTGAAATATAATATAATATACTAATATGATCTAGTAACATATCTTTGTGAGTAGCGGTGCTATACTATGAAATCAATGTAAGCCAGCCCCAAACGAAAAAAAAATATAGGTTTTAAGTATAGATTGATATTGCCATTAACATAGTTAAAAAAAATAGCGCTCCAAACTGCTTTCAATGAGTTTATTGCCCAATATATAGTTAATCGTTGATTTTAATTAAAAAAAAAGATGGTAGAGCTATAATTTCCAAAAACGCGTGTAAATTTATGTAGCGTAAAGTTTCAGAGCTATAGCTACGCAAAACTTGCACTCCGTAAATTAAAAATGGATATGTCGTGGCTCGTAGTGTACGGCAAACATTTAATAACGCATAAAACGCATAATAATAATAATAATAATGATGACAATAATATTAAAAGTTGTAAATGACCATAAAAGAGCACAATTATTGTTTTACGATAAAAATGGAATCACATTTATTGATTTAAAAAATGTAGCACGTTATTTCACTTCGCCAACTTGAGTTTATTTTCAGGGGACAGCCCTGAATATGTTCTAATAATAAAATCTCTTCTGTAGAAGACTGCATTATTGCTCTAGGTGTTGGCCTAATAAACAGAAATAACAAGAATAGAATAGATGTCGTCATAAGTCCACTTCGTCCGCAATGTGTACTGGGCTTGGGTGTTGGAGCTGTCCAATCTTCTCCTGGCGTGTTTTCCCTGCAGTGTTTTTAACCTCGAAACAATTGTTGTTAAATTAGTTTGGTTGTATATTTGGCTAGAAGGGAATCACCAGGGGAGGTAAAGCATTTTCTGAGGATCCTACTCTCGTTTGCGGTAACGTCGTGCAAGAGGTGAGGAGGAAAGGTTGAGAAGTTGCAGGCTCTGTAATCGATCATGGAACGGATGTAGGTTTTGTAGGTGTGTAACAACGTTTGAGGATTACATCTGCCAATTCGACCACCTAGTGCTCCGATGAGAGCGGTTCGTTTCCTCACTCTGTCAAGAGCTCTTTGTACTTCACTCTCAAATGGTGACCCTTTCCAAGGGAACGAGTTTCTCTCCCCAGAGCCTGGGGTTATTCTCATTGAGGGTTTGGTTAGTTTTTTGTGTGTAACTGGGATGTTTGAAGATGATAAGTGGGGTTTTTTGGGAGTTATATATAATCCTCCAGTTGCTTACATCATTGGAAGAATTTAACATCAAAAGCGGTATTTTTAAATATTGTTACGACCCCCCCCCCCCCCCGGCCAGTGAGTTGCCATTACATCGTACCAAGAAGATATAAGATATAAGGTTAAGTTTTTCCAATATTAAATCAAATAAAGGGGGTGGGTCATCCCACCTACCTTTCAGAACAGTCCTAGTAAAGTAATTGTTAAAAATCCTATTTTTATCAAAAATTTATGATTTTTTAAATTTTTAACATTTTCTGCTTTAACCTACAAATATTATTTTAAAATTATGAAATAATTCACATATTTAATACTTTTGATTGGTTTTGAAGTAAATGGTATGGCGCGCCGTTTTGGTATTTAATAACATCGTTTAAAAATCAAGAAAAAAAAATCTTTCCTTAAAAAATTTTAATTCCGTAATTATTCTGTTAATGAATTAAAATTATGTATTTCATAATTTTAATACACGTATTTCCGTTATGAAAAACATAATAGAAATTCAAGAATTAAAATTATGAAAAACATAATAGAAATTCAAGAATTAAAATTATGAAATACGTAATTGAAATTCAATTACCATTATGTATTGAGGTTGCCTACACTACTGAAATACATGCACCTGAAATAGGATAGTCAATCTTTTTCTGGAAACACTGTTTTAGTAAGAGAACGAGGGATCTCTAGATGCATTTTAAGGACCCTCTATAACACTCGCAAACAACCACCTAAAAAAAAAATATTCTTATGTAAATCGACCTGGCGGATCCGATTTTGGAGTTCGCCAGACAATTTGGAATCGCCACATTGACCAAAATCGACAATTTCCAAAAAATCTCATATTTTAGGTCTAAATAAATTTTGCGACACGGTAAATTGAGTATTATGAAATAGACAATTATAGTAGTCTTCAAAGGTAATCAATTTCAAGGCTGACGTTTGAATACCTTTTGCTTTTTTAGTTATTCCAAAATTTGTCAAAAGAAAATTCAAATAATTATCACTATATTGAAGTTTTTTTAATTTTTCACATTGATTCCTATGTTCATCTTCGTTAAGTTGAAGTTTTAAACAATACATTTTTTATCTTAATCCTATAAATTCCAATAGTATAGTGCCATTGTTTTCATCCTTAAGTAGTCCCAAAACTTTTTTATTTCTTTGTGGTATATTGTAAACGTTATTTTCTGGATAGCCTGACGTATCAAACAGATGGATGTCATTTCTAATGTGATCATAAATGTCATCCACGTAAAAATGATAAATCAAACTATGGGTCCATACATTTTACCAAAATCGTATTATATCAAACAGTCTGTTTAACAAAATTTAATGTTTCAAACCATCATAACAACAAAATCTTACTTCTTCAGAACTATATTTAATCAGAATTTAATAAAGCAAAATGGAAACTATCAAAATGAAAAAAAACAAAATGGCAAATCGTCAAACCAACAAAATGACAAATTTATAATTTATCAAATAATAATTCACCAAATAGGTATTATAACAAAACCTTATTAATTCAGAACAGTATAAAGTTAAAACTGTATTAAATCAAACCAATAAAACTTCAAAAGTATACTAAAACAAAATGATATAAAAGTAAAATCGTAAACTGACAAAACAGCAAGAAATCATAAAGCAATTCACCAAAATTTAATCTATCAAAAGCCCAAAATATCAAAGGAGTAAAAAATCAAACAAGTAAATAACAAAACCGTAAAATATCAAACGCTGCTTGCCATGTGTCCTTCAACAAAAATCTTGGACGATATGAATTTTAATGGTACTTTCTAGCTATACGCGAGTAAGAAACCTACAATAGATTTTAGGGTTTTAAACTATCGGCACATAGATGGCCCTGCCGGGAATTTAATAGAAATTTTAGTTTTTTAAACGTTTATATTATCGCTGACCGTAAAATGATTTTTGAAATATCTACCACGAATTGAGAATTATCTTATCTACAAGGACAACGTGTACACTATTTCACAGAGATAGCATGGACCTGTTATTTTTTTGTTTTTGACAAATGGTTTTTAATTGTTGTTAATTGTTAATATGTTACATCTTTATATTGACGGAGAACGAGCAGTGTCTAAAGTTGCCAAAATCGGCAATTTCCGAAAAAACTTTATGGAATTTTTTTAATTTTGAATTACCACCACACATCTCTCTTAGTTTAAGTCCGATTCAATTGAAATTTCTAGGAGAACCAATTTAGACCTTTGTTATCACGACTTACATGACAGAAATGAAAAAAAAATTACGTGTCACCAGTACTTTGTTTTTAAAAAGTTGGTGACAAGAAATTTGGTAAAAATACAGCAACAAATACTCGATCGAGAAAACTTTTTTGTTTTTAAAGATAAATATATATAGTAAGCGACAAAGTTGTAGCCAAAGAACCAAGCAAAGTTTTTTATTTCAGTGTTTTTTTTATAACTTACTTACTTTTCTAGAAAACGGTGCTGCAATATATAAGACCGTAGCGTCGCGTCAAAAGATAAAAAGTTCGGTTGGCGCGCGTATGGGGATAAAATAAATGTCCCTTAAGCTAGCAGAGCAAAGTCAGCAGAATACAATAGTTGTTATTTCATAGTTAAGTGTAAATAAAACGCAAATTTAATGTAGTAATTAAAAATGTAACGCTCCTTTAGAAAAGAAAAAAAATCGGTTGTGTCGCCCCAAAACTTTCCCGACGAGTATCCACGAATACTTTATCAGATATTTAATGTTAAAGTTTCAACTTTTGACATTTTTTTATTTTTGACAGGTGACAGTTTGGAGAAATAATTTTGAGTGTTCTGAATAGAGTTTTTCTAGGGCTTCCAAATGACATATTGCATGTCCAATTCCGTGACATATTGCATCTGTCATTTTTTGATAGTGGTACTTCCGTTTGACAGATGTACAAAAACTAAGGGGTTTTTCCGACGGGTAACCCAAACCCCTATACCAAATTTCAGCTCAATCGGATTAAACGTGTGGCCTCTATCGTGGAAGAATACACACACACATACACACACACAGACCGACAGACAGACTTCCATCTGGAAATGGTCTTAATCGTCTAGCTTAATATAAAGCTGGCAGAACACTGAATCAAAAATCGATGAATAATTACGTAATTAATATCAAAAGAATGAGATAATTAAAAGCAAATTAAATGTAGTAAATAAAAATTTAACACTCATTTAGAAAGAAAAAAACTATGTTCTGCTATCTTAAAATAAAGTTAGCAGAATACTGATTCAAAAATTCCTTTTAAAGTGGAACTATCTATTGGGTAATAAAACTTATTATTATCTAGTAATAAGGGTGGTTTTCAAGCATTTTTGAACTATTGTTCTGCTAACTTTATCTTAAGCTAGCAGAACGTAGTACATTATATTAAATAAATTTAAAATATTTATTTAATTTTATACTCCATACCTATTTTTTATCACCACTTACTATGTAGATATGATTATAGTATAACTATTTTTCATTATTCTTAATAAAATTATTTATAATTTTGACGTTTATTAAGTTTAATTTATATTATTAGTATTCAATCAATTTCGTTCATTTAAACCCTAGTAAGTCATGATGATATATCGATTTTTTATTTTGGCGTAGAATTTTTGACATTTTGAAGTTGACATATTATTAAGTGTTATTTTATTTATGTAACAAGTATGTCGTGTAGCATTAATTAAGAACAATGTAGCAATAATTAAGAACAATTTTACTATTTTATTATTTTACTTTATGCACTAGTGCGTAAAGTATTTTATGCACTAGTGCGTAAAGTAGATTGCTTATTTTTTCTTAATACCATCATATTTTTTGGTAGTAGAAAAAATATTGTATGCGACGAAAGCGCTGAACGGACATGTTGTCAAAAAAACTAAAATCCCGAGTTAAAAGTCGAGATTATATTAATCCCGAGAAAAAAGTCGGGATTATACTAATACCGAGAAAAAAGTCGGGATTAAGAGTTTAGGCAGTTGACGTTAGATTTGACGGCGAATTGTATTAGTGAATAATAATAAAAGTTTAGAAGTATATGGTTATTTGCAACTATCCAATAATAGGTATACGTATAGTATACGAATATACAACAAAGAGCAAGAGGCTAACGACCAGGCGCCGTTGCAAGTCTTACAAGCCCGGTATTATCTTATTGTCCAAACTGTCGGAACAGAGACTGATAATTGATAATATAAAAGAAGTAAGGAAGCGATCCATTTCCACTAAAAGCAGAGGAAATACCATACCGGCTCAAATCAAAGAGGTTTCGACTTGGAGAACCCTTCTTACGAGGAAGAGTCGCAGAACTAAGCGTCTGCGAAGGTCTCTAAGGAGAATTCCACAAGGTGAAAGATCGTTAATATATACAAACCGAGGTCTCAACAAGAACCCACCGTGAAGAGGTAAAGAGACAGCGAACCAGGCGTCGTTAAATTAAGTTGACCTAATTGACCTAACCTAATCAATGAATCTTTATTTAAGTAAATGAATTCAAACATTGGTTAAGAGTTTAAATAAGATGTTTTTATTAGAATGGTTTCCTCTTCTGGTCTGATTGATTATTATTCCTTACCGTAGCTTCCCTCCATATCTGGTTAAACAAGGAAATACCAAACATAGAGCAGATAATAATATATTGTTTAACAAGTGTTGAAAATACCGACTTTTATCTCGGGATTATAATTTTTTGTCCATTCAGCGCTTTCGTAGGAAGCAACTAATGTGTAAAGTATGCCTTTTTACACTCAAGAGATTGCCGAACTTGCCTTTGGAGACAATATTCACATTCGTGAAAAAAGTATTACTTTACACA
Source organism: Neocrepidodera transversa (assembly GCA_963243735.1). Classification (NCBI taxonomy): domain Eukaryota; kingdom Metazoa; phylum Arthropoda; class Insecta; order Coleoptera; family Chrysomelidae; genus Neocrepidodera; species Neocrepidodera transversa. Next base: position 38,255,352 of record OY725337.1, on the reverse strand, counting down.
CTTGTTGCATAAATAACTATTTTTTGTCATTAAAAATATCATTATTTATTTAGTTCACAATTTGTTATAAACAATATTTGAGTGTCACAATAATTTTTTTCTATTACTACTAAAAATTACAAAAACAACCATATGCAACGAAGTTGAGAAAATAAAAATTTCTGTATTGTTTATTGGATTTTCCAAAAAAATACAGCAAAATTTTTTTCGCCGCAGATGGCTGTTTTTGTAATTTTTAAGAGTATTAGAAAAAAATTATTTATTATATATAACAAATTTTGAACTAAATAAACAATGAAATTATTAATGAAAAAAAAAATTAATTGTATTATGAGCCATCAACAATGATTTTTAAAAACAAAATATTTTCTTAACTAATTATTTGAATAAAGCAAATATGAAAAAAAACGATTATAAACAATAAGAAAAAAAAATCAAAAATATTAAACTATTTGTTTGCAAATAATTCATAAATAAATGCCGTTAAAAAATTTTACCGGCAATAATCTAATCCTTATTTCTAATATATAGTAGGTATATGAGAAAAAACATTTTAACAAAAATTTTACGATTTTTCATTTTTTGTTAACTTAGAAAACAATATAAACAAATTTTAAATAATTATATAGCTTCATCTTACTGAGTACAATCATAGAAAATACTCCAAGAGGGGAAAATTTTTTAGAGTGATTATATAAACAATTATCCAGCTTTGAATGAAGACAGAGGTATGAAAGGAAGTAGTTAATTAACAATAGACTAGTGTTTTGAAAAATGTATTTAAAATTTTTTTCCAACGGAACTTTCTTTCTTCAAGTGTTAAAATGATCCCATAATTTTTTTAAATTTTTAAATCAATATTTAGTGCTTTAAAAAAATTATTTTAGATGCAGTACTCACTATAGAGGCGGCGTACTAATCCCGAAACGGTCACGCGGAGACCTATTTTCAGCAACAAATTAAAATTATAAATTTTAGAGCTAGAGGTCCGGGAGTTTGAAGCTTTTTCTTTGGAAATTTCCTCCTCTTTAAGGATCTTTTTTGCACTTTCCGCTATCTTGTATAATTTTTGAGTTATCATCAAAAAATAAAATGGCTTTTTTTTTGTTAATAATAATTACAATTTTTATTTGCTGCAAAACTATTTTTCGCAGAAAACTCACTTCTCGACTAGACTCTACAACTTCTCTAAAAATAAAATTTTTCATATTTATAATATTTAATGAGTTACAGGCCAACGAAGACACAATTATCTTTGCTCACATTGCAAACCTTCCGACAACCCTTAAATCATCGAAGCAGCAATTTGAAATGTTCTAAAAATTTTACTAATATCTCAAAGAATATTGTGTAAAATTTTCAGAAAAATCTGTCAGCATTGACAAAAAATGGTATATTATATTACTACGAGTAATATATACTGGGTATTTTTTCTTCAAGCGTAAAAATAATTCAAGTTATACGTAGCAAAAAAAGTAATTTATATTTTCAAAACTTTTCTCATTATTGTTGTACTAATAGAACAATAGAATATATTTCTATGGTCTGTATTTCCGAAAATAATATAGTTATTATTATACGCTTGAAGAAAAACTACAATTGTTGTTACTGATGATGTTAGTTATTTGAGATAAAACGTCGTTAAACTGACAAGTATGTTGTATCGCTGAATTGGAATTTTATTAGTTTAATTAATCAACATTTGTGATAAAAAACACAAACAAATAACTTGATGGTGGCCGTTAGTAGGACACGAAACGTCGAATCGAAGATTTATGACTACACTTTTGAATCAAATTTGAGATAGGTATGACTAACTTTCCTTTTTCATTTTTTTATATTTTTTTTTAAATAAAAATTCTATGCGCAAAATACCATAAATAGCATTTTTAGTTTTCCCTGTATAACTTGAGAAGAGCATGAGTCGCTGTTGATTTTTTTCGACCGACCAATGTAATGTTCTCCAAAACTTTTTTATACCTGGATCTAGCAAAACCGTAAATTGTCGATGAGACCCTAAATGCAATGGTGACTTATAAGTGGTAATAGTAATAAATATATATCAAAAATTCCACTTTTGTATTATGTCAGTTAACACTAACTAACACTCATGGCCACGAAGATAAAATAAATAAATATTCCACTTGAAAATTGCTGCCTTGCGTTCTCAGTTCTCAATAATAGATAACGACTTTTAACTGTAATTCAATATTATCCAGATATTAATTATTTAAACATGAAAAATAACCTATTTTTTTCTTTTCCCATTATTAATATTTTTAAATCATTTAGAAGTTTTTTTGATCATGTTTAATTAGGTCCAATTAAATGAATATTTTACATAGACTATATACCGGGTGTCCCACTTAACTTTTCGGTGTGAAATGAATATTTTACATACAATATATACCGGATGTCCCACTTAACTTTTCGACCGGTGTGAAGTTAGCAGCCAATTTTAGCAGCCAAAATATCTGGAACGATCGAAGGATCCAGTGGCGCACACATTTAACATATTAATTTCACTGATTTCAACTACATACAAGTTTGTTACGTAGATCTTGGTAACAAAAAGACAGAAAATACATGTTAACTCTTTATACTCTTGGAAAATTTGCTTCTAAAGGGTAAAAATACTATTTTCAAACTTTATAACTTCTAATAGCAATTTCATATTTGGACAGGAGATGCATATTGCAACGTACTACATATAGATGATGTTAACATAGTTAGCGAAACGTACGTAGAGTGTTAAAAAGTGTAGTTTTGGTTATTGGTGACGATATTCTTCAACAGAATTATTATTAGTGTTCAAAACAACCTAAAAAACAAAGATATTTTTAAATTAAAGTATATGCAACCAATAATATTAAATTTATTTGAGCAATCAGTTTGAATTAAAAATACAGATAAGTAACGTTTAAGTATATCATCTCCAATAATTAGTAATATTTTTTTCCATTTTTTTCCTATTTCTTTTGTGTGTGCGTGTGTGCGTGTTAAACAATTTTTATCTTTATTAAATTATTATTTTTTAGTTAAATTTTAATATAAAAAATTTAAAAAATATATTTTTAAATTTTTAATAATTAATTTTATAATTATAATTTTTTTCAAAAATTTATTACAAAAATTGTGAAATTTTTTTAAAATTTTCTAAAAAACATTTAAAATTATATTACGATTTTAAACTAGATAGAATAACTTCTAAAATATTAAAGTTATTGAAATGGGATTTTCACCACTCCAAAGATAATATAAAACTCTAAATTTAAAATGTATTTTAGTTTCTTAAGATTTAGAATTGTAATTAATATAGCCAAAATAAATAATTTTTTTAAAATGTTTTGCAATTTCGTTTAATCAATAAGTATAAAATAAATGAAAAAAGTAAATAGCATATCCAAAAAGAATCCAAAAGTACTATGTGTGTAAATTATTTCATACTTTTAACATAGGATTTGTAAAAGTTATAGCAAACAAAGAAAAAACTTAAAACAATACAATGACCCATCAATTATTGACAAAAAATTTGATTTTTTTTTTAGTTTTTAAAACTAACGTTATTAATGCATTTTAATCCAGAGAACCTAAAAAAATGGTCTGTTTCCCATTTTGAATATAATTGAATGAGATATTAATTATTTATTGTTTTTAATATTATTCAATAATAGGTTTTTTTTAAGGTTAATATTAAAATTAAAACTTATAATAAAAATATCCTTTAATTTGCAGTAAAAAACTCTATAATTGTTAGTTTTTTCAAAATTTTTTTCAAAAGATATTAAAATGGAATTTATACCATTCGATAGGTTATATATAACTATAAATTTAGGAAGTATTTTAGTCTCTTCGAATTTAACATTGTAATTATTATAAACAAAATCAAAAAAAATGTAATTTTTTTGTCCTTTTGTTTTATCAAAAATGGTAAAACAAATGAAAAAAGCAAATGGTACATCTGAAAGTGATCAAAATGTACATTATGTGTGAAATATTTTAAAATAATACTGGTAGAAATTATACAAAATTATAAAAAGTTAAAGAAAAAATTTAGAAAAAATTAAACTTTTTTCAATTTTTGTAAACTTATTTTATTAATGTATTTTGTTGCAGAAAAACTAAAATAATCGATTAAACAATTACTTTACTTGGAGTATTCGGAAATTTGGGTGAGATTACTCCTCATTTTTTAAAATGTACAACAATGAACAAATGTTATGATCAATTTTCTTACATATACAGGGTGTTTTACATTAAGGTTAGGATCCAGAAATGCAATAGAGAATATCAAATAGAGTTGATGCTTATATTGATTAAAGGTGGAAAATTATTATTAAGGAAAGAAAATTAATTTTTTTATTTAATTTTTGTCCCCTTATTATTGAAAGTTGTGTGCGGAAATACCAAATATATTCAGTGTAACTGAACTTTTTCTGCTCTTTTCAAATATGTAAATAAAAATATTGATATACAGGGTCTTGTTTCGACTCGAAACCTACTTATTATTTTTTGTAAGGCCGGACCTGTAATAAGATCTTTAGTTATTATGGTAATCGATACCACAGTGGACTAAGAACAAACTTACCAAATATTACAAAAATATACAGGGTATTTCGTAAGTTATGATTAATTAAAGAAAGTGCCAAAATTATTAAATTACTCTATATCTAGGTTATAAACAAAGACAGGTCCATTAAATATAGGTTATTTAGAATCATCTCGGTGTGCGACATCTACCCTTACTGTATCCGCATTTCCAAATGAATCACCCTGAATAGAAGGAAAGTGTTGCGATCATGTTTTTTCCCCTATTTTTCTCCATTTTCAATAATTTTTCCCAATTTTTCTATATTTCCCTATTTCTCTTTATTTTTCCCCAATAATTTCTATTTTTTTTTAATTTTTTTACTTTTGCATATTTTTTCAATTTTTTAATTTTTCTCCATCTTTTCTATTTATTCCTATTTTTTTCTAATTTTCCATTGTTTCCTATTATTTCCTGTTTTTTTTACCGTTTTTTACTATTTTTTCCGTTTTTTTCTATTTTTCCTTATTTTGCCTGTTTTCCACATATTTCCCTATTACTTTCCCGACCCACCTCTGAGAAGGAAAAGTATTGTGAACGAGCTAAAAAAAAATTTCGACATAAAGAACAGTCAAATTTATATTTCCAACTGTCACCTGTCGAAAGTTTAAAACTTTAACATCTAATAACTGATATTCGTCGGGAAAGTTTTGGGGAGACACAACCAAGTGTTTTTCCCTCTTTTGCCTATTTTTTCCTATATTTCCTATTTTGTCTATGTTTCCCAATTTTTTACGTTTTTCAATTTTTTATATTTCCATTTTTATCTATTTCCCTATTACTTCCTATTTTTCTCCCATTTTATTTTATTTTTAATTTAAAATGAATTTATGATCACCCTGTAAAATATAAAAATTTAAAATTGGTCTGTGTCTTCTTTAGCCGTTTAGATTGCTAAATTTGGAGTCCACTTTTTTGTAAACAATTTTTTATTAACAATAACTTTAAATAAATAAAATTGTTTAATTTATTCAGTTTTAAGTAATTAGTTTTATCAAATGAGAATTAACTTATATCTGATGATTGGTAGAATAGAAATAAGTAAAAGTAAATAAAGTGTTTCATTTAAAAATCTAAATTTGTTATCATTTTCTGCAGTATTGAAAGTAGCTGAAAATCATTAAAAAGTATCCGATATACAAAATTTTATTAAGATAAAATCCCATATAAATAAGACTGATACACATTCCTGTGTCACCCGGTATATCCTCTATTAAAAATTGAAATCGAAACAATCTCAAAAAATAACGTGTCAATAACTTAAAATATTACTTAAACAAGAGGAACTATTTCAAGCAAATTATAAAAATATTTCCATATTCATTTGCAAGTACTTTTTTGTTAATTTATTGTCTTGTCAAAAATCGATTTCTTAACTATTTGATTTAATGATTTATACCGTCTCTTTTTCCAATACGAAGTGTAAACGTACATTTTATTTAAAAATTATACTATACAATTATTATACCTTAAACAACAAAAGTGATTCATTATTAATTCAAGATCATGAAAAAATGAACAAGAATCGTTTAATTCACGTGTAATGTATGTTGCATAATATACATTAAGGCACAGAAACTTATATCGTAGCGACATCTTAGAAGAATACCCGCGTTCTTGTTAAATTGTATCCCCACATATAAGGCGATAACTTAGATTTGGCAACATCCGTTTGATTTTTTACGGTTTTGATGCTTTACTATTCTGTCTCTTTCTGGTTTTGACTCTTTACATTTTGTCTCATTATTTTTTGATGTTATACGGGTTTGATCGATTGGCGCTTTGATAAATTGGGATTATGATAATATAGCGTTCTGTTTTAATACTATTTTGAGTTTATAAGAGTTTGATCTATTGGTATCTTGATAAATTAGTGTTTTTATATTTTACGTTTTTGATGTATTAACTATTTGAAGTTTTAACGTTCTGGTTTTTTAGTATTTTGATATTTTATTAATTTGATAAAATATCTATTTGATTCTTTATTATTTGTTTTAATACGATTTGATTTTTTACGGCTTTGATAAAATATCATTTTGCTATTATAGATGTTTGATGTTTTACTAATTTGATATAATAACGTTTTGAAAAAGTATCTGTTTGATCTTTTAAATTTTGTTAAATTGTGCCCTCCCCAAACTATCAGTGTCTGTATACAACAATTTTGAATTATTAGCAAATTTTTCCTTGATATAATTATATTGAAAGTTGAACAAATATGTTTTAGAAATATCCAAAATTGCCATACCAACATAAATAGGTTTATTGCAAGTGACTTTTAATTTTTTCATTTCGATTAATACCATGTCTTTACCAAAAATTACACAACTATGAAAATTTGGTTGAGAGATATAATAATTTGCACCAAATTTTCCAGACCACCTGGTAACCAGTTTTATGACCTTGTATTTTTTAACATTCTCAATGGTCTTACCGTAGGGACCGTTAATCATTAATTTGAAATAATTTATTTCAAACTCGTTTTTACTTTGCTTTCTCATTTCAGTGTTTAAATCAATGTACTTTTTTAACTACTGTGATTGTTTTAATTTCAAACATTTATAAATATTTTTGATAACTAAACCCAATCTTACAACTTGTAAATTTTTATAATGAATAATATATCGGTCTTTATTATAAAGTGTAGTCAAGAGTTTTGGCAAATTAGAATACGAAGCAGGTGGTACTAAATGCTCTGGACACAGGGGTAAATCTTTATGTTTTTCAAATAAATCTCGAGGATAATGAAGGTCCACTTCTAAAATATATCCATATGGACTATCATCAGAAATGTTCATAAAATCTTCCTTGTAAATGTCGACAGTATCAATCCACTCAAAACCTCCATACGGTAGGGCACAACACATAGCAGTACCATATAGGTTTCCTACATCGAAATACATGAGATAAGATGTTGGTTCGTCTGGATTGTACTGTTCTCCAATGTACTTATTGTTTGCCTTACCATATCGGTTACTGCACTGAGAAACGCCTCCACGTATACCCTTTTCGAAAAACATGTACATGTCAATATCAGTCAACAGTTCCAGCTCTACTTTTGTAATTTTCAACATACTGTCGAAGGCCAAACCTGTTGCCGTGTAATAATGATGACTATCAATTTGATATACCTGCAAACACATATTCCTAAAGTTCTCAAAAATGTCGACCAACAAAAGGACATCAGTTGTTAAATAGAGTTCAGCATATTCCTTCAAATTTCGAACACCAAATGTATTCCAAACGTTACAGGCATGCTGATAATCATCAACAGATATTTCCGAATTTTTAATTCTACTTGCAAATTTTTCGCGTGAAGGTAAACAGACGTCTTGCAATTTATTCCAATTGTTGAGATACTCATATGGAAAGACACCCTTCCTTGTCACCAATTTAAATTTCACATCATCTTTAAAATGTTTTCTAGTCACATTTTTTGTTTGTCATCTAAATACGAAGCTAGTTTACCCAAACTGCTGGCCATAAATCTAAATGAATCAAAAAATCTAAACTGGACATTCATGTTTGAAATGTACTTAGTGAAGGAAATATATCTCTCTTTATTTAACGGCAATAAAGATATATTTCCTTCAATCTCACTACAAAGAGCTTTAATTATAAAATGACTGTCATAGTTATTCAAAGTCATTTCTTAAAGGTTGTTACAAAGTTATCACACACACAAAACATGTGAAACGTATGACCAACATTTCAACCAAAATAGTCAAAGTTGATTCGGTAATCAAAAATTTACATATAAATTTCGACCCCGAATCAGAATGCTCTGTATTAGTTCTCAACAACAACTACAAACAACAACCATGGCATCAGTACCAACGACACTGGTAATCTTTACCGAAGATAGAATTAACTTCCCACCAAAGTACGCTTTGGTGATCATGAACCAACTGTTTCAGTGAGTTTTTTTTTTTTTTTTTTTTTTTTTTTTTTTTTTTTTTTTTTTAATTGTAAAATATTATTTAAGATATGGTGTTAAAAAAATTTCTCTAAAGGACGACAAAGTTTTCGTATCACTATCCTATTCACCAAGGGTGGAAACTTTAAAAAAAAATTTGGCACTTTGCCAATAAGGTACATTCGCACCAAGGTGGATAACATGGAAGAATTTAAAATAATTGAAAAGGTGGTGCGAAGGTACCGCTACAACCTTGTTGATGAGGATAGTGATGAGGTGAGACAGATTATTGGAGGATCCACCAGGAAGAGACAATTTCTAGATATTCCACAGATTATGAATAATAGTAGTCGTCATCAGGGCAACGACGACGACGACGACGACGACGCTGACCAGGAGGTCGAACAAAAGCAGGAGGAACAGGAGGGGAATAAAGGGGACGCTGAGGAGGTGGCGGTGGAAGTGGAGGAGGAGGAGGAAGATTTTTTATCGGAACCGTCCACTAGCAAAAAACAAAAAACGTAAGTGTTTTATTTTTTTTTATTTACATAAATGAAGCAATTATACAAGAAGAATGAATTTTCTAAAGTACAACTTAAATTATTATTATTGTGTAGTTGACAATGCAGCGACCTAAATATATTTTTCATTTCCATAAATGACGGACAGTTGTAGTAGTGGTAGTTTTCCTCGTCGTCAAAATTAATAATATTGTAGTTTAGCTGCAAATATTTTAACCATTTCATTTTATTTTCTCCTTTAACACCAATCAATACCTTCCCCCAATCTTGATCTGATTGATTTGATGAAATAAAATTGTGTATATAATTTGTTATATCTCCTAAACCTATTGAAGGAATGTTGTTGTTGTTCTCCCAACTTAGACCATGATGATTATCAGTTAACCATTGCATATGATTTTTTACTTTAAACTTTAGTAAATTTAAATTAAATGGAAGTGTCACCATAGTATGTTGATAGAAACCATTTTCACAATTTAATATTGTAATTTCTCGACACAAAAAACTAGAACATCCATATTGAAAACCTTGCACGTCGATAATAAACATTTTTTTTTCTTGTATAACAGTTGATTATATACTAAACAGTTTTTATTTGTCCTTCCCGTTTTATATATTAACCGTTGCGTTTCCCCCACATTTTCTGATATTCACTACTGTATGCTGGGGGAATATGTTTACTACCATCGACATTTTTGAAATAGGTTTTCATATCACATTTCAAACAGACTGAATCAAAATATTCCGATGGACCACCACATTTCCGACATTTATATTTCACTGGTACTGGCATCTCTCTCTCTCTCTCTCTTACAATATTTTGACCAAATTAGTTAGCGGATTATATTTTACCAGTCTGTCGTGCAGAATGAGACAAAAGAGAGTAGTTTTTGGTGGAATGTTTTTCGTTGTTTCAAAGTCCACTCTTATATCCATAACCCCTCCCTTTAAGGTATCGTTTTGATATTTACAATCAATTACTATAATTGGAGCAATTTCAAGAAATTTATTTGGTGTTAGACAGGGGTTATTGGAAAATTTGTAGTAGTAAGAAGATTGAAATTGTGCATACATTTCATACAAAATGAACCATTGTTGATTGTCGAAATTGATATTCAAGTTGTCATACGGATACACTTCAGAATTTAAAAATACCTTTAAATTGAATAGGTTACAGTGATCAAAACGACTCGCATTTCTCGTATTTATGTTCTTTTTTTCCGTTTGAAAACCAAACAACATGTATCGTGATTTCTCGAGTTGGGTGCTAGTTTTAATAGACCAGGAGTGACGTTGTGTTTACGGTAGCAATGGGTTTTCATGGAGCTCCCAACTTCGAAACGGCATATTAAGATCTTTGTTGTTGTCAATGTGTTGAAGTAGTTTGAGTTTTTCAACATCAGACACACAAACATGAGGAATTTTCCATATTATCTTGTTGATTGAAATTTTTGGTTTCTCATCGGCTTTGCTTGTCACCACGGCATTGATGTCGGTGCTGCTGCGGATTAAAACCAATTCATGCCGCACGTTGATTACAATTTTTTTAAAGTCTTCAGCAAAACCAAAAAGCAGTTTTAAAGGAATACACACACTAAATGAACCATCAGCATTTGCGACGGTTGGAGTGTCGACAGGAGCCCAACCGGCATGCGAATATCTACCGGTTTCATTGTCACTAAGCGAAACATATCCCTTTAGACAGGAAGTGATCATGGGATTTCTATTGCGATCAATTACAATACCATTGAGCTCATATCTAAGTTCTTCGAAACATGCTAACACACCGTGATTCACTAGTTTCAAAGTGGCACTGGTTTTGTCTTTATCATCATGTAGCTTCCCTTCAATTATAACATAACTTTCTGCAGGTAATACATACACATCTTGACCTTGAATTAATATTCTCACTTCATCATTCTGATTTAATGCCATAGGGTTGTGAGGATAATATGAGTGGTAGTCACTGTTTGTAATGTCATTATTGATAAACACCGGTTCTCCCACATTTAATATACCAGCAAAACTCATTTTTTGTTTATTTTTTTGTTTGTTACTGCTGCTGCTACTACTGCTTTGAAACCCAAACTTATTAAAAATGTTTTATTTTCAGATGTTAGCTGCAGTCGAGGTGAAGATACACTGAACATACTCGAACTGGGAACATTATAAAAAAACACCATATTAAACAATTTTTTTTAAATGTAGTCTTATTGTTACCAACTCTTTTCTAAAATTAACTAAATTACCATCCTGGTCGACAATTTTAAGGGAAATCTCACCAATTTCCTTAGTATTTATTGGCAGATAGATGACATTGGTGGGATGTTCGACGATTTTATAACCAGGAGGAACAGTGGGATAGAATGTGTGAATGGTATGTGTAGATTTGTTATTGCGATAGGCGTTTGTTATCAAATTACAATCTACACAAATGGCATTCACCTGAAAAATGTTTACTGGAAAGTCTGAAATGTGCATCGTATCTTTTTCAAGAAGTTCCTTTTTAAAACCCAAAAGTCTACCAATGGAATCATTTTTCTTGAAATTAATATTATATTTCCATTTTATCATGCATTTTAGTGTGTTCAGGTTAGGTTCCATAAATAACAAATCGTCTGTTTCTTTTTCCTTAATTACAACATTGGATGTCACTGCTAAATGTTTTGCCGCTTTATCGTCCACTAACGTTTTATTAATTGTATTTTTTATATCATCAATTTCGTAGGAACCTTCCGGTAGGTCAATGTGTCTTGACTTGCCATCTTTGTCAGTGTAATAAAATTTGTTGTTAAACTCACCAACATTTGGAATCGTGTTGTATGTTACAAAGTCAATCAAACCCATGACGTATATTCCAGCATCTTCCAACTTGATTGGTGGATAAATCACAGTCGAAAGATTCGATTCGTTGGCAGACAATGTAAAAACGTAAGACGACATTTTGTTGTTATTGTTGTCGTTGGAAGGGTTAAATAATGAATAATAATTTTTTGATGAATTTATGTATTATACAAAAATTCGAGACATAAATGCCCACAATTAAAAGTATTATATGATTGATAAGAACAATGATTATATACTGTTTTACATTTACTGTTTGTATTAAAATACATTACTACCTCTACGGGTGGTCGAAGATTTCCAAAACTGTCAAAGTCAATAATGACATCACCATATCGTCGATAGGCCGTCCAATGAGTGCCAAGACCATTTGCGTCATCCAAATTAATTATACCACATTCGACCTTATGCATTTTTGCGGGTAGATTAGTTCTCATAAAAACTCCTCGAAATTTTGGAATTCGCAACTGTTTTACGTAACGCACCAAGTCGACATTGGTTAGTGCCCGTTTCGGTAATGTTAGCGGTAACATTTTTTTCTAAAATATAGTCCTAGACCTGTTTTGTATGGTTTTAAGTATAATCCTCTACCACCCAAAGCGATCGATTCCATCATCTTGTTGTGACGTTGAGATTCTGTCAATTGTTGATTGGCTGCCTTTGCATCGTTGACGGCTTTTGCAATTCCAGCAGCTCCTCCACTTAATGCACCTAGAGTACTGAGTCCAGCAAAAATTGGAATTAGTGGTAGAATTCCTCCAGTCCTTGGCACTTTAATTATACGACATGATTTGATTTTTCCTTTTAAACCTTTGGCTACCGATAAGGCAATCATAACGGCATCATGAAGTGTTTTTGGTTTTCCTTTAGATATTTGTTTTTTAATTTGACGTGTAGCACTGGTAAACGTTACTTTTTTCTTTGTAGTTTGCTTCTTATTTTTCTTAGTTGTTCTTGACATCTTACTTCGATGAACGTTGACTATATAATAAAAATAAAAATGTGCTTAATCAACCCTTAAGCGTTTAACATCATCATCATCATCACCATCATCATTATCATCATCATCATCATCATCATCATCATCAACACCATGCTCATCATCCAATTTACGTTTATGAGAAATTGTTACTTTTTTGAAATCATTCATATCAGTAATATTATCATGATTTGTTGTTCTCTTTCTCTTAACTTTACTTCTTGAAACATCATCCAATTTACGTTTATGAGAAGACATTGGCGGCTGATTCAGTTTTACTTTTTTGAAATCGATATCATCATCAACATTATCATCTAATACAGTTCTCTTTCTCTTAACTCTTCGTTGTGGTAATAATGGGGAAGAAGGAGGTGTAAGAGAATCAGAAGAAGAAGGAGGGTGAGTCTTAGTATCACCCAAATATTTAGGTCTTCGAATTGTTTGTTTCTCTTTTCGTTTGGATTTACGTAGTAATGTATTATTATTGTAATTTTCAATATCTTTCAAGGATTTTTCACACATTTCTTTTATTCGTTCCAATGGTTTTATAATCTTCTTTAAAAGTTTTGGATAACTTGTCGGTGTTGTTGTTGTTGTTGTTGTTGCATGTTGTCGTCCTACACCACCCATACCCAGCTTTACTTTTGCTTTCATAACACCACTAACTCCTAATGCAGCAACTTTTTCTCCAATTGATGAATCTTTAGCTCTGTACCTTTCAAGTGCTTTTCTAGCTAATGTCTCGTCGGCTTGATGTCTCAACTTTATATCTTTGTCTCTACTGTAAGCCACATCGTGTTGCAAACATGCAGCATCAAGACCATTTACAGGTTTATCCCCTCTTTGTAAACGTTCTCTTAATTTTGTTCCAGGACCACAATAATTATAAGTTGGTATGTGAAGTTCAAAGGGCAAACTATTGATTGCACTATTAACAAATCCACCACTTCCTATATATAAAGGCATTACGATGATAATAATTATAATTATTAGCAATCGTCATTTTTATACCAACAGTAAAATGCAAGCTGTCAAACAAAAAACAACGTTCAACATAGATAATCATGAATTTATTGAAAATGACAATGTACGTTACCATAAACACAGTCAATTATTTCCATCGACCTTAAGGTGTATTATTGTGGGACCTTCAAATTGTGGCAAAACCAATTTAATGTTAAATTTGATTGAACATCCCAATGGATTAAAATTTGAAAATATCTACATATATTCCAAGTCATTGTACCAACCTAAATACATGTACCTACAACAACTACTAAAACCCATTAAAGAAATTGGAAATTTTCCATTCAATAACAACGAAAATATAATTGACCCCGCAGATGTCAAACCAAATTCCACTTCATATTTGACGATGTCGCCTGTGATAAATAAGATGGTATACGAAGATTTTTCAGCATGGGTCGACACAAACAAGTGGATTGTTTCTATCTTTCGCAATCGTATGCGCAAATAGGTAAACATTTAATCAGGGAAAATGCTAATGTTCTCATACTCTTCAAACAAGACGATCAAAATCTTAAGCATGTGTACAACAATCATGTAGGCACCGATATGACATTTGACACCTTCAGACATTTGTGTTCTCTTTGTTGGGACAAGTCGTATAGATTTTTCTGTATATTTAAAGATAACAAAATAGATGAAGGTCGTTATAGGCAGGGATTTGATCACTTTATTCATTTAAAAAATTCAAAATTCAAAATCTGTTCATGATGAGCCGTTCAAAGCTGTTTCGGAGCCGTTCAAAGCTGTTTCAGAGCCGTTCATAAAGCTGTTCGGGAGTCGTTCAAAAATCATTCGTCGTTCTGTAGTTAAAAGAAAATTAAACCTATTGAAACAAGGTGAACGCGCTCACGAAACATTTTTTTCTCCGATTACAAAACAATTGCTAAAAATAGAAACCAAATTACCATCAAAAGAAGGAGAGAGCATCGTTGAAGCGAAACCAATAAACAATGTATTTGTTACACCGTCGAAGCTAGAAGATGAAAATGAAGAAGAAGAAGAAGACGAAGTCTATAGTGACACCTACAATAACTATGATGGTTACGATGGTGCTGCTGCTGCTGCTGCTGCTGATCCTAGTCATTCAAAAATGTCTATATTACAAAACATTGAAAATCCATCAAGATTGGCGAGAGAAAAAACAAGTTCAAGTTCAGAGTCTATGATGATGGACCAATTCGGTGAAGAAATAAATAATGATTCGATCGCATTGTACTTGGATCAATTTAATCCATTACCAAAACATTATATCGAAGGTATGCTATCCGATCAAAATAATTTAGATTTTGATCATAAATATGGAGTGAGACATGATCTTGTAACAGATAAATTTTTTATTGGCAATTCAAAATTGGATATAAAAGATAATGATATTGTAGTACAAAATAAACGGTATAAAGGAACACAGGGCCTATATGAGTTGTTATTTAAAAAGAATCCAAAAAGTTATACAAAAGAAGATGAACAAAACTATACTGATATTGTGAAAAAAAGTAGTGCGCATAAGCGTTACTATCAACCCAATAGGCAAGTTGATGGGAGTAAATCACACAAATACAAAAAAATTATTGATCCTCTAACAAAAGGTGGTAGTGGTGGTGGTTGTGGTGGTGTTGGTGGTGGTTGTTATGGCGGTAATATGTACATGACCGTAAATAATAATAAAATAGATTACGTCCATTGGGATGACCCTAACGAGTTGGTGGAAAGATTACGTTTACTTCTTGCCTCCGAATCCGCAGGACATACAAATCATACCAATGAAATCATTAGTATCGTAGAGGAGCTCAGAGAGGCAGGCATAATAGAATAATAACATGAAGAAAAACCTGTTTGACACCGTTACAAAAAGACATGTCGTTAATGAAATTCATAAACCAGCAAGAATAAATTTCAAAAGACGTCGAGTAATCCTTAAATCATTGTACGATTTATTCCAAGCAGATTTGGTGGAAATGATTCCTTATGCGAGAGAAAACAATGGATACAAATATATTTTAGTAGTTATTAATTGCTTTTCCAAATACGTTTGGGCATTTCCATTAAAGACAAAAACTGGACCGGAAATTGTTAAGAATTTTGAGAAAGTGCTTAAAGAACAACGTCCGAAAAATTTACAAACCGACATGGGAACGGAATTTTTCAATAAAAATTTTCAAACACTCTTGAAACAGTTCAAAATTAATCATTACAATACATTTAGTGAAAAAAAGCTTCAATTGTTGAAAGAGTAAATAGAACATTGAAAGGTTTAATGTGGAAGCTTTTAATTATCATGGTCATTACAAATGGGTACAGTTGCTACCTCAAATTGTTAAGAAATATAATAATACAAAGCACAGAACAATAAAAATGAAACCTGCTAATGTGAAAAAGAGACATGAAAAAATGCTTTTAAATTGTGCTTATGATAATATTAAACAGGTAAATTTGGTAACGAAATTTAATGTTGGTGACAAAGTGAGGATTTCAAAAACTAGAGGAATTTTTGCTAAAAAATACACAGCCAATTGGTCAACTGAAATATTTACCATAACCAAAGTTTTGTTTACTAACCCAACAACATATCTTTTAAAGGATTACAATAATCAAGACATTAAAGGATGTTTCTACAATGAACAATTACAAAAAGTTAAATTTCCCGACGTGTACTTGGTAGAAAAAGTTCTCAAACGAAACAAAAACAAAGTATATGTCAAATTTCTAGGAATGGATAATTCCCATAATATGTGGATTGATAAAAATAATGTTGCCTAATTCGCATGTTCAAAAATTTGTATAAATAGGAGGGATTCTTTTAAGTTCAATCAGTCTACATCTGTTAGTCAAGAAAATGATTTTCATTATAGTAGCTATATTGTTGTTACAAAATTTATATGTTTTTGTTGATTCAACATCCACAAGAGATGTCTTTGTCAATACGAAATACACCTTAAAAAATGGACCATTCATATTGCTTGAAAAAAACAAACATGAAGTCATCATCAATGAATATCCCAGTTTTTATTCAACAAATAACATACCACAATGTAAGTTTCTCTACTCTAAAATTTTAACTCTTGCTAATTTTGTTTTCATTTTTTTTTCCAGATTCAAAAGTTGTTTGCAGTACAAATATGCAGAAATACGATTGCGGTTATATCATAGGATCACATAAAGGATATTATCCGATTGTTCCATTCAAAAGTCAACTTATGAGTAGACGATACAATATCAATGAATTAATAACTAATAATGAAACCATCGTGTACAAAAATTCATGGTGGACTAATTATGAAGATTTTATCGTTGATATAAAACCGCTTTTACCATATCTCACATTAAATGAAAAATGTTTTGTCTATCTAGATTAGAAATTAATGTTAAAATTAATTAAATAAATTTTATATGCAAATCTTGTGTTTATAATTATTGATAACCTAGCCTGACCCCGCACACTCTGATAGATATAATTATTAGTATATTTATAATGATAGCGTTTTCAACGAAACTAATAATATTTGGGTGCGGCTAATATTGGGGACTGTGACATTTATTTTTTTTGGTCATTCTGGCCACCTGAGGGCTAATTAAAGGGGTGTGGTCTTCAGGTGAGTTCTTCTTCTTCAGATGGTGACAAATTACAGGGTGTGGTCGTTAGGTGAGCTCTTTTTCAGGTGGTTATAGGTAAGGACCATCGAGCTCGAAATGTCACAAAACCCCGCCTTCTATACTACTCCGCGTCGCGACCCATGATAAAATGTTAGGTTGATCCGACGTATGGGAATAAAATAATGGGTAGTTGTGAATATTGATTTATGTAACGTTTAGTTATATTTTAATAAATGGACGGGAATAGTTATCGTCTGTGTGGTTTATGATACTTATTATTATTGAAAATTAATGAGTTTCAGCTCTAATAATAATAATTATTGCTTTATAGATAATAAGTGCATATTAAAGTAACGAAGTCTCTTTTCCAGACATTTTAAACTAGATTAAAATTTAATTAGAACAAAGAACAAATTTTTTTCTCCAGTAGTTTTGTGCTCGTTTTTAACTTTTGACTATGACTTCCTAGTTAAACCTAGAATTTAACTTATTAAAATACATATTTTGCCAACAAAATAATGAATAAACTGTACTTACAGAATGTTACAGAAGAAGCACTGGACTATGTATTTAAGCAGTTCATAAAGTCGGATGATAGAAATATTATAGCGAAAAAATGAATTTATTTTTGTCAAAATGTCATGTCTATCATGTAATATGCAGAAGAAATTACACCCGAAAGGCTTATAAATAAAAAGCAGAAAGCACAGATGTGGCTAATACTGGTGACAAATTTATGATTATGTCTTTGTGAATGAAATTATTGATACAAGCCAATCTGGGTTTCGGAAAAATTTTAGCACTACTACACTTCTATTGAACATAACCTATTACATCATCAGATCACTTGACGCGGGATTGGCTACATCTGTTGTTCAGTTAGATTTTTCTAAAGCGTTTGACACTCTCGATCATAAACTTTTATGTGCCAAACTTAACTACTACAATTTCGATGATATATCCTTAAGATTTTTTAAGTACTACCTTAGTAACCGTTATCAAAAAGTCGTTTCAGGAAACAGTTCATCTAGTTTTTCGTGTGTTTCTTCTGGAGTGCCACAGGGATCAGTTCTAGGACCCTTGTTGTTTCTAATCTATATATCTGATATTCACAAATATGTAAGACATGTTAAATTGCAATCATTTGCCGACGATACACAGGTATATTTGTCATTTGATCCAAATTTCGAGGACCTTGCTAGTACTCTTATAAATAGTGATCTACAAGAACTAGCAAAATATTCAGAAGCCCATAATCTTAAATTAAATACTAGTAAATGTAGCGCCATGTTCTTTAGTCCAAATTCGAATAATATATATAACTTCAATGGTTTTCCTTTAATTATAAATAATGAGCCATTAAGAATAAGTAAAAGTTCTAAAAATCTTGGAATAATATTTGATTGCAAACTTCGTTTTCAAGAACATGTGTCGTTGTTGGTCAAGAAGTCTTACCTTATTGTGTGA
Organism: Neocrepidodera transversa; assembly: GCA_963243735.1. NCBI lineage: Eukaryota > Metazoa > Arthropoda > Insecta > Coleoptera > Chrysomelidae > Neocrepidodera > Neocrepidodera transversa. The sequence goes on along the minus strand of OY725337.1, from coordinate 38,236,417 downwards.
CAGTTATATAGATATCGTCACATCCTTAATCTATCGTTGAGGAAAACTCTGTGCGAATCCTTAGTATTATCAATTTTAAAATATGGGTTAGTATTATATTATCCTTGTTTAGATCAAATTACTAAATACAGATTACAAAAGATTGAAAATTTTTGTTGTAGATTCGTTTACGGTCTAAAACGATATGACAGGGTGTCCTTCAAAATTAATGAACTCCAATGGCTTAAAGTCGGAAACATGTTTAAGTACCATATGTCATCCTTAGTATTTCGAACTATAGCAACTTCCAAACCTCCGTATCTTATAGAGAAATTGCAATTTAGAGGCAATGCTCACAATTTGCCCTTAAGATACCCGAATACTCTAATGCTGCCCAGATACAATCTAACCTTGTTTCGGCGTTCATTCACTTACAATGCGGTTAATATTTTTAATAATATACCAAATGACTTCAAAACTAAATCTGAAAGATCTTTTAAAAAATATTTTAAACTTCTGTTGCTGTCCACCCAGTAATTTACTTTGCATATTTAATATTTAATATTTAATATCATTTAATATTTTTTTTAATTTTACAGTATATTTTTATTTTTATCTTTTTTACACTTTATGATATTTTATAATGTCAAATCTTATAAAATAAGTTACATTATATTATATATTACATCATATACAAAAAATTCTCAAACCATAAAATATGTGAGGAGAGGTTAAGTAGAGTAGCGCAAGCTAGACTTCGCCTCTTCATATATTATGTATTGTATATATAACAATGCAAAATAAAGGCACTAGTATAGTATAGTATAGTATAGTATAGTAAGTAAGACCGTTGAAAGCCCAAAATGCTGTATAATTTGCAATAAAATTAGAGATACTAAATGGTCTTGAAAATTAAAGCAAGTAACAACATTTAATATGCAAAAAAAAATTTGGACGAAAGCCAAGGAAAAAAATGAACTTTAATATTAAATGAATATTTTCTAAAAATACGTGTTGACAAATTAGAAATTAAGAGAATTATAAAACAAAAAGTTAATCTCTTCCAACAGGAAAGCAAAGAATTTGTGAATATTTATTCTGGTTATACAAAGGTAATTACCTATATGAAAGCGAAGCAAAAATGTTGAGAAATTTGCATTTTACGAGAGAGTTGGATGAAGACACGAAAATTAGGGTTGATTTTAAAATTATAATTGCAGCACCTTTAATGATTTGTTTTTAAAATATTTTAATTTGATATTAAATTTAAAACCTACAAAGGACACCGCAATTAAAGCACTGAAAAAAGTTTTCGGTAAAAATGTCTCAATTTTATATATGTTGTAGTCCTAAACATCTTTATTGAATTTGTGAAGAAAAATTGAGGGGGTTCACGGGTCGTTTCGGAGCTACGGTCACTCATAAGTGTACGTAAAAGGGGGCTTGCTATATGTGCACTACTTTTCAAATTGTCCTTATAATCAAAAAAAAGATCATAATTTAAAACAAAAACAGCATGCATGCCTTAAAGAGATATAGTTACTGCTATTAAGTCTAAAATATGGCAACTCTACAGGGTGAACAACTTTAAATGGTACGGAAAGTTGAATATTTATAAGATATTTTTAGTATTTTTGTTTGTCGGTATGCATTTTAGTTAAAAATTAATTTTAATACTGACCACTTGTTTTTTTTTTTAAATTCAGGGTGATGCAAAAACCATATCAAGAGAGTTTTACTAGTTTTGTACAAATTAAAGTGGTATTCTGAAAAATATCATACAACTTTTTGGCGTACGTAACATTAAAAAAATGTTTTCTTATAAATCGTTGTAACCTGCTAAACTATTAAAAAAAACTTAGTGGGGGTCGATATCGACTGTAACGTAGGTAACTCAAGGCGTAAGAAATAAGATACGTTTGTATTCTTAAATCACTAATGGTACCGTGTTAGAGTTTGACAGCTTACTACTTTGTTTTCTTTTTTATCCAAAGGCAACTAGATAAATGTTGCTATTTTCTTTTAATATTTGTGTCAATATTATCCTTCTTTAAAAATTTTGCTAAGGTTGGCGATTTTGCAGTATTTATCTTGTATTTCCGTGATCCACCGTACACATATAATATTTTAATTCTTAATGATTGGTTGGTCTCTTCGTTTTTCCATTATAAAAATATTTGGATGGTTAATCCAAGTGTTATTTGTAATATGTTCTATGAACGGTAAATTATTTTAACGCTGTTATTGCGTCAGTAACTAGTTATATTTTAGATTTTAGCATATATCTAATCCAGAAAAAAATAATGAAAACCTGAACAGAAATGTTTGTTACAGGTGTAACCATATGTATAATACACGGAATATGGTACGAATAATAAATATACTAGCAAGAAGGGTAGCATTTGTTAGTAACGTACGCTTATCGTTGATGCAATTTGTACTCTAATGATTTCAAGCAATTACCAGACAAGAGAATATGGAAAGAGATGTTACCTGTTTTTGCAAATAGACTATACAGGGTGAACCAAATTATCTCAAAAACAGAAGAGAGTGAGTTTTTGAAACTATACATTCCGACCATTACCATACATGTTTCATCCTTATAGGAATCATCAGTGGCACTTTGTCGGAATGCATAGTTTCAAAAATCTACTCTGTATACCCCAAGTATATGTATGAATTTCAAAAATGATAGATATACGATAGATGGTGTTACTATCTATCATTTTTAAACCAAATTACTTGTCTCCTTTGGGTATATAAAAACTAGCGGAGATAGTAAAAATCTTCTAACCCCCATCGACGTGCTCTTTTTTTGAGAAAATAACAATGGCCTAAGCAGATCTTGTCTAACTTGACTGGTATTGAAGCTACAGGATAATTTTTCGAATTTTGCCACATTTGAATATGACGTCTAGCTTGTTTATCGTTTATCCTATCCAAAAACTTGAAGAACATTCTTATGGCATCTTTTAGAGTAGAATTTATTGCCGTGTCCTATTGGGTCAAAAAACAAAATGTAAGGCAAACTTGTGTTTTTTAGATAAGGCACCCTGTAGCTTCACTTACCAATATGAGAGAGTTCTTTTTCCGATAAAATTATATACAAAACTTAATATTTAATTTTAGAAAAACTGCGAAAAATAATAAAATACAAAATATTTGCCCTTTTAAACGAATCTACTATGCTAATGGTTTAATAAATGAGTTATACAAGAGGAAAGTTCATAAGTTATATCATAATATTAGCTTTTAATAAAAATCAAGTACTTAGACCCTCTTATATACATACACCAATAAACATATATTCAGTTTAAATACATATGCTAATTTTAGTTTTATTTTACGTTCTTTTTGTACTTAAGCAAAAACATAATATGTGAGAAGTGTCGCATGCTTATAATAGCTTACGCCAAGGCTTACGCCTTGAGTTACCTACGTTACAGTCGATATCGACGCCCACTAAGTTTTTTTTAATAGTTTAGCAGGTTACAACGATTTACAAGAAAACATTTTTTTAATGTTACGTACGCCAAAAAGTTGTATGATATTTTTCAGAATACCACTTTAATTTGTACAAAACTAGTAAAACTATCTTGATATGGTTTTTGCATCACCCTGAATTTAAAAAAAAAACAAGTCGTCAGTATTAAAATTAATTTTTAACTAAAATGCATACCGACAAACAAAAATACTAAAAATATCTTATAAATATTCAACTTTCCGTACCATTTAAAGTTGTTCACCCTGTAGAGTTGCCATTTTTAGACTTAATAGTAGTAACTATATCTATTTAAGGCATGCATGCTGTTTTTGTTTTAAATTATGCTCTTTTTTTATTATAAGGACAATTTGAAAAGTAGTGCACATATAGCAAGCCCCCTTTTACGTACACTTATGAGTGACCGTAGCTCCGAAACGACCCGTGGACCCCCCCAATTTTTCTTCACAAATTCAATAAAGATGTTTAGGACTACAACATATATAAAATTGAGACATTTTTACCGAAACCTTTTTTCAGTGCTTTAAGTGCGGTGTCCTTTACATTTTATTGTTCGTGCGTCGGAGATTGTTTTATGATTTTGAAAACATCTTAAATCCACCTATTAATTATGAAGTTCAAGATGATTTAAAGATCCTGGATTGGAAAAAATTTATTGCAAACCCTAACAATAAGAAAAAGCTGTTGGCATATTTTGTCAAGAAATGACTAAATGACCATCACACCTTACCAGAAGGTGTAAATGTATTATTAGCTGGCATGTCAAAAGAAAACAGCAAAACAATGATATGCTTCAAATTTGATACTAATGTAGCCACAGAATTAGAATTTACAGAACATGAGGAATCTGATACTAGAATGCTATTATTGATCATTTTAAAAACCAGTATAAACGATTTTTAATCTATTCTTATTCAATTCAATCACTATAGCCAATATCTATCAGAAGAATGCTAAAAACTACTTGGCTGGAATTTTATTAGCAGTATATTGCTTAAGTTGGTGCGATTCGGTGAGTTTCCCATTCCGAAAGCGCAAAAGAAAAGGTCTAAAAATTGCTATTTTTAATGAAGCACGTTTAGAGCTGACTTATTTTGGATCTTCAAGTATGAATGGTTACCAAGTATGGGAAGCTCTATGGACAAGTTTTAGAGCATTTTTTAAACATTTGTACGGCCCGTCAAATTTTATGAGAAATATGGACGAATTATGAGGGTATATATTCCCAAATTGTAAAACTGACATTAGGTGGGTAACATTAATTTCGATGTTTGTCTATGTTCTATAGATATATTAAATTTGAAACTTCTTGATCACGGAAGTGTATTCTTCATTATAATCATTGGAATTTCATTTTAGAGATTTGTCTCCAACAGAAGATGCATTTTTATGTCATGAGAAAAGGGCGTTTTTACAATAAACGATCTATAAGAGCGCTAGTAAAATTCATCAACAAGATCCAAAACCTACAGATTGCGGCTATTACATCGAAAGCAATGTTCTTGTACCAAAGATGATCCTAAAGGAAGCAAAGCCAAGCTTTTTAGAAATTACAGCCAACTGCAAGTGCAAGTTTTTATTGGTACAAATAAATGTAAATGCCTTAAAGCGAATGTGCCTTGCAACATTTGTTGTTCGTGCCAAGGGAAATGTGGAACTCAATAGTATTAGATAAGAACCTTATAAATATAAAGTATCATCCTCCCTTTTTACAAATGTGTTAACTATCTCTTAGATATTGTTGCTTCTATACGAGTAGAAGTTAAAAAGTGTGAAAATGAAATGAGTATGTCTAAATTGCCTATATCAAAACTGAAATCTTTATTTTATATATTTTTCTCCTTTTTGAAAATTAAAATTTAATGAATAGACTTCGAAATAAACTCACGAATCGTAAATAGGTTTTAATTAATACAATACAAATCCTGGCGTTCTCAAGCTATAGATTGTCCAACAACTAAAACGACACCTCCAGCGTCCCCACTTCTCTAATTTTCCCTTTGTTGTTTCGTTCCCCACTTCTCAAATTTTTGACCAAGCGGTCGATTTAGTAGTTGGACAAAGTTTACGTATGGCATAGTTTTTACCTCTCGCCCTTCAGATAAGAGAGGTATAGGAATCATGCTAAAAATTGGGTAGTGAGTTTTCAATGGATAAATACGTTTTGGGGTCCCTAGAATACGATTTTGATATTTTCCCGATGGTGTCTGTATGTGTGTGTGTTAGTGTGTGTGTGTTTGGATGGATGTTGTAGTAACGATAACTCAAAAACTACTGAATAAAAAAATTTGAAATTTTGCATACAGGATTCTGATACCCTAGATTAGATCTGATTAGATTTTGGTGCAAATCGCACAGCTGGAAGTGGCAGTTACTATGGGTGATGACGCCATTATTGTACAAAACGGCAATAAAGTTTCACACATATATTTTGTATGCCCTATAGTTTATTTTCATCTCATTAAAATTTTCGAAACTTTTGCGATTGTTGCCAGATTTACAAAAAAATAATTTTTTTTCATACTTTTTTGGGTCAACCTGTAAATTTTTACCTCTCGCCCTTCAGATAAGAGAGGTATAGGAATCATGCTAAAAATTGGGTAGTGAGTTTTCAATGGATAAACACGTTTTAGGGTCCCTAGAATACGATTTTAATATTTTCGCGATGATGTCTGTGTGTGTGTGTGTTAGTGTGTGTGTGTGTGTGTGTGTGTGTGTGTGTGTGTGTGTGTGTGTGTGTGTGTGTGTGTGTGTGTGTGTTAGTGTGTGTGTTTGGATGGATGTTGTAGTAACGATAACTCAAAAACTACTGAATAAAAAAATTTGAAATTTTGCATACAGGATTCTGATACCCTAGATTAGATCTGATTAGATTTTGGTGCCAATCGCACAACCGGAAGTGGCAGTTGATAAGGGTGATGACGCCATTATTATACAAAACGGTAATAAAGTTTTACACATATATTTTGTATACCTTATAGTTTATTTTCATCTCATTAAAATTTTCGAAACTTTTGCCATTGTTGCCAGATTTACAAAAAAATAATTTTTTTTCATACTTTTTTGTGTCAACCTGTAAATTTTTGATTCAAAAATGGCGAGAGGTCATGTGCTGGCCACATCAGATTTTTTATTTTGGAATGTAAAACTAAATGAATCAAATTCAAATTTTTATTTTTCAAATATCTATTTACATCTTTCAATATTTTAGTTGACACCACAATTACGTTCCATGCACGGTCTCCACAATTATTATTAAGCGTGTATGTGTGTGTGTGTGTGTGTGTTTGGATGGATGTTGTAGTAAAGATAACTCAAAAACTACTGAATTAAAAAATTTGAAATTTTGCATACACGATTCTGATACCCTAGATTAGATCTGATTACATTTTGGTGCCAATCGAACAACCGGAAGTGGCAGTTGCTATGAGTGATGACGCCATTACTAAACAAAATGGCAATAAGATTTTACACATATATTTTGTATACACCATAGTTTATTTTCGTATCATTAAAATTTTCAAAAATTTTGCCATTGTTGCCAGATTTTAAAAAAAGTAAATTCTTTTAATACTTTATTGTGCCAACGTGTAAATTTTTGATTCAAAAATGGCGAGAGGTCATGTGCTGGCCACATCAGATTTTTTCTATATTGCCACATTGTGTGACACCTTTATATTAAAAAGCAAGCTCAAAAAATCACCGAAATAAAAAAATTTCTTTGATTCTTTGGCTACAACTTTGTCGCTTACTATATACATCTATCGTTAAAAACAAAAAAGTTTTCTCGATCGAGTATTTGTTGCTGCATTTTTACCAAATTTCTTGTCACCAACTTTTTAAAAACAAATTACTTGTGACACGTAATTTTTTTGCATTTCTGTCATGAAAGTCGTGATAACAAAGGTATAGATTGGTTCTCATAAAAATTTCAATTCAATCGGACTTAAACTAAGAGAGATATAGGATGATAATTAAAAAATTTAAAAAAATCCCTAAAACATGAGATTTTTGGAAATTGTCGATTTTGGCCAATTTGGCGATTCCAAATTGTCAGCCGAACTCCAAAATCGGATCCGCCAGGTCGATTTACATAAGAATATTTTTTTTAGGTGCTTCAATAACACTAAATACCTACATGATATTTTTTCTAAACATCTAAGCTCTCGCGAAGTAGATATCGGTTAGCCGTGTTGCCAGTTATACACCCAGTTTCGCACTTTCATAATTTTAATTCTTTAACAGAATAATTACGGAATTAAAATTTTTGAACGAAAGATTTTTTTTTTCATGCCTTTTGAACGATGTTAATAAATACCAAAACGGCACGCCTTATAAATGGAGTATAATTTACTTTTTTCATTTCTTTTCTATTTTTTCATAAAACGAATTTAGAAAATATTCTTTATTTTAGTTATAACAAAGAAACAAAAACACATCGCTTTATAGTTTTATATTACCTTTCAAATGGTACAAATCTCATTTTAAAATTTTTAACATTTATAAAGTTATTTTTTGAGCCATTTTTTTAAAAATTCCACAATTTTTATAATAAAATTTTGAAAAAAATCGCATTTATAGAGTTTTGTGTTACAATTAATGTCAATATTTAATTTAAAAAAAAAAACATTTGCTTGAATAAAAATATTGAAACAAAGAATTAAAAACTTATTTAATTAGAAGAATTTTTATTAAATAATTACTTTACTAGAAGTGTTCGGAAAGTTGGGTGGGATTACTCCCTCTTTATTAAACATTGTTACACGTCCCCCTCCCCAATGTGCTAGCGATGCATTTAATTGTACCAGAAAGACATAATGTTAAGTTTTTGCAATATTTTTCGAGCCTGCATTGAATTTTTAATTCTAAAGATTTATATTAATAAACTGATTTAGAGATTGAAATATGTATGGAAAATATCTCTTAGTTAAATCATGTTTCAGCAAAATAAAACTCAAATATTCGACGTATATGGTTATGTTACTAGATCACCTTCCTCTCTATTTTCCGAAACTTTATATTGCCGCCATATTCACGGCACCATCGCTGTTGAACAACGAATATTTTTACGTTCTTTATACTACAAAGCGATCGTGCTTGGAATTTGATAGTGAAAACGGATATAGCTTTGGAGCTTCATGGGCATATATCGACAGAGCTTTTACATTTTTTTTTCTTTCTTCGCGTCGTAATCAAATTACTTGTATTTCGAGTCATTTTACACGTTCTAAATGAAAATATATTTTAATTTCCAGTGATACTTGCTTCCCAAAATAATTATCTATTATTAGAAATCAATTTGTGAGTAAAATACAAATTGCGAGAATTTTATGATCAATTATTATTCTATGATACTACAAAATGGAGAAGATTCATGGTAGGGATAATATAATATGTTTTTAAATTTAACTAAAATGTAGACAAAAACTGATAAAGAAATTGAGATCAGTCAATAAATAACGGAGAAACATAATATTGAAGTTGTTGCCTTTTCTCGCGGATTGTGGTGCGTATGATGTCAAGTATCCGCATACCCAAAGCGTCGTACTACAAACCAAATTCGCATTATATGAAACCGCCTGACTTTAATTTAATTTAATTCCCATCATCGTAATTTATTAACTGTCACATAACAAAAAATAGTTTAAAAGCCAGGTACTCTTTTTTTCAATCTTCCACAGAAGGATTTTATTATTGGAATGTGTCCCTTGAAAGTAATTTCAAGTTTGCGGAACGAAGGCCGCGAGCGTCAGTCGATATCTTGAAAAACATCGTTTTTGAAATATCTCGTGAACTGTGCAACGTATGAGAAAAATAGTAGAACCCTTTTTTTTGCTCTGCTCTTGGACTAATATATACGTGGAATAACGAGAATAAAGAAGCGCGATACGTCGCTTTGCTTACAATTCCGTCTAGTACACTAGTTAGAAGAAATGACGTCGGGCCACTGAATCGGGCAGATGTTATAACTTTGTTAGTCTTTAAGATATCTTAATTTCATTTTCACACTTTTATTCAGTTTGAATTGGGAATTTGGAACTTTTGGTTTTTAACAATGTTGAAGAATATCATCACCACTAACCAAAACTACACTTTATTATGACTCTTAGTTACGGTTGCCTTTGCACTCTTGGTATTATCTGTCACTTGTCATTGTTAATCTAATACTTTTTGAAAATTATCATCCTTTCTATGTAGGTAGGTAGGTTCAATGTGAGTGGAGCGTTTGCTCACCCCTCCACTGCGGCCAACAGAGGCCTATTGTGGCTAACCCCTATGAACTATAATTCACCATACAATCCACACCTTCTTACGAAGTCTATGTTTGATTTAGGTGAAGCTTTCTTGAAGTCGGTAGGCTCCAGCTGTACGAAACCAAACGTACGAAGTATATTCATTTCCAGGCCCGGGCAGGAGCATAAAATATGATCCGCCGGTTCATCTTCCACACTACAGAAGCGACAGACCGATGTTTGACTCAGACCTAGCTTCTTCAGATGGTACCGCAGACGACAGTTCCCTGTAAGCAGTCCAATTAAGATGCGTAGATCACTTCTACTCAATTCTAGGAATCTGCGATAGGGTGCTACCTGAGGGTTTGACTATAAACGCCTTAGAGTGAGCTAACCCAGGAATATCTTTCCAGTGACGGAGAGTTTTCCTCTCGACCCATTTCCAGATAGTGTCTTTGGCACTGCTTTTGGCTATGCCGAAAAATGGTTCCGGTCCAATAAACTCATTGCCCTCCACCCCTTCATGCCCAGGTACCCAGAGTAGGGTTACTTTGTTACTGGTAGCAATGCGATCCAGGGATTCGATGCAGTTCCACACCAGCTTCGAGTCCAGCCGGTTGGAGCTCAGTGCTTTTAAAGTTGCCTGGCTGCCCGATAAAATGTAAATACTTTTGTTGACAAGATGATGGTTTACCAACTCTCTTGCACACAATTCAATAGTGAAAACCTCCGCCTGAAAGATGGTAGCATACTTGCCGAGGCTTACTGTGATGTCAACTCTCGGTTTTCTGCTGTACACTCCGGCTCCAACACCACTCGGGATCTTTGAACCATCTGTGTACAGTACATAAGCCGTCCCTGGAAAGAGGATCTCCCCCATTTCCCATTCGTCTCATCTCGGAAGAACGACGTTAAAGGACTTCTGTATGTGAGTTCTGGGGGAGAGCACATCCGAAACTATTCCGAGAGTGTGGTGAGTACTCATCTCTCGCAGCAGTCCAGAGTGGTCCCATAGCTTCTCCCCCTCAATTTGACTAGCCATCAACTATAGGAGGTCATTCTGGTCTCCTGCTCCAGTAATATATGGAGAGGAGTAAGACCCAGAAATCTTTCCATTGCCGCTGTCGGGGTAGATGACATAACGCTGGTAATAGCCACACATGCTAATCTGTGTAGTCCATATAATTTAGCCTCCGCAATAGCCCCTTCGTCCATCAGGCTATTAAGCCATATGTGACTATTGGTTTTATCACCATTTGATAAATCCAGTAAATCTGTTTAGGGTTCATTCCCCACGACTTGCCGCATACCCTTCTGATATCCCAGAGGGATGCCATGGCATTATTAATTGTTCTTTCCAGATGGGAGTTCCAGGTAAGTTTTTTATCAAGGATAATCCCCAGATATTTTACCTCCTCCGCAAACGGAATGGTTACGCCTTCCAAAATTGTATAACGTAGCTTATCAAGCTTCCTCCCTTTTTTAAAAGGAACTGCTATCGTTTTGTGGGGGCTCACAGACATCTGTTCCTCCTCACACCATCTGTATATGATGTAAAGAGCTTCCTGAAGGATATTGGAAATAATTTCTTTAAATAAGCCTCTAACCATTATTAAAAGGTCATCGGCATAGCATTGAAAATCCACCCCCAGCTGGGAGAGCCTATTCAGTAAGAGGTCGACCAAGAGTGACCAGTGTATGTGCTATTAGCCGTTTCCGGTCTGATTTAAGTATAACAAATCCAAAGTGCACTGTTTTGGAAATGCCATGGTTGTTTCCAAACAATGATAGGTAAGCTATCTTGTTGATAACATACCAGGTCATACGTCGTGTTTTACACGTTTTACTCTCAAGTATTACCATCTACCTGGTCAGTGTTCTTATATCTGCCCAAATTGTTCCTTTCCAATCTGTTAACATCGGATGATATCTAATAGATATTCCATATGACGTTGGAATATATAATTTCCGATCGATAATTTTCATAATTGTCACCAGTTATTCAATACCTGGTAACACTTCATGTTACTATCCAATGCTACCCTTTCCTCTTTGTTCTTTTTAAATTTACATATCCAGTACCACAATAATGTTCTTTAAATTTTATATTTCATTTTATGTTATTTTAATTTAAGCTTTTAAGACCAATTCTTTACGGTTTCCGTTGATTACAGAGGTAAGCGCTTTGATTTTCAGCAAGAAAATGTATTGTATTACAGGCCTGATGATGGCGAGTATCGCCGAAACTAGCCGCCGAGTCCACTTTCATTAATTTCGTATATAAATATATTGTGGTACTGACAACGAATTCTATTACCTCAACAATATAAAAAGTGAAAACAGCAATATTGTAATAACCTTATACAGGTTGTAAAATTAATTAAATTTTAAATAAATTTTAAGACGTTACCTACAACTCCTCTAGGACAGAAAATAAGGCATTGAGTGTTAACGAAGGCTCTGGAAAACAGGACGTGTTCCCTTGTTGAAACTCTCTGGGAACATAATAACCACTCTTCAGATGAAAGGGCACTTCGAGTTGTAGAAAAGTCTTTACCTTACAGACAGGAATTGAGGATGAGGGAGTTTTTCTCTTTAGTTACATATATCATTAGTTATTCTAGAGTTCTAACTATGCCTATTCTCAATTCATTATTTCTTCTTCTTCTTTTCTGATGTCCCCCCCTTTTAGTAAACAAAATTAAACGACTCTAATGACTTAAATATGACTCTTAGTTTAAAAATGAATAAAATATGAAAAACTAATTTAACAAAACAAGAAAATACTTCAGACTTTACCAATAATAACTGACTAATAAAATAGACGTGTGTATATTGTTCTCACATAAAAGCAGATTAAAGTGGTTAAAAAGCAAAAGTTTAGTGTAAAAGTTATACCAGTTAATATAGAAAAGGCCATGCTCCAATTTGATGTAACTAAAAGTAGAATTAGAATACCGGACATAATTTAAAAATCAAAAAAACTATAAAACACTGTAAGTAATTTCTAATCATAAACTAACTAAACATATTCTAATTAAAACTGGTTCTGATAACACATCGTTCAAATCATTTAAATACGAGGAGAAGTCAATATTAAGAATGAGCGATAATAATACACAATCTGCCACAATACAAGACGTCTTCAATTTATTAAGAAGTATAGATGGTAAATTGGAAAACAAAATTGATGAAGTACGAGAAGAAGTTATATCTCTTAAAAAAGACGTCAACAAAGAAATAGAAGATTTAAAAAAATCAGTGGTAAATCTAAATGAAGAAAATAAAGCGCTACAAGAAAAAATAAAGTACATTGAAAGAAGAAATAAGCAGAACAATATTATTATATAGTGACTAAAAGAAGAAGTAGGGGAAAACCAATCCAAAATTATAGAAATTGTCCTATACCTAATAAATACTACTCTTCGAGTAAGACTATCACCACTAGAAATCAATAACATACATAGAATAGGTAGAAATGAAGAAGTTGCACGTCCTATTTTTGTATCGTTTGTGACAATATTAAAAAAACAAGAAGTTATTAAAAATTGCAAGCTATTAAAAGGTACAGGCATCGCAATAAGTGATGATCTCATAAACGAGGATAAAGAGGCGCGCAACATTTTAGTGGGTGCTCTAAAGGAAGCAGGAATAGAAAACAAGAAAGCAATTATCCGAGGAAATAAATTAATCGTCGAAGGAACGGTTTTCTCTGCTAAGGATATTATAAACGATAAGTCTAAAAAAAGAAATAGTTCAGAGTTTTCGCCACTACCGGAAAGGAAAACATCAAGCGAACCTACAACACCATCGCCGAAAGAGGTTATAATTGAAGAAGAAACAGAAACAAACATACAACAAACTCAAAACGAGATATTCGAAAATACTATTGAAACAAGAATTAAGAATCCAAGCTCTGTTCATCAAAGCAACAGTCTGAAACAAGGAAACTCCCGAGAAATACAAAATAAAAATAAAGAACAGGTAAAGAAAAGTCAACGGCTTGCCATAAAGTCTACTAGCGGATCTCCAAAAGCGTACAGAAAGTGACACTAAATTCTGTATAACCCCGGTATTAGTGCAATTAATTAAACAATTTTAAAAGTGTATTTCTAAGATTTTATAACATTTCGTTTGAAATTTATCTTCCATAGGTTAATTATTAGTTTCTGCAACAGTGTCTATTTGTTGTAAATTAATTAAGCGTTATATTTTAAATACAATTATTATTAATTTTTACTAATAAATTTTGTACTCGTTATCAAATATTTGTGTAATTTAGGATTGTCTTTAAATGGATCAGTATCTACGCGATTTCGAAATAAATTCGGTAAAATCATACTCTATTAGTACAACAACAGAATGTTCTCAGATTTTGGAAATTAACAAAAAAAATCCTAATTTCAAAGTGCTAGGATTTAACATACGTAGTATAAAAAAAATGTAGATGAATTTAAATTTTTTTTGCAAAATCTAGATTGTGATATTGATTGTTTAATTTTAAGTGAAACTTGGGACATTTTAGATCAGAGTTTGTTTAACATTGAAGGGTATTCTGCCGTTTACAATGAAAGTAATTTTAACCAAAATGATGGAGTTATGGCTTAAATTAAGTCAAAATTTAGGTTTACACACAATACTGTAGAAATATTTAATAAAATCAAAGCATCAGAAATTAAAATTCAACTTGAGAATAATATGAATATTAATGTTACATCATTATATAGATCACCGAACTCGGATGCAACAAATTTTACTACACATTTAGAACATTATGTAAACAGATGTAAATACAATAACAATGACATGTATATTTTTATGGGTGACATAAACATAGATCTTCTAAAGTCAGACGATAATATAACTTCTGAGTATCTAAATGTTCTGAATGAATTAGGGTATATATCAACGATTAATGAGCCAACAAGAGTCAAAGGTAACAGTAAAACATGCATAGACCATATTTTTTTACGAGCTAAACAAAAAGTAGAAGAAAATCTAATTCCGTTAATTATAACATCAGATTTAACTGATCATTAACGTAACTATTCTTAAAATTATGCTAGAAAACAAAATGTATAAATTGAGTAAAGAAACAATAAATAAAACATTTATAAACGAAACAAAGATTAAAAGCAAATTTAACAATATAAATTGGGATGCTGTATATTCGTCATCTAATCCGAATACTGCAACAGATATATTCCTAAAAATAGTACTAGAAACTATAGAAATGTGTAAGGAAGTTCGAAAGAAAAAAAGGCAATATATAAAAATAGCACCTTGGTTAACTAATGGTTTACTAAAATCGATAAATAAAAAAAATGAGTTATTTCAAAAAAGCGTAAAAACTCCAAATGATATGACTATTAAAATTAAATACAAAAACTTTAGGAATAAATTAAATGCTTTAATAAAAAAAACTAAATATAATTATTTTACAAATAAAATACAAAATAATTTAAAAAATTCACAAAAATTATGGAATATTGTTCAAGAAATAAGTCATACAAAAAAACAGAAACCTACAATAAATAAAATCAAGAACGAGCTGAATCAACAATTAACAGAAAAATTTGATATTGCTAATGAATTTAATATTAGATTTAAGCAGGCAGGTAAGAAGTTGGCACAAAATATTAAAATAAATAAAAACTATAAACCTCTACTTAAACTTGTTCCAAATTAATTTGTCTTTACGTCTGTAGAAGAATCTGAAATAAAAAACGCAATAAATGAACTAAAAAATAATAAAGCTGCAGGTATTGATAACATAAATACTGAAACAATTAAATTAATAATCGATTTTATCTGTAAGCCATTAAAACATGTTTTCGACGAATGCATCAAAAAAGGAGTATATCCTAATAGTTTCAAAACTTCAATAAATATCCCACTCCATAAACAGGGAGATGTATTAGATGTAAATAATTACCGACCAATTTCTTTGATAACACATATGTCAAAAATATTTGAAAAAATCATCAAACACCGTCTAACAACTTACCTAAACAAATTTAATATAATATCCGATAATCAATTCGGTTTTAGAGAAAAAACGTCAACGCAGGATGCAATCTTGTCCTTAACTTCTAAAATAACCACAGCGCTTAATGAAAGTAAACCATGTTTGTGTGTATTCATAGACCTATCCAAGGCGTTTGATACAGTAAGCCATAATCTACTCTTACAATCTTTGGAGGACGTAGGAATAAGGGACAATTGCTTAAAGTTTTTTGAAAGCTATCTTATTAAGAGAAGTCAAGCAGTGAGAATAGACAATGCTATTAGCAATTATGAAACTGTTCAATATGGTGTACCTCAGGGTACCGTCTTAGGCCCAATCCTTTTCAATATTTATGTTAATAATTTGTTTTCACTTAGGAGTTCAGGTAGTATCTTGGGATTTGCAGATGATACTGCAATATTCTACGAATCGAATACCTGGGACAACCTCAAACTAAAAGTAGAAACTGATCTCTGTAACATAAAAAAATGGTTAGAACATAAATTATTAACAATAAATATTAATAAAACGAATTATTTACCTTTTTCTTGCAATTCTTTAGGCTTGCCAACATTTAACCGGCTGTGGATAAATGCTGAGCAACCATTTGAAATTTTAGCCGTAGAGAAGATAAAATACTTGGGAATAATTTTAGACCAGCATATGAAATGGAAATCACATATTACATACATCATTAACAAACTTCGAATTATATTATATAAATTTAGAGTACTTAAAGATTTGCTACCAGAACACATTCTCAGGTTATTATATTATGCCTTAGTTGATAGCCACTTACGGTATGGAATCTTAATTTGGGGATGTGCTTTAAAAACTCATTTACAACCACTAGAAGTTATTCAACGACGCTTTATAAAACTTATCTATAGTAAAAAATCTCGATATCCATCTGTCGCTTTATATTATACATATCAAATTATGGATATAAGGCAATTATATTTCTATCAAAGCAATATAAGATATTACGCCAAAAAACAATTTGCTACAACCTCGTCTCATAGTTACAACACTCGCCAACAACACTTTTTTGCTGTTCCATTAATGTTTAAAACTATTACGCAACACTCACAATTATTCATAGCACCTAAGCTATACAATAGTCTTCCTGAGACCCTTAAACAAATAAACAATATCCATAAATTTAAAAAATTATTAAAGAACTTTATTTTTGAAACAAATAGGATTACTATAACTAATTATTTTGATCTATAATTAAAGTTGATTTAATTATCCGTAGTTTACCTGATCCATTTAATGTTATATATTATGTAAAAAATTCTTTATTTTTCTTCTTTTATATGTACTATTTATTAAATTTTGTATTTATATATATATGAGTGTATGGATGTATGCATGTACGTATGTATGAATGTGTGTACGCATGTATTATATATATTTTTTCTTTAATCTGCGTTCTTTAAAAAGAACAAGAAATCACAATTACCGAAACAAGTGTGTATGCACTTATCGGTTAATAGCTTTATTTATTTATAGATATTTATTTTCTGGTTTCTTTTATATACTTTATTGGTATTTAAATAAAGCATTATTATTATTATTATTATTATTATAATGAATAGAACTAATTGACACTGAAATTTTGACAAATTACTAGATCATATAGATAAAAAATGACTATTCGAACAAGACTCTTGTCTTCTAGTGTCCTCAAAAAATTCTCATAAATGACTTTTAGAATATTTTTATAAAATATCTCAGGAAAAAAATTGACTATTGATCGAACTACGGTAATGAAACAATGGGCTTCAGTCATAAACTGAGATAAAATTCAAATATACTATAAAATAAACTCTTTAGTGAAAAATGACTTTGTTTAAGTCCCAAATAAAAAAAAAATATTGAAATTTGAAAAAGTGTGGTCAAAATGGTAAGTGAACACCAATAAGATTGCTTAATCTGCTGCTATGCTGTAGGATTATCAGTCTATTCCAGTAGGAGTCTTATAACACAATATTATATTGTTATCTTTTTCTATTCCACTACAAAATATTTGAACATCTTTATCGTCTTTCTACAACATAATTAACAATAACATTGACAGACGTGACAGTTAACGTAACCTAACTTATTTATATCCAATTTCTGATAATTGGATAGAGCTGAGTTCTGGTTTATTTGAAACTTTTGTGAAAGAACTTTTATATTTTGAAAATTTATTTGTGAGCCTTATAATAATTGATTAGGTAAGTCTGTATTGCATATTTTTCACCTTCCACTAAAATTTCTCTTAATCTTTCAAAACTTTACTTCAGGAAAACTATGCATCTTAATCTTCTTAAACTTTTAGTTCCCCAATTAGGACTTCCTCCGTTCTAATCAGTATCACAAAGAGCACATCAGATGATGAACTTTCGAAGACACAAGAAGATACATTTTCAATAATAATTACCTCTATGTTATATGCCTTTTTGTGAACTTTATGTTCTGGTGTTATTTTTGCTCTGATAAAGCAATCATCATGTTCTCGCTTTAACTGCCCATAACTTATTGCATTATCTCCATAAGCATCCCTCGATGACCTAAAAAATAATAAAATTTATAACAAAGATATAATTAAAAAGAACAAAATCCCTCTTGAATAAAATGTATTTAAGCATTTAATCATTATTATTATGGCTTCTAAGGTATTCAGACTATAAATATATCAACTTGTTAAATATCTAAATAAAAATTAAGAAGTGTATCATTTCTTTTAATATAAAAATAATTATTTATTTACATTAGTTACTTTATACCAAAAAACATGATACTTACTATTTTGTTTTTACGTTTTTCATCCCAGAACTAAAATATTGTAAATTGTTTATATAAAACGCATTCACCATATCTACAGCTATTCGTGGAAGATTAGTAGAATCTGCTTTATAAAATCCTATATTCATTTTACATAACTTTGACACTTTAGCAAATGAAAAAATAAGTTTAACACAGAACGTCACACAAATACTACTTAGACGTGTACCCAACGAAAAAAGTAGTTAAATGAACGTAACTTGAATGAATAGACTTTGGCAACGTGGCACTGCCGCGCTTTTCCGTGATTGGATATTGTGAAGGGCGGGATCTTAAATATTTTAAAAGTAAAAAGGCATTATTTTGAAATATGCTTGTTACTGGCAGTAACGGAAATAATTATTAGTAAATAGGCTCTTCATTTAATGAGTTTTATATGCCATTATGTTAAAATTCCGACCTGTGAATGTAGACCATTAATCATAATATACCGGGTATAAATGGGTGATGGGCCACCCCTATAAGTTATAAACGCGTATGGTGCATAGCAATTGATTGGTGGAAGTTTGGAAATGTTAGGAACTTGGCGAAGTGTTTCCAGTACATCCCCAACGACTCATTCATAATTTACTATTTGTTTACACGCCAACATTAAACATGGCCAGGTGAGGTGAGAGGAAAGGAGAAAGTTGGAGTGGGGATGTTTGGGAGTGAGTATGACGTCACTTTTAAAAGTATATACATAGGCGTAACGGTAAAGGGTAAATTTCTTCGATATGGCGAAAATTAATACTTAAAATTGTAGACAATGAAAAACTAATCTCTTGGTAGGTAGAATGAAAAGGAAATTACTTGAAAAGTAATAATTAAATAGAAAAAATACAAAGAACCCCGCACAAACTTTATGGGAATTGCCTCCCGGTCAACTTGTCTGAAATTTGGATATGTTGTTCATTTCGGCATCCTGAACAAATGTCTCAATGGGCACGAAGCTCAATCTTGCTTATTTTGGCTCCTACGGATCTCCAAAGCTCTCCAAACTTTTTTAATTTAGGCTATTATTGATATTTTTATTTTTCTCTAAAAAATAAGCGCGATATATATTATATATATTTCTTTCACGCCATCTAGCGGCGAAACTATGCAGAATTAGAAAAAAAGTTACGATGAAATGTGTAGAAAATTTTATGTTCTACAAATTAAATATCCTATAATTTTTCATAAATAAATTTTTTTAACTTTTACATTTTTGACTATAACTTCTACAAATATGATTTTAAAATTATGAAATAATTCGCACAAATAGTAGGCTTTGATCACTTTCGGGCAATCTATTTATTTTTTTCATTTGTGTTCGATAAATCAAAATTTGAAAAAATTCTTTCTTTTGGTTATAACAATTACAATTTTAAATTGGAAGAAACTAAAATACATGGAGAATTTAGAGTTTTATATTACCTTTGGAACGGTATAAATCCCATTTTAATATCTTTAATATTTTAAGTTATTCATTTTAGTTTAAATCGTAATAAAATTTGAAATTTTTTTCACAATTTTTTTAATAAATTATAGAGTTCTTTATTACAAATTTAATGTTTTTTATTTTAATTTTTTATTTTTAATATTTATTTTAAAAAAATTAAAACATTTTATTAAATAATTTTAAAATCAATAAATAATTAATGTTTTATCCAATTCTATTCAAAATGACTAGCAGACGTTTTTTTAGGTTATATGTATCACAATGCATTAATAAAGTTAGTTTAAAAAAAATAAAAAAAAACAATTTTTTTGCCAAAACCTTCTAAATTTTTGGCTATAACTTCTACAAATATTATTTTTAAATTATAACATAATTCAATTATATAGTACTTTTGATCGCTCCAGGGTAGTCTACGTAATGTTTTATTTGTTTTATACTTTTTGATAAAACACAATTACAAAAAATTTAAAAAAATTCTTTATTTGGGCTATAATGATAACAATTCTAAATTCTAAGAAACTAAAATACATTCCAAATTTAGAATTTTATAAAATTTTACGAATGATATAATCATATTTTAAAATCTGTAATATTTTTAAAATTATTAATTTTTTTTTAACATCAAAACATTTAAAATGTTTTAAAGTAATTTTTGAAAATTCCAGAATTATTGTAATAAAATCTCGAAAAAATCACAATTATAAAATTATTTATTATTTTTTTTGAAATTTTCAATATTAAAATATAACTAAAAAAAAATTAATATGATAACAGTTATTTAAAAATTGAAATAAAAACCAGCGGCGAGACTGTACAGAATTCGAAAAAAAAGTTAAGAAAAAACGCCAATAAACGAAAGTGAAAAAAAGAAAAAAAATTGGGATAAAAAATGAAAAAAAAAATAGTTACTGAAGAATTACATCCTAAAAAAAATTGTTAGTAAAAATAATCAAGAGAAATTTTAAAAGTTGAACAATTCAATTTACATCACCCTGTAGCTCCTCTTTTCGATTAAACAGCGATAAATTATTTTTTAGCCATATCAACTGAACACCGATAAAGAAAAAGTAACGAGTGTCAAAAGATTGAAAATAAAAAAATTAATAGCAGAAGGTTTTCTAAATGAGGTGGAAGTACCGACTTTAGATAAAAACGCTTTGAGAAAACCTAGAAAACAGGATATTCCATATTACTTCGATAGAGTGGAATCGGAACTCCTGGATATTGATCGAATGCCAGGTAAGGGTTTTTTTATTAGTACATTTGAGATCAAAAGTCACAGAAAAATAACTGCTAAAAGTTTAAAATATTCTTTTAAAAAGCAAGAATATATGGGAAAGGTCGATTTTTACAAAAGATTGACCAATATGCTCTTTTTAAAAATATTTCAATAGAGGTAAAAAATGATTTATATATTGTACTGGTATTATATTGAAAAATTTAAATTTTGGGGTGGGTTCTAGAGAAAAATAATTAAAAATACAAAAATTATCACCAAGAAAATATGAATTTTATACCATTTAACTAATAGTCCAGTCTGTAGGGAGAAAAATGGGTCTTTTACGACGTACATTTGCTACAGGATGAAAAGTATACTAAGTTATAGGCAGAGATAATACTATCATGCCTTTTACACACGAAAAAAACTTGCATAAACAAATTAGGAAGGTCCAAAGTTAGTGAAAACATGTTTTTCACTTCTACAAGCAACAATACTGATTTTAGCGAAATAAGTATTCAATAACAAGCCATTGCAAGACTGAATTGGTTAATTTGTTGCTGAGATATTTGATATTGTATGTCCCAACACCGTAAATGTTTATTGCTCTAACTTTTTTTTCTATGGACATTTTAACTTCTATAAGGGCTCATTCTCTTCATTGAGACTTATATTTTTAAGATTTTTTGAACCAAATAAAAAAAGTAACATTTAACCCTTTGTGTATTGCTTTAAAAAGAGGGTACTTTTTTTTGTTATAAACAATTAGAGCTGGTGCGCTGGTACATCATATCATTTTTTAACTTACAAATACCAAAAGCTGATTTCAAAACGAAAAATCTGAAAACAAAAAGAATACCCCACGACCAATAGGGACCGAGTTAACAATTTAAAAAAAAAATCAAGTTACATTGTTTATAACTATTAAGAAATAAATTTTACGGCATTCAATAGTCAAGTACTTGTATTTTTTGAAGTGTATATTTAAATATAAAAAAATTATTTTTAATTACTAAAAACATTGTGTAAATTCGTCGATTTTCTCGGGCGGTAGTCAAAAACTGATCTCGAGAATTTAAATCGGCGAAGTGCGGAGAAAATAGCTATATCTCGGAACTTTTATATCGGATTTCGGTCTTTTTTTAATCTGGGGTAACACGGAAAGTAATGAACAATGGTATTATGTTTGTAAATGATAATAAAAAGTCATAAGAATTATAAAAAAATTATTAAGTGCGAATTTTACAATTTTTTATCTCAGTAAATAAGCATTTTAAGGGAAATTCGCAGGAGTACAAAAAGCATTTTTTATCGAAAAATAACTGATTTTTTCAAATAGATCGGAGAAAATTTTTGCCATTTTTTGGCCAGTTTTTGTCTCTCTGCAGTTTTACTTAATGAACAATAACAAAATAAATCTTCGACGTTCGTTTGAAGAGCGGTAAAAGGGCACAAAAAGATTTTAGGCAAGCGCACTAATCGGATAGTGAAAAAAATCGCAACGGAGAATATTGGATAACTTGCAATTTCAAAATGCATATAAAATTAAAAGATATTATTTTATCAAAAAAAAAAATCGGTTGTGTCGCCCCAAAACTTTCCCGACGAGAATCCAGAGACGAATACTTTTTCATATATTTAATGTTAAAGTTTTAAATTTAGCTATTTTTGACAGGTGACAGGTGAAGAATAAATTTTGACTGTTCTGAATAGAGTTTTTCAAAGGCTTTCGAATGACATATTGCAAGTTAAATTCCGTGACATATTGCTTCTGTCATTTTTGGCCAATGACACTTCCGTTTGACAGATGTCGTACAAAAACTAATGGGTTCTTCCGATGGATAAATGAAACCCATATTTTAGCTGAATTAAATTAAGCGTGTGGCTTCTATCGTGGAAGAATACACACAGACAGACAGACAGGCAGATAGACAGGCAGACTTCTGGAAATGGTCTTAATCGTCTCAGGGGACCTGAAAATGGATATTTCCATTTTCATCTTGAAATTTTTTTTTGCATGTTCACTTTTCCCTACTCATCCGATCGATTTGAAAAAATTCTCAGTTATTTCTCGACCGAAAACAGGACTTCTTGTACTCTTGTCAATTTCCATTAAAATGCTTATTTACTGAGATAAAAAATAGTAAATTTCAAACTTAATAATTTTTTATACTTTTTATTATTATTAAAAAAAATAAAGCAATTGTCGATAACTTTCCGTCTTACCCCAGATTAAAAAAATCTGATGTGGCCAGCACATGACCTCTCGCCATTTTTGAATCAAAAATTTACAGGTTGACACAAAAAAGTATGAAAAAAAATTATTTTTTTGTAAATCTGGCAACAATGGCAAAAGTTTCGAAAATTTTAATGAGATGAAAATCAACTATAGGGTATACAAAATATATGTGTAAAACTTTACTGCCGTTTTGTATAATAATGGCGTCATCAGCCATAGCAACTGCCACTTCCTGTTGTGCGATTGGCACCAAAATCTAATCAGATCTAAGTTAGGGTATCAGAATCCTGTATGCAAAATTTCAATTTTTTTTATTCAGTAGTTTTTGAGTTATCGTTACTACAACATCCATCCAAACACACACACACACTAACACACTAACACACACACACACACACACTAACACACACACACACACAGACATCATCGCGAAAATATTAAAATCGTATTCTAGGGACCCCAAAACGTGTTTATCAATTGAAAACTCACTACCCAATTTTTAGCATGATTCCTATACCTCTCTTATCTGAAGGGCGAGAGGTAAAAAAGACCAAAATCCGATATAAAGGTTCCGAGATATAGTAATTTTCTCCGCACTTCGCCGATTTAAATTCTCGAGATCAGTTTTTGACGACCGCCCGAGAAAATCGACGAATTTACACAATGTTTTTAGTAATTAAAAACAATGTTTTTAAATTTTAAATACACACTTCCAAAAATACAAGTACTTGACTATCGAATGCCGTAAACTTTATTTATTAATAGTTATAAACAATTTTAACTCGGTCCCTATTGGTCGTGGGATATTCTTTTTGTTTTCAAATTTTTCTTTTGAAATCATCTTTTGGTATTTATAAGTTAAAAAATCCGCATCAGCTCTAATTGTTTATAACAAAAAAAGTACCCTCTTTTTAAAGCAATACACAAAGGATTAAATGTTACTTTTTATATTTGGTTCAAAAAAATCTTAAAAATATAAGTCTCAATGAAGAGAATAAGCCCTTATAGAAGTTAAAATGTCCATAGAAAAAAAAGTTAGAGCAATAAACATTTACGGTGTTGGGACAAACAATATCAAATATCTCAGCAACAAATTAACCAATTCAGTCTTGCAATGGCTTGTTTGATTCAGAATCAAAAAACCTTCCTTTTAAAGCAATAATAATATGAAAAAAACTTTTTTTGTAATAATTATTATCATTGCAAAAAAACGACATGTTTGACGGTTTTTCGCTATTTTTTAATAAACTAATTGACGAAATCAATCGCGGAATGGATCAAATTAAAGGTATTGTTAATGCCGAAAAAAAGAATTGAATCCTTATTTCGCCAAAATCAGTATTGTTGATGTAGAAGCGAAAAACATGTTTTCACTAACTTTGGACCTTCCTAATTTGTTTATGCAAGTTTTTTTCGTGTGTAAAAGTATATAGGCATGACAGTTTAGTATACTTTTCATCCTGTAGCAAATTTACGTTATGAAATTTCTCTACATCCGGGACTATAAGAAAAAAAATTTATGATAAATTTTAATGATAAATTGACTAGTTAATGTCATATTAAACCTCCCATATACAATTGATGATTAAACCTCGTATAAATTTCTTATTACTCTCTCAAAGTCTGCAACTTGTCAAACAAATAATATTGCACGAACACACAAGCAAAATATAAAGGTCACAAAATGTCGGGTCTACTGTAAATACCTGCGTTTGAATTTTCGAATGAATTGTCAGTGCTTCAAATGCATCAAAAAAGTCTATCTGTGTGATTGTGTGGATGTCTCTGCGCACGATAACTCGAGAGAGGGAAAGAACATTTGTCGATACTGATTTCTTTTAAGGTGTTGTGCAAGTCAAGACCCGTCGATTTATATCCATATCGCACTAAAAAATTTGAAGAATAATTCCCATTTGTTGGAATCGGATTTTTTCGGTGACGGAAATTGGCCGTAGTCTTGAAAAATCGCGCAGAGATTATTCCTTTTACTAGTTTTCTTGTTGTTAACATTTAATTAAGATGGCATTGTAGAGACCCTTGTCTAAAAATTTTGATAATGAAACGGACAATGTTGAAGGTTCGCTTGAAGATATTTTCTATGGCGGAGCTGCCAAAATTTTTAAATAAAGACAATTTCCCCCCACTATATTAATCAAGCTCGAGAAATCATTGTATCTATTTTTTTTTTAAACTTTCCATCAACTATATTTTCCTCACACATTCGTTTTACAGTATTTTTACCGGATTATTAGTTTTTTAAAAATTCTATACAGGCGAGATTTTTAATAAATGTTTAAAATTATAGTGAAGTGCTTTTTGTATTGATTTATTTGATTTTTCCGAACCTCGCTACGCTCGGCTCAGAGTAGACGGTGGGGCAAACTTTTTTCCACAAAAAGAGCGGAGAAGAGAATTTTCTTAAACCATCCACTCCAATCAACCTCGAGAAATCAGTGTACCTAATTTTTTTGGTGACTTTCCATCAACTATATTTTCCTTTCCCATTCGTTACATGGTATTGGCTTATTAATTTTCTAAAATTTCCTATGCATCCGAAATTTTTATAAATATTTAAAGTGATAGTAAAGTGCTTTTTGTATTGATTTATTTGATTGCTCAGAACCTCGCTCCGCTCGGCTCGGAGTGGGTGGTAGGGCAAAATTTTTTCCTTAAAAAGGCGTGATATGAACAATTTTCTGCCACCATCCACTCCGAGGTGAGTTTTCGGAGCAATTAAATTAATCAAGCTCGAGAAATCAATGAATATAATTTTTCACTTTTTCCTCACACCTTCCTTTGCCGGTATTTTTACCGGCTTATTAATTTAACATACCTTATAAATTTGTAACAGATGTTTAAAGTGTTGAAAAACATCGTCTCCACTAACTAAAACCACAATTTTTTTACACTCAACGTACGTTTCGCTAACTATGTTAGCGTCACTAAATGTGATGTCTTTTGGGCAACACAGAATAACTTCAAATAATTAAATATTGTAGTTCATTAAACTAGTTCTAATATAAACATTATAAAGGTTAGACGTGTTGTTATTATTTTATACATAACGTGATATAGCAAGGTAAACGCCAGTCGTTGTCACAGGTCAAATATGCTTATTATTGTTGGAGTTTGCATATAAACTGATATGATTTTTTTATGCGTGTAAATTTTGTTGTTTTTGTATGTATTGTGGTTGACTGAGATTAACACATTTCAAATTAATAACAAGTGTTAATAGTGTTTAATTAGGTTTAATGAAGTTAGAGCTATGCTCTACACGTTGTGTTAAAAAAGTGCAAATTAAATTTATATTTTCATTCAATAAATGGGTGAGAAAATACCCCATAAAAATAAATAAAATGATTCTTTGTGTTAAATAATGTGTCTGATGTGCTAATCAGACTAGTCCTTCGAGAACTAGTAAAAGAAATTCCAAATGGATATGAGTTCTTAATTCATATTTATTCACCGAGATTACCACAAGACAATGAATGGTGCCCTATTTAAAAAGTGGGTGGTTAATCAACTACTTCCTGCCCTGTCCAACATACAAGAAATGTGTAGTGATTATGGACAACGCTCCATATCATTCGGAGAGTTTAGATAAACCACCATCATTTTCTTACAAAAAATTGGTATTGCAGGAATGGTTGACTAACCGCAACATAACTTTTGATAGTAAAATGACGAAAAAATAACTTAACGACTTAATCAAACCTTCTCGATATAAAATAAAGAAATACGTTAGAGACGAAATTTTGAAACAGCATGAATATCAAGTTCTTAGACTACCCCCATATCATTGTCAATATAATCCTATTGAATTGGCATGTTGGTTTTGTAAGGGCTATTACAATAAGAACATAAGTTCTGTCCACTCAGATAAGAACAGAGTTAGGAACTTATGGTCGAGGCTCTTTCAAAATGTACATCAGACATGTGGGCAAATTTTTGTAGATACACCGAATCACTAATACTGACTGACTGGACAAAATACATGGGAAACTGTACTTTTCAAATTATTCCACCTGTTATTATTTCGCTCGGGGAATCAGATTCAGATGACTCCTATAATATAGATAACGACTCGAATGATTCTGATTCTGAAAGTGAAATAATGGAGGTGGAATAGTGAGGGTGAGGGTGGTCAAGTATAAGTAATACATATATCTTCAAATATGTACTGTAAACTGCTCATTAAGGTAAATCCGAATGTTTTCAAATTCGGGCCTATCTCTGCTAATTACCTTAAGAATGTAAATAAAATCCTAGAAAGACCACTCCAACTTCCAATCTAACCCATCGTTTTTCCAAGTTTCCAGTTTTCGAACGTTTTCAGTTACGTTCCTTATAAAACATTCCCAGTTCCATGCCTTATTAAATTTACAAAAGACGCTGTATTTTTCTAAATAAAATAAATAATAATATTTGTTAAATAGGATGTTTTAATTTTAATGTAGCTAAAATTAAATCACCTTTGGAATAAGTTCTTGCATTTCATTCTTTTGTTTAGTTTAATATGAATGAATAATTTTATCTAAAAATTTAGTTCATTTATAAGAATTTCATAAATGTTTCACTAATAGTGGCAACGCAGCCTGGGTGAACATGTCAAAGTACTTAACCTCAAAATTTTACATGCGGTGACACTTATATATAGGGCGAAATTTAGCACCCTAACACCTCCAACTGAGTTGCAAAAAGAATTGGAATAGAGTATAAGTGTGTTTTGTGCTTAGACGATTATTTTTTTATTTATTTTATAATGAGTTGATTTATAACATTACAACAATTGTGGTAAATATAAAAAAAAATCTTAGTATCAGTGATTAATAAATTTAAAAAAAACTAGTTGGAAATGGAGAAAAAACAAAAAATAAAATAAACAGTTTTGGTTTTTTGAGATATATTTAGAAGAAATTTGAAAAATAAAAAGATGTTAAAAAAAGGTTTTATTGAATTATTTTTATAAAGATAATGGAAGTTGTATTCTAGAAAAATAAAAAAATTGTATATAAAAAAAAGGTTTATTAATAAAAGAAAAATATTACAAGAATAGAAAAAAAAATATATTAAAGAGGACAAAGAACAAATGGCTCTGTAGGAAAACCAGCTAGTTTAGATTAGATTAGACGTAAAGATATAAATTGATTGAATAAATTAGTTGCAAGTATCAACTGTTTATCTTCCCAATATTGAGATATTCTACATGGCCAACTTACTATACCATATAATATGGCGATCTTAGAACATTACATTACACAAACAGATTATCATAAACTCATGATGATGTTAACATAGCGAAATATACATAGAATTTTAAAAAAGTGTAGTTTTAATTAGTGGTGACGATATTCTTCAACATTATTGAAAACCAAGCGTTCAAAATTCCTAATTCAAATATTATAACCTTAAATCTCTTCTTTTTAGAATCTTAATTTTATATTTTAAGCTTTTGAAAAGTAAACATTTTTTTACTAAAAATCGTTGTAATCTAAATTACTAGATTATAACATTCTTTTCAAGATAAAAAATGAATTTATAAGTGGAATTATAAGAATTATAATTTTCAGCATTTCTTTTCCGGAAAAATTATTTCATGAGCTTATAAGTAATGTTAACTCCATTATTTTTTAAGTTTTCGAAAAATTTAAGGTAGATTCAGGTGCCAAACATGCACAAATCATTAAAGGATACAAAAATTTCAAAAAGATTTAGACATAACTGGAAACACAACAGTTTTAAAAATAAATAAAATAAAAACTAAAGAATTTTAAAATAATATACTTAAAATTGATCGTAATCAAATTATAAGTGGGAAACATTAAGAAGAGAACGTCATTATACTAGGAAAGTAAGTAAAGTAAAGTTGCGCGGTTAATATGATTCTTAACATAATTTATCTAGTTTTAATTTTTTTTCTCTCCAAAATCATTATATAAAAAAAGATTGGTCTGATAAGTTACGTGAATTGCGTTATCCGGAAAAAAGGTTTATCGAGCCCGTAATGGAGCGGTTTTCGCTGTTAATAGCAGTGATTTCTACAACCGTTGATTTAAGGGTGCGATCGGGTGTGGTAATTAACGAATCTAAGGTCGAAAGTGTTAAAAGGATGAGTACAAAAAAAGAGGCGATATTTTTTATTTCCCCGGTGGCGTTAGTTTACGAAAGATAATTATTTTAGGTTAAAAACAAACAACACAAAATTTAAAAAACAAGCCTGGAAAATGTTTGACCATCACAGGAAATTAAACTGTAAATTATACCGTTATTGTAAGCAATTTATGTGTATATTAAACATTAATTGAAGATATGAAAACCGATGGATCGATCAATGGAATCGATTTTTTACAATTAGTACATGACGCAGTATCGAGAGATGTAGATTCAAAAAATTTTGGACTTAAACGATCAAAATTTAAACAATAATAATCTATGGATTAAAAATAACGTTAATGCGAAGAAAAAAATCTGATGTGGCCAGCACATGACCTCTCGCCATTTTTGAATCAAAAATTTACAGGTTGACACAAAAAAGTATGAAAAAAAATTATTTTTTTGCAAATCTGGCAACAATGGCAAAAGTTTCGAAAATTTTAATGAGATGAAAATAAACTGTAGGGTATCCAAAATAGATGTGTAAAACTTTATTGCCGTTTTGTATAATAATGGCGTCATCACCCATAGCAACTGCCACTTCCTGTTGTGCGATGGGCACCAAAATCTAACCAGATGTAATCTAGGGTGTCAGAATCCTGTATGCAAAATTTCAAATATTTTTATTCAGTAGTTTTTGAGTTATCGTTACTACAACATCCATCCAAACACACACACACACACACACACACACACACACTAACACACACACACACACACACACACACACACACACACACACACACACACACACACACACACACACACACTAACACACACACAGACATCATCGCGAAAATATTAAAATCGTATTCTAGGGACCCCAAAACGTGTTTATCCATTGAAAACTCACTACAAAATTTTTAGCATGATTCCTATACCTCTCTTATCTGAAGGGCGAGAGGGAAAAATTAAAAAAATCGAACATAAGAATTTAAATCTAGAAAACGTTCCTAATATAAAAAATATCATAGCTAAAAAGTGGCATAGATAAAATTATGCAAATATACCCGACGAAAACGGTTAAATAAAAATTGATGATATAGAAAAATTTTAAAAAAATAACTATTTACGGCACATTCTTTTTGGAGTCTAATTGACTAAATCATATGGAAATTGAAGATGTTCACAAAATTGTGTAAAAATGGGGCAACCTTGAATTTTATAAACGAAATTGGTAAGTAAAAATTATATGAGTCAATTTTCCTCCATTGTTGCCGGTTCATAATAAAATTTGTATGTTTAATGCAGACCAAGTTCAACATGACTTATATCTGCAGTGGCATACGCCTGAATTATCATTAATTTTCCAAATGTAATTACTGCTTTAGTAACAGGTATTTTTGCAAAAAGATTAACTACAATATTACAATAACACCCTGTAGATTTTGTTTTAAACAATATACCTACAAGAATTAAGTTTATAACGATACTAATTTTTTTAAATAACAAGATAATTTGGAGAAGTTATACTGAAAGCGCTGTTGCCGGTTCATAATAAAGTTTCTATGTTTTTATTCAGGTCAGGTTCAACATAATCTATATTAATTTCAGTGGAGTTCGAATGACCTAACATTAATTTTCAATAATATCTACTTTAATTACAGATATTTCTCCAAAAATATATTTTGGTACGTTAAAAGTTTTAAGTACAATATATTCTGAGGGATGCTGGAGTAGATTGAGACTTGTGATGCCGACGCGATACGATTCACTTATCGTTGAGTACGGCGTACTAAATGGTGAAAACCAACGCTACCGGTGTAGTTTTTGAACTACAAGTTAATTTGAAGAGATTAATAATAGTTAAAACAATAGTCTAAATTAGCAAAACACTGAGAAAATCCTGGGTTGAATAATTAAAAGAAAACCTTTATTCAAATCGAAATTTATTATTAAAATAGCAAAATATACAACGAAAGTTTTTAAATCACCTCGGAAAATTACGTTTCGAAAAACTACTCGTCACAACTTTGTCGCGGTAGCAGATCCGACAACAGTGTCATGAAATACCGCGGGAACTGTTAATTCCCGAACTGATTAATTAATATACGCACTTTACACAAAAACAAAAAAACCTTAATAAAATATTGTTACAGCCCGATTACTGGTAACGGTAAAGATAAGAGAAATAATTACTGTAACCTGTGTGTCCAAGAGGCATTATAAAATAGTGGGAAAATCTTACTGGTCCTATGATTATTAACTTTGAGGGTACCACTAGAGCACTAACAATAAAAAACAATAATCTAACTTTTTAAGAGCTGAGTCGTGTGTACGTTGAGAATACTTTCATCTCCGACTGCGCTCGGAACGGGCGCGGCGCGCGATTCATCTGGATTTGGTTTAGGGAAAAGGGTTCGTTACAATTAAACTGGAGGAATTATTAAAGGAAATTCCGACAAAAAATATTATGCTACGCTCATTGTTGCCGGTTCATAATAAAATGTGTATATGTAATGCAGATCAAGTTCAACACGACCTGTATCTGCAGTGGCATACGCCTGATTTATCATTAATTTTCCAAATGTAATTACTGCTTTAGTAACTATAACACCCTGTAGATTTTGTTTTAAACAATATATCTACAAAATTTAAGTTTACAACGATACTAATTTTTTTAACTAACAAGATAACTTGGAGAAGTTAAACTGAAAGCGCTGTTGCCGGTTCATAATAAAGTTTCTATATTTTTATCCAGGTTAGGTTCAACATAACCTATATTAATTTCAGTGGCGTTCGACTGACGTAACATTATTTTCAATAATACCTACTTTAATTACAGGTATTTTCCCAAAAATATGTTAAAAGTTTTAAGTACAATATTTTCAATAACACTCTGTAATTTTTGTTCTAAATAATATATCTAAAAAACTTTTGTATCCCTTAAAATGCAGATTAAAAATTTGGATTTGGATAATATTTTTGAAAATAATAAACAAGGGAGTAAAATTCAAAGTATTGTGGATAATAGGGTTTATGCAAAAGAGCTTTGCGTACAAGTTGTACACAATATTTTTTGTACAACCACATTTATAAATGAAAGAAAAACGGTAACTTGTCAAGACAGATCATAGCTGTGTTTGACATTTCCGTGGGAAAAGTGCCATATCGTGTACTTTTCGCACTCTAAATTGTTACTTTTCCAACGGATATCAAAGATATTAAAAAAAGGCCTGCTTTTCGTATAAAAATTTTGTGCAGAAAAGCGTGTTTTGAATAGTGTTTGTAGAAAAAATAAATGTTCGTGAAGGTTTATCCATAAATGGAATTCTTAATATAACTGGGAGACTAAATTGATGTAACATCGAAGTTTGGAGAAAATAAAAGTTAACATTCGAAGGTATTTAATTTAATAATTTACATAGCAATTTTCTTATGTTCTTGTTTCTGTTGGGCTAAAATAATATTTCTTACAACCCCAATCTTTTCATAACTATGTTGTGATAAACTTATCCTTTTAGCCAATTTTCCAAAAGTGTCATAGTCACTCTCCAATGAAGAGAAAAATCTCTTCATATGTCTCTCCTGGGTGGTCACAGACCTAAAGGGCCCGAAGAAGAATGTTAGGACTTAGTTTATGGGATAGTTCATAAAAATTTTGTTCATTGAATTTTTTGTCCCAAATATTTATTAAATTAATGCGACTTCTCAAAATTTACTGGAACTTCTAAAAAAATCATGTAGACTTCCAAAAATTACTGGGCTTCTAAAAAAAATTATCTACAGACTTCCAAAAATTACTAGGACTTTACAAAAATAACTAGGATTGCTAGAAATCCTGTATAGTCCAAAAAATATGAGACTTTAAAAAAATACTGAGATTTCTAAAAAATACTGGGACATCTAAACACTTACTGAAATATCCAAAAAATTACTGAAAATTAGAAAAATTATGTATAGACTTCGAAAAAATTACGGGGAGTTATAAAAAATACTGAGACTCCCAAAATATTACTAGTAATTCTAAAAAATAGTTGGGGTTCTAAACACTAATTGAGACTTTCAAAAAATTACTGGGATAAATAACTGGGATTTAAAAAAAAATTGTGATCTAAAAATTACTGAAACTTCCAAAAAAGTACTGGAATTTCTAAAAAATCATGTATCAACACAAAAAATTACTGCGACTATTAAAAATTTACTAAGTCTTCCAAAACATTACTGGGGCTTCTAAGAAATTATGTACAGACT
The DNA here is from genome assembly GCA_963243735.1 of Neocrepidodera transversa. NCBI lineage: Eukaryota > Metazoa > Arthropoda > Insecta > Coleoptera > Chrysomelidae > Neocrepidodera > Neocrepidodera transversa. Next base: position 38,202,630 of record OY725337.1, on the reverse strand, counting down.
TCCAAAAATCTGGTGGGACTTCTAAAAAATTACTGAAACTTCCAAAACATTACCGTGACTTCTAAAAAATTTCTGACACTTACAAAAAATTACTGGAACTTTAAAAAACATTACTAGGACTTCTAAAAAATTATGATATAGATTTCCAGAAAATTAGTGGGACTTCTAAACAATTTCTGAAACATTACCGTGACTTTTAAAAAATTACTGAGACTTTCAAAAAATTACTGGGATAAATAAGTGGGATTTCAAAAAAAATTGTGACTTCTACAAAATTACTAAAACTTCCAACAAAGTACTGGGATTTCTAAAACATTATGTATAGACTTCCAAAAAAATAGTAGGGCTTCTAAAAAATTACTGATACTTCCAAAACATTATACCGTGACTTCTAAATAATTACTGGGACTTCCAACACATGGGTATTCTAAAAAATTATGTAGAGACTTCCAAAAATTAGTGGGATTTCTAAAAAATTACTAAAACTTCTAAAACATTATCGTGACTTCTAAAAAATTACTGAGACTTAGAAAAAATGACTGGGACTTTAAAAAACATTACTGAGACTTCTAAAAAGTCATGTATAGACTTCCAACAAATTAGTGGGACTTCTGAAAAATTCTTGAAACTTCCAAAACATTACCGTGACTTTAAAAAAATTACTGACACTTCCAAAAAATTACTGACACTTCCAAAAAATTACTGGGACTAAAAAAGATTACTGAGATTTTTAAAAAAATATGTATACACTTTCAAAAAGGTACCGGGATTTAAAAAAAAATGCGACTTCTAAAAAATTATTAAGACCTCTAAAAAAGTACTGGGATTTCTAAAAAATCATGTATAGAGAAAAAATGACTAAGACTGCTAAACAAATACTGACATTTCCAAAAAATTACTGGGACTTAAAAAAATTACTGAGATTTTTAAAAAAATATGTATACACTTTCAAAAAGGTACCGGGATTTAAAAAAAAACTGTGACTTCTAAAAAATTACCAAGACTTTTAAAAAAGCACTAGGATTTCTAAAAAATCATGTATAGAGAAAAAATTACTAAGACTGTTAAACAAATACTGACACCTCCAAACCATTACTGGAACATTCAAAAAATTATGTATATATTTCCAAAAAATTCCTAGGATAAATAACTGGGATTTAAAAAAAATACGGGGATTTCTTAAAAAATACTTAGGTTTTCAAAAAATTAGTAGGATTTCCAAAAAAATATGTATAAACTCAAAAAATAACTGGGACTTATAAAAGAAAAAAGAACGTTGCAAAACAATATATTATTTCTTAAAACTTACTGGGACTGTTAATACATTACTGAGAGTTACAAAAAATTACTGGGACTTCCATGACGTAAAAAACAAAAAAAAAAATCAAATGTTTATAATTTTATCTAAATTAAAACAAAAGTTTCTTGTTGAAAAAAATATGCAACAATGCTGGCTTAGAGGCTACTAAATCGGGCAAGAAGTATTTTTCGCTAAATACAACGTACGTTGGACCGTGGCGAAGACCTAATGGCTTTCGGACACCTGTATAAAATTATTACCCCCGAAAAAGAGGACCATCTCTTCAGAGTGTACAGATTGAATCGCGGATTTTACCAGAGGGTTAAAGGGGTGCAAAAAGGGGGATAGTTAATGGTCCATACTCGACGGAGACCTTGAAAGGGTTAAGATTAGAAAATATATAGAGGCTTATTTTTATATTGAGTGTTAGCACTTAATAGATGTTGATTTAGTTATTTCTAATGATAGGGCTATTTTTTCATTTAAAGTTATTTAAAATCCGAGTAGTGTGCATATTAAAAAAAGTGAAAAAAAGATTCAAACATAAATAAAATAGTAAAAAAGTGGGGGAAAAAAGTGACGGAAAAAAAGTTAGAAACAAAGAAAATGGTAAAACAGTAGGGGAAAAATGTTCCTCCCACAATCCACTCAATTAAGTTCGAAAGCCCTTTGCATTTAATTTTTATATGACTTCCCTCCAAGTATCTGTTAAAATAACTGTTTTTTTTTCTAATATTTTAGGGCGATTTCGCATAAAAATTAGATTCACCGGATATTCGAAATTAATTGATTTGATTTCAACGAACTACGCTCCGCTCGGAGTGAATGGTGGGTGAAAGTTTTTGCCCTCTTTTTTTCTTTTCCAAAAAATGAATTTTCATTTTATCGAAAATTGACAGTTCTAAGAAAAAAATTTGATTGTTAAACACCCAAGTGCTTCGCCTCAATAATTTTTAATACCTTTCTGTTTGAAAAATGATAATTTTTGAATTTCTGTATAACTATACAGTGTGTCCACACCAAAATATGGGAAACACTTTTAATTTTAATTTTATTGAAAATTGAGTTTTGAGAAATAAATTGCTTTTTATAAATACCCAAACGCTTCGCTTAAATATTTAAAAACACCAAAGTGCTTCGCCTCAATATTCCTGTCTTAAAATCATAATTTACAAATTCACATTTTATAACTAAAAAAAATCCAATCTGTATCATATACAGTATGTCTACAAATTTTGATAAATTATAAGCAACGTTATAATAGTCGACAACTTTTTTACTTATGTAATCATAATTGAAAAATGTGTTGAAAACCCGCAATAAAAATATAATTTAAAAAAAAAACGTTAATGTTTTAAATCTGTTTTCACCAAAACCTTAATTTAACCATAGATAAATCATGTTCCATTTAAACGAAAGTTTTACTGACGTTTATCCCGTTTTGCGTAAACCGCTCAGAGGGACTCTATGCGAAACCAATTTTCTGTATTTCGTCGTTTCTTTTCCTTTCATCAGACGTACATCCCCCAAATTTAAATTTTAAATACGCTGCGGAAAGATAAGCCCTCATTTCGAGTTCGCCTGACCTGACCTCCAACGGGAAAAATTAAAATTACATCTCAAACCAAGGAGAGTATCTAGTCAGAGCGGATCGGTTACACCAACATGTCGAGTAAATTAATTTTTGCTTTTTTTCAGACAAATGTGTGCGATTTTTTCCCAATAACCGACATTAAATAACAAGTCGATATGTCAAATTTTTTCCTACGAATATTTCATTAAAAAATTGTTTTTCAAATTATGATTTTGAGAAAAAATTAATAAGGCGAAGCACTTCGGTGTCTTTAAATATTGAGACGACGACTTGGGTGTTTATAACAAGCACATTTTTTCTAAAAAGTGTCAATTTTCAATAAAACAAAAATTAAAAATATTTCCTATATTTTGAACCTAATTTGTGGGCACACTGTATAATATCCTGATTAAAAATTTTTATTAAGTAACAAAATTTATATAAAAAATTCAAAAATTATCATTTTTTTGACAGAAAAGTATTAAAACTTATTGAGGTGAAGCACTTCGGTGTTTTAAATATTGAGGCGAAGGACTTGGGTGTTTACAACAACCAAATTTTTGTCAAAACTGTTAATTTTCAATAAAAAAAAATTAAAAACGTTTCTCATATTTTGAACCTAATTTGTGGACACACTGTATAATATCCTGATCAGAAATTTTAAATAAATAACATAATTTATATAAAAAATTCAAAAATTATCATTTTTTTGGACAGAAAAGTATTAAAACTTATCGAGGTGAAGCACTTCGGTGTTTAAATAATGGTAAATAATGAGGCGAAGGACTGAGGAGTTTATAAAAAGCAATTTTTTTTCTCTGAACTGTCAATTTTTGATAAAGAAAAAGAGAGTGGAAGTATTAAAATCAATCAAATTTTATATGAGTCACCTTCAGGTATCTTTCCCCTTTAAAAAAAAAAATATGAAAAAAAATGGAATTCTCGAATTTGATTATCCCGAACCTCGGCTGGGAGTGGATGGTGGTAGAAACCTTTTTCTACTACTAAAGAGTTTAAAGAAAAAAGATTATCCCACTGCCTATTCCGAGCCGAGCGCAGCAAGGTTCAGAGAAATAAAATTCGAGAATTCCGTACGTCTAATTTTTATATGACTTTGTAGCAGTTCAATGACCCCAAACTTCGCCATAACCGCAGCAATACCAATTACATCCCCAAGGGTCCACCCCAATTACAAATGGCTCCACTACGGGTGCTTACATAAGTTAAATCCATAAGGGTGAATGTTGTAGAGTGCCATCCCATCCAATTCCTCTCTCAACTCCTCATCCAACACCAATTCCTCCATCAACACCAATTCCTCCTCCAAAAAGAATCCCGAGGCCTCATCCAATTCCTCCTTTAAACCTTTCTCCAAACCGTCTTCCAAGGACAACTCCAATCCCTCCTCCAACAATCCCTTCTACTACCTCTCCTCCCAAAATTCCTCCTCCAAGAACAGCTGAGTGAAAAAGTCACTTTACACACTTGTTGCATAAATAACTATTCTACGCACGTTATATACATGATTGCTTTATTGTTTTCAAAGGTTTACTCTAAGAAGCTTCCGGCTACTTGTCTTTCCTTAACACTATCATTTGAAATTTACAAAAAACCCACCACAACGGACACCTCAATTAATTTTCATTCTAATCATTCTATTTCCCACAAATTAGCTTGTTTTAATAGTTTTCTTTTTAGATATGCTTTTTCTTAAGAATTAAACATCATCAAACGAATAGCTGTTAATGTATTGTTCGTTTTGTTATGGAGGGTTTATGTACACAACACTTTTGAATTTAGTAAAAAATATAAATTAACTGAAGTTACAACTAGTACATTTAATAAAAATCACTCTGAAAACGTTGATGTTAATATTAATAATAATGTAAAAATACTAATAATAATGATATAATAACAATAATATAATAATGTTTAAAATTGTCCGTAGAGACTATTTAAGCCCTCTTATTTTGATGTGGATAAAACATTAATATAGACGAAAGATAAAAAGGTTACTGAATTTATATTAGACTTTGAAAGATAGATGAATTTATTTAATACAGCTAAACAAAATCAAACAATATCATGGTTCAAATGTATTTTTAGGGAAATTTACCAAATAAAATAAAATATATATACAGAGTGTTAGGATGGTACATACTGAGATGATTTTTATTATGCGAGTATAAATTTATTAATCAGATTAAATATAATAGACGAATAAAAATTAAACTAATGCAGTAAATAGATAAACATTCACAAATAAAATATTGAACACACCCTGTAATTAGAGTTAATATGAATAATAAATAAAGTTATGTTTTTAAGGAAAAAGAAAAAGAATGCAATTTAAATTTAAATATTATAAAATTTCACATTACCTTATAATCATTTATATACAAAAAAGGATATAATTTAAATTTTTTTTTCATTAATAATATTTTCTTTTTTCAAATGTAAATGTCATCCATATAATTTTACAAGTCATGGCAATGGGATTGACATAAATTTTAGCAACAATCTAAAATAGATAAAAAAAAAAAAAAAAAAAAAAAAAAAAAAAAAAAAAAAAAAAAAAAAAAAAGACAGAAATCATCACAAATGGCGCCCAACGTGGGGCTATTGAAAATTACGTGGGGCTATTGAAAATTACGTGGGGCTATTGAAAATTAAGTGGGCTATTGAAAATTAAGTGGGCTATTAAATTTAATTAAAAAGAAAATTGGAAGATTAATATAAGTTTTAAAAATTTTGATAATAAATAATAATACATTTAATACAGGAATATTATTAAAATAATTGTTTTAATTATTTACCTATAATAAAGAAAATTTGAGTTTTATTTATCTGTACTGAATAATATTTTAAAAAATAAATCATGTCGCATCCCATGAAACTGAGAAGATGAGAGAAGAAAAATATGCAAAACAGTGAAGAGGATGAAGAAGAAAGTCAAATAACAATGGAGAATTCTGAAGAGACTACAACGGAAAATAATACAGAGAAAAATAAAGAACAAGCAGAGACGGAAGAAGAAAATATAGAAAATCAAGGACGAAGTGTAGAGGACAACCAAGAGGAAGAAAATCAATATGAAAATGAAGACAATAGTGAAAAGGAGAATTCAGATAATGATGAGGAAGAGGATGATGGAAATAGAAGAATGGAACTAGGAATACACCAAAGTGAGAATAGAGAAGGTGAGAGACAAATGGGTGTAGAAGCACTGACAACCACACACATGGATAAGTTGATGCAATTTATGATGAATATGAACATTAATATAAATAAGAATAATGAAGATTTAAATAAGAATATGGAAAATTTAAAAACTGAGTTGAAGAAAGATATGCAAACAATAAGATATGATATGAAAAATGATAAGCTGATGTTTAAAGAAGAAATAGGAAAGAAATTGGAGGAAAACCAACAGAAAATTATTTATGTGGATAAGAAGGTAGTTAATGTTAGAGAAGAGATGAAACAAGAGTTAAATAAAGAAAGAAAAGAAAGAAAAGAAGAAAATTTTAAAATAAATGTAGAAGTTGATAAGAAAATTGAAAATATACAAGTGGAAGTACAGAATGGGTCAGCAAGGTTGAAAAATATCGAAGAAAAATGGATAGACACCATTACTCAAATAAATACATATGTGGAAGAACAAGTACAAGAGAATGGAGAAAAAACCGAAAATAAAATACAAGATACAATGAAAGTAGAAATGGAGAAAATAAATATAAATTTACGTATGATGGAAGATAAAAATGATCAAGAAAGAAAAATAATTCAGGACATTGTATATGTCAGAAGGGAAAATGGAAATCTGATGGCAGGAATGACAGAGGTAGTAAAACCTTTTGATGGGGATATAAGGAAGATACAACCAAAAATATTTGTGGAAAAATTGATGAAGAATATCAGAGGAATTAATAATTTTGAAGAAATAAAAGATATAATAGATAATCATTTATATGGACATGCAGGAGTATGGTGGAGTTGTAAAAGAAATGTTTGTAAAAATTTTCAAGAATTTAAAGAGTTGTTTTTAGAACAGTTCTGGGGAAAGAAAGGCAAGCTATTGTGAGGAATACAGTTTGTTATGGAAAATTTGATGGGAATCGAAGTACCAGTTATGAACAATATGCTTGGAGAATATTTAATATGGCGCAATTCCTAAATCCACCAATGGAAAAATATGAAATTGTTGATAGCATCAGCAAAAATTTTCGAATAGAAATATCAGAACAGATTTGGATAAAAGGAATTAGAACCATTGATCAGTTAACAAGATATTTGATGAGAATAGAACAGAATTTTGGGGGAAGGCAAATTAATATGAGAGTTGGAAACACAAGTAGAGGGGGACAAAATAACAACTCGAATAATGAGAAACGACAATATCATTGGAGAAATGAAAATGAAGAAAATAATTATAAAGATAATACAAGAAGAAGTAATATGGAAGAAGGAGATAATGGACAGAATAACAGGAAGAGTTATAGGGAAAATAATGGAAATAATTATGATGATAGACAAAATAATTATCGAGGAAGAGTACAGGAAAGAAGGTATTATCGAAATAATAATAATTGGAATAACCGAACAGGAAATGGAAAAGGAGGAAACAATCAAGAAAATAGAAATTATAATAAGAATTATCAGGAAAATTATCAAGGGTCAAGGAATGGCGCAAATGAAGGAAGTAATAATAATTATTACAGACGAGGTAATAATTACCCGGAATATAGTGGTAGAGACAGATCAACAGAAAGACAAAATGATAATCGAGAAAAACATGTGAGTTTCCAAAGAAGTGAAAGTCAGAAAAAAGAAGGAAACACAGAAGAAATAGAGGTAGATGTACATCACGAAAGTGATTCCCATTTTTAGGCCATATAAGTTTAGAAGATCAAGAAAATGTAAATAACCAAATAGGATTAGTAATTATAAATGCTAAATTGGAAAAAAGGGATGTAAAAATTTTAATTGATACGGGATCAGAGGCAACTGTGGTAAAGGAAGAAATTTTAGAAGATATAGTAGATTATAAAAAAGGATTTATTAACATTCCAAAAATTTCACTAATTGGAGCTACTGGACGAAAATTATCTGAAGTAAACAAAATGATTGTGTTAAAGTTGAATATCCATGGAATACAAATGAATGTTTCAGCGTTAATTGTGCCAAGGATGGAGGTGGATATTATTATAGGAGCAGATATGTTAGAGCAAGATCAAACAATAATCGATTATGAACATAGAAAAATAAAAATAGGAAATCAATGGATAGGTTTTGAAACGAAAAATGGTTCTAAAACTGAAATGAAAATAACTAATATCATGAACGAAGAAAATGTGATATGTAATGAGAAGTATAAGGAAAGTATTAAACCTACAAGAATTTGATAACTAAAGAAGCAAGAATAGCAAAGAATTATGTTCACAAAATCGAAGTAAGAGGGATACAGAATTTTCGAGCAAAAACATATCCAATTCCGTATAAATATCGACAAGAAGTAAATCAAGAAATTGAAGAGATGGTTGGACAAGGCATAATTGAAAAGTGTAATACAAGATTTGTAAATCCAATGGTTGTTGTCAAGAAAACAGATGGGAAATTAAGACTATGTTTAGACGCTAGAAATATCAACAAATATTCAGTGCCACAATATGAAGCTCCAATGAGTGTCGAAGCTATATTAGGAAAAATTACCAAGGCCCATAGTTTTTCAAAGATAGATTTGAAACACAGTTTTTGGCTGATTCCACTAGAAAAGAATAGCAGGGATTTTACAGGTTTTTCCATAGAAGGTGTTTTGTATAGATTTAAAGTAGTGCCATTTGGCATAAAAAGTGCATGCTCAGCATTAGTAAGAGCACTACACAGTATATTAGATAAGTATGAAGAATTTGTTCTACACTATGTAGACGATATATTAATATTTTCTAGAAATGACGAAGAACATTTGAGACATATAGAAATAGTTTTGAAGGAATTAGATAAAGCGGGTTTGAAAATAAATAAAGAAAAATGTAAATTTTATCAGAAAGAGGTGATATTTTTAGGATATAAAATTGATGAGGAAGGAGTGGAAATGGACCCAGAGAGAATCAAGATCATTCAAGAATATAGAAGACCAAACAATTTGAAAACGGTAAGGGAATTTTTAGGAATGTTGAACTATTTCAAAAGACTGATACCGGATTTGAGTAAAAAGGAAATACCATTAATAGAACTTCTGAAGAAAGATATAAAATGGAAATGGAAAACAGAACAAGAGGAAGCATTTCAGAAAATTAAGAGGGATTTCATAGAAAGTATTAAAATCTATCATCCAAATTATGAAGTACCATTTATCCTTAGGACGGATGCATCACAGATGAGATATGCAGGGGTGTTAATTCAAATGAGAAATGGACAAGAAGTACCTATATGAATTAGAATTAGGCAGCATAGTGTTTTGTATCACGAAACTAAAGTTTTATTTAATGGGAAATAAATTTACGGTAGAAACAGACCATGAAGCACTAACATCAATAATAAACAACAAATTAGTAAATAATAGAATACATAGATGGGTGTTAATTCTACAGGAATATGATTTTGAAGTGAAATATCTTCCAGGAAAATTAAATATCGTAGCCGATAGCATCAGTAGAATGGATATATTCGATGGAAGAAATAAAAGCTAGTCAACGAAAATTAACTGACGAAGAAAAAGCAAGATATGTGATGAAAGAAGGAATTTATGTAAAAGACTATTATGGTAAACTATATGTAATTGAAAAAGAATTAATGAAAAAAATATTACAAGATGTACATAGGGAATATGGACACATAGGTTAAAGAAAAGTTTGGAAAATATTTAGGGAAAATTATTTTGGAAAAAAGGACATAAAAATAATAAAGGAGATTACAAGAAGATGTAAAATTTGCCAAGTGGGAAAAGAAAAAAATATGAAAAATAAAAATGTGGTAAAAAGTATCAGTGCACTAAAATGTATGGAAATTGTTGCCATAGATTTAATCAGTAATTTAATTAAAAGTAATAAAGGTAATTATCACATAATGGTTCTGGTTGATATTTTTTCTAAATATACCAAGTTATATCCCTGTCGCAACATAAATGGAAAGGAAATAAAACAAATATTAGGAAAATATTTCATAGATGTTGGAAAACCGAAAAGATGCATAGTCGATAATGCAACATATTTTCAAAATAAAAAATTAAGGAAATTTTGTTTAGAACAAAATATAGAATTGACATACATAAGTATCAGGCATCCTGCAGCCAATCCGGCCGAAAGATATATCAAAGAAATAGTAAAATTCTTAAGAATATTAGTATATGAAAAACACAAAAAATGGGAAGAATCATTAGAAAAAATAGAAGGATACATGAATTGTGTGAAAAACTTAAATACGGAAGAAAGTCCATGGTACATTTTAAAAGGATATTATCCACAAAGAAAATGGGAAACTGAAGAAACCATGACATATGAAGAAGTTTTAAAGAAAGTGAATGAAAGGATTGAAAAGAAAGCCAAAAAATACATAAGCAAAGCTGAAAAAAAAATTAAAAAGAAAGTAAAATTTAAAAAAGGAGAATGGGTTATTGTAAAGGCGTTGAGAGTAGCAAATAGTAAAAAGATGAGATGTATGAAGCTCCAATTGCCATTTGAAGGACCATTTGAAGTGATGAACGAAGAACCAGAAAACAGTTATCTATTGAAAGAGATAGTAACTGAGAAAATAAGAGGTATTTTTAATATTGAGAGTGTTTACAAATATTATGAATAAAAATTTAAATAAAAATGTTTACTAGATAATAAAAAGTCTCAAGGAGTGAAGAATAGAAGATCAAAGAAATGAAAGGAACAAAACTTTGAAACATTAGAAAGCTTAAGTATGGGGGATATAATAAAAGCAAATTAGAATGAAACTTTGAAGAAAAACGATATTAAGAAAAATAGGTTCTGAAAAATAAAAAAAATAAATACAAAGAATAAAGAAATATGAAGAAATATAGAAATATGAAGAAAAATAGAAATATGAAGGAATATAGAAGTATGAATAAATCTAGAAATATATAAGTTGAATATTATGAAGTGTATGTAATCCAAAAGTGATACATAACACGAAGAAGAAGTATAGAAGAGTATAGAAATATCATGAAGAAATAAGTAGTAGAGTAAAAGAAAAGATATGAATAAAGAAAAATTCAGAGAATATTGTGAAGATGATATATCGTATAGAAGAGATGAAAATAGTAATGAAATGAAGAATAAAAAGAAGGAATATAAGAAAAAGAATATTCAAAGAATAGATAAATAAATACGAATAGAAAATAGGAATTATAGAATAAATTAGAAATAATTGTTAGTATTAAAATCGTAAGAATGAATTTTTGTAATGAAAAGTTAGAAACATGACAGAAATATTGTTATAATTTTGGAACCAAAGTAAGAAATTATGTGAACAAAATATAATATTATATTTAGTACACAGAATTGGGGGAATTGAGATGATTTTTATTATGCGAGTATAAATTTATTAATCAGAATAAATATAATAGACGAATAAAAATTAAACTAATGCAGTAAATAGATAAACATTCACAAATAAAATATTGAACACACCCTGTAATTAGAGTTAATATGAATAATAAATAAAGTTATGTTATTAAGGAAAAAGAAAAAGAATGCAATTTAAATTTAAATATTATAAAATTTCACATTACCTTATAATCATTTATATAAAAAAAAGGATATAATTTAAATTTTTTTTTCATTAATAATATTTTCTTTTTTCAAATGTAAATGTCATCCATATAATTTTACAAGTCATGGCAATGGGATTGACATAAATTCCAGCAACAATCTAAAATAAATTGAAAAAAAAAGGTTAAAAAAGAAAACAAGTGCTAGTGAGAAAATAAATAAGAAAGGACTCCATTTTAGATTTTAGGGAAAAATGGATCGAAAAATGATTCCTCTCTAAAATAAAGTGTAAAAAATGTAATATAATGATAAGAAATATAGTGTAATTCAAAGAAGAATATTGATAGTGAAATCCAGAAGAAAAATTACCTTGGTGGAAGGTATTTTATCAAATATAATTGGAATTTGATGATCGGTGAAGGTCCAGGACGAAGGAATTTCAGGGTAATCCAACTAAAATATCCTCAACTCACTTTAGGAAGATATATGCACGAGTTTCAGGCTGTTTTCCATTGGAAGAGACATCTATCCAAAACAGTTTTTTTTTGGCAATTATAACCAGGGCTAAGCGTACTCAGGTGATATCCAAATTTTATATAAATCTAAAAAAAAAGGAAAATTAGTATACTAAAATTAAACAAATAATAAAATATGATCATATAAAAGAAAGAAATAAATACAATATAAGAAAATATAAGTCATCAGTACTGATCTAACAAAGAATAAAACAAATAATATATCAATTGGGAAAAATAACAATAAATTAACTTACCAAAGAAATTATAGTTTCAAGAAATAACAATATTTCTTGGGGTTTAACAATATTAAACTGTGAATGGACAGTCATAGTAGCATTTTGTAATTCGGTTAAATATTTCTTCTGTTTCTTTTAGTTATAAGTTTAGTGTGGTAAATTTAATTACATTCATAGGCAATCATTTATACAATGAGGTGTATAACTGGTTGCATACAAACATGAATACAATATTAAATAAAAATTGTTAGATTGAATGAGTATTTAATTTATTGCAATAGTTAATATAAAAAAAAAAAATATTAATTTCATGATTCCACCCTGAGATAATTGAGTCACAAAGAATAAAAAAAAATTAAAAAAAAGGAAAAAGGGGAAAAAAGAGAAATCATCACAATACATTACATTAACAATAACTACCACCTTGATTATATTAATAAGCTGTACGTTAGGTATTACTCTAAATTTTTATTAAACTTTTCACATATTTCTGTTACTTTACAGGAAAACCAAACTTTTTTACGCTCTTTTACATTTTAAAAATCTTTCGTGAACAATAATAATATTCATTCCTACTTATTTAATTCTAAAGAAACTATTCCTCCCCTTCAAAGAACAGGCGTTTATAACCTTTGTTGTTCAGATTTTAATGTAGTATACATCGGTCAGCCAGGGATGAGATTATTAACTAGAATCAAAGAGCATGTTAGATATATCGTCAAATATAAAAACACAGATGTTACCAATATTCCATCTTTATTTGCTAACTACCTCATCTAACAAAACTATTTTTTTTCTATGTGTTCGGGTCACCCCGTATAAAAAATTGTATTTTGTTTTAAACCTCATCTTCACGTGTGTGACCATCGGTGATCTATTGACTGACGAAGGTGAAATTCGTCGCTCTGCGTAGCGCATTTTTGTGAATGTGCGATTTTTAAATTTTTTATCTCGATCGTACGGTAATCGTAGGGCTGTATTCCTTTAGTTAGGTAGTTTTTATGCAATAGGCAAATATTAGTCGAAAAGAAAGCAAATGTCCCCCACTGAACGTTGTAGTATAGTTTACCGTTTTAATTAAAATTCGGTACCCACCTAAACCACCCTTGAGAGTATTGTGTATTGGTCACACCCCCAACGACTCATTCATAATTTACTATTTGTTTACACGCCAACATTAAACATGGCCAGGTGAGGTGAGAGGAAAGGAGAAAGTAGGAGTGGGGATGTTTGGGAGTGAGAATGACGTCACTTTTACAAGTATATACATAGGCGTAACGGTAAAGGGTAAATTTTTTCGATATGGCGAAAATTAATACTTAAAATTGCAAACAATGAAAAATTAATCTCTTGGTAAGTAAAATGAAAAGAAAATTACTTAAAAAGTAATAATAAAATAGAAAAAATACAAATTTCTTAAAAAATCATCAAAATACCAATTATAGCTAACAGTTAAAAGAAACTTGTACATTATACGGTAAAATTTCCAATATTTGCTTTAATTAATAACAGAATTACCTATACCTAGAGGACATGTAATATCTTAAAAACAACAGTTTAAGTAAGTCTTTATTTACCACAACAAACAAAACTGAAGAATACAAATACCAATAATTACATTGATACAAAAAAAATAATCTAACAAATACAGTAGAGTATTATACGCAACAAAACTCCAATAAACATGTAATAAATGACTAAATAGTTGAGAAGATTGGTAGAAATGTTCTTCATTCTTTTTGTAGTAACGAAACAAAAAGGAATATATAGTTCATACATATCAGTTATGCTGTTTAACTGTGTAGGCATTTAATTAATGAAAATTCATTATAATATCAACTAAAACTCAGCACTATGGATTATTGGGGGTGTGCGTTAGACGCCATTTTCTCCCTGCATCTCGTTGCACATATACCCACGATACCATCGTAACACCTGCCGCTCGACACACACACTGCCGGGCAGAAATAGGAAGAGGGAGTATGTAACGGTCACTGTGTGGCGGGAATATATTTTTGTTTGAATGGGTCGGATTGAAAAATCATAAAATGTTTTTTGAACAGAGATATCTCAATAACTTAAATAAAATATTTTAATTAACTAATAAAAATAATCCTGGTAATAACGTACCTTCGTTACAACAGTATTATGTTAAGCGCTTTTATGTGACACCAAAATGATAGATAGTCACGCCATCTATCGTATTGTTTGATGGGTACCACCCGTTCTAGCGGTTTAGCAGAATACAATTCTGTAAACGCGTCTCCAAGTACAACTTGGATTGCCGGCAGATGGGGGAACCCACCAACCATCGTAATGCCTAGGGGGGAGCGGGCACCTCGCAATAAAATCAAAAACAACAAATAGAATAAGTTTTTGAAACTATACATTCCGACCATTACCATACATGTTTCATCCTTATAGAAATCTTCAGTAGCACTTTGTCGCAATGCATAGTTTCAAAAATCTATTCTATATACCCCAACTATTTTTATGTGACACCAAAATGGTAGATAGTCATGCTGTAACGCACTTTCTTTCTGCAAAGGGATTTCTTACTGAAAGACGTTACAATTAACACCCTAAACAGTTTCGGAGTTGCCTCGAGCGCCAACCCTCTCTTAACGTGGAGGATACACGTACGTTACTTAAATAAATAACGTGCCTAGGTAGCCACAGTGATGAAAAAGAATAAAGACGGGTCGATATTGAAAGTACCCTAAAAGATGGTAGTAATGGTGTATAGTGGGCTTTAAGCACTACACACCATTTATTCTGGTATTCGGTGGCGACTTTATTTATTAAAATATTTATGATTTAATAAATGTTCTTTATTTTCTATAGCTTATTGTATTTTTGTATAACGGTATTTTACTGAAATAATTTTCTGTCTAAGAATATTTTCTCTTAAATTCTAAATGATCACTCTGTATTTGAGTCAATTTAATTTATTAGGAAGTTTACAAGGAAATAAAAAGAGTTAATTTAATTTAAACAAAATATAGACGTATATTGTAAGAATATAAATATAATAAGATTTTTAATTTAATAAAAATATCTCAATTCCCACCCTCGTGAAAACAAACAGAAAAATATAATGTGTCGAAAAAAAGTAAAAGTTTCGGTGTTCAGTAAACGGTATGCCTTGTTTTGATCGCTGTTTGTCATTAATACTTTGTTTATTAAAATGTCGATTCTTTTAATATTAATTAAATATTTATATGGGTAAAACTAGTGCAACATTCGTATTAAAGATTCGTATATTAAATTTTAGAAAAGTCAACGACAATATAATTATTTATATAAAAAAATTAAATAACAACGGAATTTCGGTTATATCTTGGAAAGTAAAAGTCTGTCACAAAGCGTATTCACTACTACTGGGGACAACCTTTTAATTTTCCTTAAGAAAGACCAACGAAACAACATAATTCACTTACACTGTTCTTTTTAATTTTTCTATTAGATATAATATTCGATTTACGCGACTTTAATTTAGAAAATCAATCAATTACTTAAATTTAACGCAAATTGTCGTTTCGGTTTCTTTATATTTACCAAGTGCTCACTTTTAAAACTGTCTGAATCAAAATTAAACGGTGATAATTAATTCATATGAGATTCGGAGGTACTAGCGGTGTTTCAATTATCAGCTATCGGTCGGAGTCTCTGTAGAGAAGTGATTTTAACTTTTCAAATTCTGTCTAAGGTAAAGATATTCTCATCCTCCAATCTATTAAAACAAGAGTGGGATATATGCGCGGCCCTTTTGAGCACAAGCAAAGCAACAGCAATGCATGACCTGTTTACTGAAATAAATCGCGAAAATTTGAATTATTATAATAAAATATTAAATTGAATAATAAAATTCATTTTGATCAACCCAGACAACTCCAATTAAAATTTATGTTGAATAAATTATGAAAAGATTACTAAAAAAATGAAATGCAATAATAAAACAAATTACATCTGGAGCTGTATATAAAAACTTCATTACAACGCCATCTATCGTATTGTTTGATGGGTACCACAAAGTGCCACTGAAGATTCCTATAAGGATGAAACATGTATGGTAATGGTCGGAATGTATAGTTTCAAAAACTTATTCTATTTGTTATTTTTGATTTTATTGCGAGGTGCCCGCTCCCCCCTAGGCATTATGATGGTTGATGGGTTCCTTCATCTGCCGGCAATCCAAGTTGTACTTGGAGACGCGTTTACAGAATTGTATTCTGCTAAACCGCTAGCCCGGGTGGTACCCATCAAACAATACGATAGATGGCGTAACTATCTATCATTTTGGTGTCACATAAAAATAGATGGGGTATATAGAATAGATTTTTGAAACTATGCATTCCGACAAAGTGCCACTGAAGATTCCTATAAGGATGAAACATGTATGATAATGGTCGGAATGTATGGTTTCAAAAACTTATTCTATTTGTTGTTTTTAAGCGCTTTTGTTGCTTTTTATTGTTAACCCAATTCATCCAATTGTATATATTTTAGTCCTGAAGATGGCTGGTAACAAAGTTACTTTTTTCCGTATTATTTAAAATAGATAAATTCAATAGCGCACGGCACTGGAGTAAAATTAAATTGAAATTGTGAATAAAAGACCAGTCGTAGCAGTTGAACCGTCGCCAGGCAGATGGAGACACTCTCGTCTCTGCTTCTTAGATGCCGAAGTTCGTATCGAGTAGGGCAATTCAAATCGTTGTCGGAAGCTGCAGAGGCAGCGAGAAGCCAGACTTGCTGTGGCCGTCCCAATTGGAACAGCAGTGCAGTCCGTCGACCTTTAGAGATAGGTCAAGCTGAAGCCAAGTTTAAGTTGTACCGGAGTCTAGAACCGTCAGTCCGACTACACCACGCCGCCAAGCCAATCGTCCGTTACACACCTTTTCTCCGCCGGATTTTATTGATAATAATAAAAGTTTTATTTATTATTATTCGTTTCTATTTTAACATCTAAGCAGCTAATACCCAGGTACTCAAACCCAGTAGGGCAAGTAAAGACCGCCCTTCTGGCCGCCAGTGATTTTGGTCGATACCATAACGACCCCTGGAGTATTTTCTTTCTCCACTGACGCTGCCCGTGCAGTGGCCTTCACACTCTAAACGGAAGGTGGCGCCAGAGGCAATCCGAAACCTGGACTAAGGCGCCAAAGTGACCCGTAACGACCGAAGCGTCGTTGCAGGCTTGTAAGCCGAAACTAGTTGCCGTTTTTTGATTTTTATTAATTATATTTATGTGTTACTGGAGAGTTTTATTTCATTTATTATTATTTTCTTAAGAGATGTGATAATATTAAATACATCTATACATCAACAATATTAATTTAAGCGAATTTTTAAAAACTATTGTTTTACACAGACCCCAATTATATGAAAATGTTTTATTTTTGAAGATGTCGCAACTAAAGGTGAGTTAAACATCTGGATTGTATCTTATGTTTATTATCCTTATTTCCATTTTATAAACTTATCTATTTCTATAGAGTAGTTTTCATAGTCGCTAAGTTCCTAACAACAAAAAGAAGTAATAGCCAAAAGAGTTAAAAGATGAGTGCAAAGTTTTATAATAACTGTAAGAAAAATGTTTGAGCTGATTGTCTATCTAGTTTTATGTGAGTTTTATAGGATATTTTGTCAGAACTCAACTGAAAGTTTTATAATAAAAGTCGAATATACACTTCTTGATTGTTAGTCTAGTTAAATAAATATTTTATAGGATATTATAGCAAGTAATTTATTGTTAAAATCTTTATTAATTTTTATCTAAAATTAATTGTTTTTGTTTACGTAATAAAATCTATAATACGTTGAATAAAAGTCACGTAAAATAAATTTCAGAAAGTTATTAGAAAACTTTGTTGAAATTCTTATTCTTGTTCTTGTTGTTCCAGCAGACTTGGAAGGGAATTATCTGGTGAACAAATTGAATCTGGATTCGGAGGTGATGAGATACGACAGGCCGAATTTGATTACGGGCCCCAAGTCGTTCGGAAACCTCGACGTCGACGTTCTACGTCTGGAAAGCGATGGAGTTAGAGTACAGGATGTGGACGCGGGACAGTGGCTCGGGGGAGCCGTTCTCAACGATGGCGGTAACATGATTGGAGAGGGAAGAAGTTTGTTAAAGTCGAAAGCACGAAGTAAATAGAAAATATTATTTTTTTACTAATCTTTATTAATTTAATATTAAAAAATGTATCCATTCTATAATTCTTAAAGGAGGGTATAGTTTTAAATGGGTGTTTTGGGTTTCTCATAAAAACAATTTTTATGTTTCAAAAACTTGAAAATCAAAGAGAGGAAAATGAAGATTTGTTTTTATATTAAAACTATGAGCTTAAAATGAATTTCCATTGTGTGAAATTCTAAATTACCTGATATTTAGGGTGTATATGCGACGGCTAAAATTATTAATAAATTAAATATATTTAATGCAAGAAATCTCTTTGTAATGGAAAAAAATTAATCACAAATATTTTTAAAAATATTACATCTGCCTGAAATGGCTCTAATATTTAACAATTGTAAACTGAAAAATCCAAGAACTGGAGAAGTTTGACATTTATTATTAAAATCTCAGTTGTTAAGCCAATTTGTAAATATGGCAACAACGCATGTCTTAACACAGAACCACAGTATATGTAACAAGAAGAATAAGCATTCGTAATAAGAAATATCTCCAAATAGATGTAAATATTTTTTTTAGGTTATACCTTAAACCTAAACAACGTTTAAATAAGGCAATCCAGAACACGTGACCAAACATCATTTTGTATGTGTTTTATGTTTATTTGATGTATTTTGTGCTTTTAGAATGTGTTTGAAATAAAAATAATTGCTGTTTCAAATGATAAGCAAATAAGAAAAAAAGATAACAGCTTATAACATACATAATGAGAGTATAAAAAAATACATATACAATACTCCTGGAATTGATGTAAAACTCGAGAAGATGACTTTCCATCATCAGTGACTGCTTTACTGCTTTCCACATAATCTAATATTTGGTCCTCACACATAGTTTTTACAGCAAATAACAAGTCAAGGTCTACAAGAGTTTGTCAGCATATAAATATTTTTCATGGTTTTTGAGAGATCATTCCGTTCTGGTTTATGTGGAAAATGTACTTCACTTCTATATCACGACCTCTTCGACTCCCACAATTGACTACAGAACAAGTAGTGTGCATGTTTAGTTCTTTCTAACAAACAATATTTTTTCTGTACATTTTCACTTCATTAAATATCAATAATGCATCCCGAGTCGTTAGTCACACAACTATTCTAAATTAAAATGTCCGTTTTAAGCTCCAATCGTTTCATATGTTAAAATAAACTGCTCTTTTCATGTTAACTACTACGGGTTTGTGTGCCTACCAGCGGCCATCTTGAATTTCATCTGACAGCATCTTGGATTGGTCTATAGATGATAATATATATCAATTTAATTACACTTTGTACTTAACATTTCTATAGTTCACTTTTGAACAATTTTTGCGGGTGGAGCAGCATCGGTAAATGGGAAGTGATCCTGATCGGATAAATTCTGATTATTTTACAAAGAAAACTGTATCTGAAGTAATCTAGATCAGAAGTAAACTGATCCGACTGCAAATAAAATTCAGCTACTATTGTAGTCTTATACTGTGGCAGAAATAACCTTTTTATTATTGTTCTGACAGGAGTACCTTGTAACGTCAAATAAAATATTACCAACACATTTTTTAAAAGCTTTATTCAAATATTTAACAATCTTGATTTTTTAATTTAACGTGAAAAGTATAGTTAGTATTGTTTGAAATATTAAAACTTCGGTATTTTAAATTAGAGGAAATGCTATTCAAATTAATACCTTTTGCTCTTCCATCCATGTGATGAACTTGTCGTATTCTTTTTTATAAGCTTCTTCCGGTTTTTGCTGTATTAACCGCGATCCAATGTTAGAACTTATTTTTAAGCAATATACAACCAATAACAACTGTGGTGACAACAATACATCTAATGTGACAGATTGCAAATTAATTTTTGTATTAATCATTCGATGACAACTGATGACATCACGAATTCAACCATTTTACATTATCAGTTCTTTATTTCTATTTTTTGTAGTAATAATACCAGTATTTATAGATTTAAAGTGTAACAATAAAACAAATAGAATTCGTGGAAAACTGGTCTATTTCGAGCACTCCGGTATACTATTATGCTAAATGACAGCCGGTCGCCACGTTGCCAAATCCTCCTTGTCAGTCCTTGTGATTTTGTCAAAAAATAGATTTCAAAATTTAAAAAAAGTATGTTCCGGGACGTTTTAAAGAAAAAAAATTTGGGAAATTCATTTTCTTTAAATATCTTTTAGTGAGAGAAATCTCGTACGGGGTCGCAAAAAACCCAAAAAACGATACCCTCCTTTAAGTCAAAATTCAGCATCCGATTTTAATTTTTTTCGTGTATAGGCTTGCTATTTCTGGTGAAAGATAAGTCAGAATCAAAAAAATTCTTCGACCAAATAATGCACCAAAAATATTCTGGTGAATTTTGTAATATTATTATAAATGTCAATTTTTATTTTTAGAAAGGAAAAAAAGTGGGGAAAAAGTTTCCCCCACCATCCACTCCAAGCCGAGCGTAGCGGGTTTCATAGAAATTAAATCAACCCTACTTCAGAAATCCGCGCATATAATTACTTTCCCGACCTATCTCCGAGAAGGGAAAGTATTGTGAACGAGCCAAAAAAAATTTTCAAGATAAAGATGGAAATATCCATTTTGAGGTTACGTGAGATGATTAAGGCCATTTCCAGATGGAAGTGTGTCTGTCTGTCTGTGTGTATTCTTCCACGATAGAGGCCACGCGATTGAGCTGAAATTTGGTATACGGGTTTGGGTTACCCGTCGGAAGAACCCATTAGTTTCTGTACGACATCTGCCAAACGAAAGTGCCTCTATCAAAAAATAACAGATGCAATATGTCACGGAATTTGGCTTGCAATATATTGTTTGAAAGCCCTTGAAAAACTCTATTTAGAAGAGTCAAAATTATGTCTCCAACTGTCACCTGTCAAAAATAAAAAAATGTCAAATTTTGAAACTTTAACATTAAATATCTGAAAAAGTTTAGAGATTACTTACAGAATTGTAGGTAAGCATGTGCAGTATAATCAATTTTACAATAAACAATGGTACGAAAATTATGTTAAAACTTTAACTAAACATGGTGAAATGATGAAAATTTTAAAAACATAAAAAATTTTTGTTAATATAAAAAATTAAATTAATTGTGGTAAAGTTTTATATTCGATCCATGCTGGAGGGCTGAGTGTGTAACACTTTTTGTAACAGTCGTAGTACATCCTACGATGCACTTTACAAAATTAATTACAGAAAATTAGAATTAAATTGCATTTTAATTTAATCACCACTATTCGACAACTGACTTAATGACAAGTGACATTCAATTACATATGAATCCGAACTCAAGACAGTCCGAAAAAAGAGAAAAGAATAAAAGTAAGAATGTAACCGACACAAGCAACTATTGACCGAGATCGGATTATTAAAAAAAAAAAGAAGAAGAAACATAACCTACAGAAAATGACCAAGAAACAAATTATAAACATTAAAACAGTAAATTTAAAATCAAATAAAATATGGGTAGGATGTAGCTGTTCATTAAGACAAGAAAAATTATTATTCGAGAGAGCTTTCTTGATTTCAAGCGTCTCCGACAAATTCAATTTAGTGCTTTTCGTACAATGGTGTAATAAAAAGACATTAAGATCCGAATATGAATATCTTGATTCTAATATATGGTTAGCAAAAGCCGACGGGGAACTTACAAAAACGGTAATCCTGCATTTTACGGGCACAAGATTTGCGCAACCCAGTTGATGCACCAAATTGACTGGGATTTGTTAGCGACGTTGTCAGACCGTTTTCGGCCATTATACGGAACTAAATTATATTATTATATTACATTAATAGAAGAAGTGTGTAAGTTGTGAATAAAAAATAAAAATTCGTTATAAAAACATCTCATTGGAATTTATAAGCATTAATAAAAAATGTGATTATATTTTTGAAAGAAAAAATTCAGTAAAACGTGTTGTGATGAACAAATTAAGTATAAAACATCTGAATAAATATCAAAAACTATGAATCTTAGGTTAGGTTAATCAGTGACATCCAAAGAAATAATACATGACAGCTAAGTTAATAAAAATTTATGAATATCTGCTAGATTTTCAGTCACAATAATTTATCATACTTTTTTTTAAATAATTTTTAGGCGATGATGAATGTAACTATTCAATCAAACCGGATTTGGGTCAATTACTCATCAAATATTATTATTTCAACCCCAAACGATGGACAAAGGGAAAGTATTGAGACATAGTGGCAAAAGTTATTTAATCACATCGATTAATTGTAGAATAAAACACACATTTGTCTAAGTAAGCTTACTACAGAAGTAGATTATACATTACTTACTTTTTCTCCTATCTGCATTTTTCCAGTTTTCTTTTCGCTAATTTCCAACTAGCTCTTGAAAATGTGTAAAATAGCACTTGCTATTTCTCCCTATATTCTTGCAATTAATAACACAACAACTATTATGAACCATTTTTATATTTAATTTTGACGTGTATATTTATGACAAGAGCATGTTTTCAGGAAATTTTGACCACTACAAGCTCTGGGACTCTGCACCCAGCGAATATAAAAACCTTAGGAAAAGGAAACTAACAAAGGGTGTGGGAAAGAAACCTCCGCCTCAACCGCCAAAGTATATCAATGGCTGCCCACGTCTCCTTTCTCCAGTCAAATATCCACCATGCTAAAGCGGCGTCATACGTCCTAGGCAGGGTATTTCGGCTGAAGAACATTGATGTGGCACTGATCCAGGAACCCTCGATTTCCAGCGCCAGCAAAATAAGCGGCTTCGGAAACAACTCTGGTAAGCTAGCCTGGTATACCGGTGGAAATTCACGGGCATGCATGCTTATCAGAAATAACATTAAGTATTTTATGTTAACAGGTTTCTGTACCCCAGACGTGGTTGCAGCCCAACTAATGATCCCAGTGAAGGACAGCAGGCTTAAAGTAGTAGTCTGCTCGGCATACTTACCAGGTGATGGTAATGAGGAGCAACCTCCTTCTTCAGTAAGAAGAACAACAAGCAACTGATTATTGGATGTGATGCAAATGCCCACCATTTGGAATGGGGAAGCACGAACATTAATAAAAGAGGTGAGTCCCTATATAACTATATAATAGGGGAGGGTCTTTTGATTAATAACGAAGGGGCTGAACCAACTTTTGTGTGTAGAAATCGCATGGAAGTTCGTGATATAACAATAAGTACTCGGTTTATGAGTAACAAGATCGTTAATTGGCGGGTATCTACAGAACCTTCGTGCTCGGAACATCGAAATATCAGATTCGAGATGAGGGCAGGGCGCAGGCCTATAGTGCAATTCCGTAATCCAAGAGCGGATATAGAATTCCCCTTCAAACGTACCTTAAGAACGGCATTGCATCTATAAAGAATCAGGCTGAAATAGAGGCGGCGAGCGATCAGTTACGGGAAGCCGTACTCAGAGCCTACCAAGATAACTGCCCACTTAAGGAGAAGAGAGACCATATAGGTTCACCTTGATAGAGCAGAACCTTGGACAAAAAAAGAACAGAAGAACGTCTTTTCAATCGATCTAAGGAAACAGGGTGCTGGGACACAACCAGATCGGCTCTAATAGGATACACGAAAGATATTCGTAAAGCCAAGAGGGAGTCTTGGAGGAGGTTCTGCCAGAGTATAACAGATCTACCTAGAACAAGACTCCACAAAATTCTTTCTAGAGATCCGAATCAAGTGGTAGGGTCGATAAAACGACCAGACGGCTCTTTTACGGACTCCAAAAGACAGACGTTAGAGATCCTCATGCGGAATCACTTCCTGGCTAGCCTGCTTCTGTAGGATCGCCCGCAACCCTTTCCAGTTCCACCTGGCTTGTCTATATGACCAATTAAAGAAAACTAGAAGTTTGCATCTGAGGTGATCACTTCACACTCAATTCTATGGGCGTTGGAGTCTTTCTCCCCATACAAATCACCAGGAGAAGATGGTATTTTTCCTGCCATGTTGCAAAACAGGACAGAGGAGCTGTTGCCTCTTCTAGTGAAACTATATCGTGCGAGCCTGGTGTGGAGCTACATACCACAGAGCTGGGGTCGTATACATCCGGAAAGCGGGGAAGGTAAATAATTCCCTGCCTAAATCCTTTAGACCGATCAGCCTTACATCGTTCGTACTAAAAACTACAGAGAACTCTAGATAGGCATATTAGAGATTGGAACCGCAGGGAAATTCCCCTCAACCTTAGACAATATGCCTATCAGGTTGGCAAATCCACAGATTTGGTGCTACATAACCACTCTTTACAGTATAAAGAGATGATTGCGCTGAGAGCTTTTCTCGACATTGAAGGGACGTTCAACAATGCCCTGCATCAATGCCTTTACGCTGCACTTCTGCAAAGGGGCATAAGCAGACCAATCTGCAACTGGATTAAATGCATGCTGTTAGATTTAGGGTGTCCTCAAGGTGGAGTGCTATCTCCACTTCTTTGGACACTCTTGGTCGACCCCATACTATATAGGCTCTCTCAACTGGGGGTTGAGGATTTTCAAAGCTATTCCAATGACCTTTTAAAAATGGTTAGAGGCTTATTTGAAAAGATTATTTCCAATATCCTTCAGGAAACTCTTAACATCGTATACAGATGGTGTTAGTAGCAATAGATGTCTGTGAACCCCCACAAAACGGTAGTAGTTCCTTTTACAAAAAGGAGGAAGCTTGATAAGCTACGTCATCCAATTTTGGAAGGCGTAACCATTCCGTTTGCGGAAGAGGTAAAATATTTGGGGATTATCCTTGATAGAAAACTTATCTGGAACTTCCATCTGGAAAGGACAATCAATAAAGCTCTGGAATATCAGAAGGGTATGCGGCAATTCGTGAGGAATGAACCCCAAACAGATTTACTGGATTTATCAAACGGTGATAAAACCAATGGTCGCATATGGCGCAATAGCCTGGTAGACGAAGGGGCTCCAGTCTATTGCGGCGGCTAAATTATATGGACTACAGAGATTAGCTTATCTGGCTATTGCAGGCGTTATGTCATCTACCCCAACAGCGGCAATGGAAAGATCTTTGGGTCCTACTCCTCTCCATATATTACTGGAGCAGGAGGCCAGAATGACCTCCTATAGAGCCATGTCGGTGGCTAGTCAAATTGAGGGGGAGAGCCTATAGGACCAATCTGGACTGCTGCGAGAGATGAGTACTCACCATACTCTCGGAATGGTTTTGGGTGTGCTCTCACCCCGAACTCACATACAGAAGTCCTTCAACGTCCTTCTTCCGAGAAGAGACGAATGGGAATAGGGGGAGTTTCTCTTTCCAGGGACGACTTACGTACTGTGCACAGATGGTTTAAAGACCCCAAGTGGTGTTGGAACCGGAGTGTACAGCAGAAAACCGAGAGTTGACATCACAGTAAGCCTTGGCAAGTATACTACCATCTTTTAGGCGGAGGTTTTCGCTATAGAATTGTGTGCAAGAGAGTTGGTAAACCATCATCTTGTCAACAAAAGTATTTACATTTTATCGGACAGCCAGGCAGTTTTAAAAGCACTGAGCTCCTCCAACCGGCTGGACCGAAGCTGTTGTGGAACTGCATCGAATCCCTGGATCGCATTGCTACCAGTAACAGAGTAACCCTACTCTGGGTACCTGGGCATGAAGAGGTGGAGGGCAATGAGAAAGCCGACACCCTTATGAAAAGAGGTACAGAATCCGAGTTCATTAGACCGGAACCATTCTTCGGCATAGCCAAAAGCAGTGCCAAGGACAGTATCTGGAAATGGGTCCAGAGGAAAACTCTCCAGCACTGGAAAGATATTCCTGGGTTAGCTCACTCTAAGGCGTTTATAGTCAAAGCCTCAGGTAGCACCCTATCGCAGATCCTAGAATGGAGTAGAAGTGATCTACGCATCCCAATTGGACTGCTTACCGGGCCCTGTCATACGGGGCACAGTATCTTCTGAAGAAGCTAGGTCTGAGTCAAACATCGGACTGCCGCTTCTGCAGTGTGGAAGACGAAACGGCGGAGTATAGACTTCGTAAGAAGGTGTGGATTGTATGGCAAATTATAGTCCATAGGGGTAAGCCACAATAGGATTCTGTTGGCCGTAGTGCAGGGGCGAGCAAACGCTCCACTCACATTGAACCTAACCTAACCTAACCTAGGAAAATTTATCTGTATCAGAAAAAAATGGTATTATTTTATCTTATTTTTGAGCGCTTATATAAAAATTCTTATGAAAAACTATTTAAAAAAAATGGTGTTATATATATTGAATCTCATTTCTGAAAAATTACTTACAAATTTCTTTATTATATTTCACAATCTCCTCCTCATGATTACATAATGACACACATGTAGTTCCATTACTTTGGATGTTCGAGAGTCCACAATATTTAAAGATACACCTAAATTTTTGTTAAATACCCACAACCCCGCCTATGTCTTAGCTAATACCTTATCTCTGCGTCAGCCGGCCGATGACAAATCCTCACTTCATTTCTTTGTGTGTTCGGGTAAAGTTGTGTATTTTAGTGGTAAAATAAATTATAAAAGAAACTGGAATTTAAGACAAAATTCGGAAAATTAAAGAACGAAATATGAAAAATATATGATAATACGAGTAAGTTATCATTTGTTTTATGTTTAAAATTTTCTATTTTAGAATACCGGTATTTTACCTGAAGTATTATACACATGTATAATATCTTATGGCCCTAATCACATGATTAGCAATTACATCTCGTTTACATACAATACACATGTATTGTATTGAAGAGACATTACAACCATTCATATGAATTGGTTATTTAAAATCAGAGTTGCCATTTCAGGAATTTAATAAACCGGTAATGAGAAACAAGTTTTTATGTGAATCCAAGCGAAATAAATGTAAATAACGATTTGATTAGAAAAAACCACTCACATGAGTTGGGAAAAATTTAATAACACCAATTTATTTTGGACTGTTAGAAATAATAATAAAACGTAAGTATATGTATTGCAAGCTTTAAGGTTCAGATATGAATCATTTTCATCGTATTCCTCAGTCCTCAAAAAATAAAAAGTTTCGTGTTTTGTTAGAGGTTAATACTAATAATAATTGGACAGTGGTGCTCCAACATGGAGTTAAAAAGGAAACTCGCCAAAATATTTTGGAAGAATGTATAGTCAATAAAAATTACCTTTCCCTTTTTTGCTCCTATCTTAAATAAAGAACTTGAGTTGAGTTTATTAGCAGTGAAAGGATTAAGCACTAGTATAAGTAGAGTCTCAAAGCGCCATTTGAGGAATAGTCGCTACAAAAAGGCGAGGGGGGACGAGAAATCTTGGAGAGGAATAATTAGACAAAAACTGTAAAGTATCAACATTTAATCAAAATTTGGATAAAAAAAAAAAGCGCTCAATGTGTCAAAGAAGTTTTCACAAAACATATATATATATATATATATTTATTATATATATTTATTTAATTTAAAGAATTTAAATACATTTGGTTCCCAAAAATGTGGAAAACTTTAAAAACTGCTTATGCTTTAATGTATAAAAATGGTGTTTCTGTACTACTGACCTTAGATATGATTAATATTTAATTCATATAAATGTTGAACATAAAAAATATAAATGTTAAACATAAAAAATATAAATGTTAAACATAAAAAATATCTAACGTGTGTTTTTAGATCCAAAATTTATACCTACTTGGCCATCATTTGGTTTATCTTATGCACCGTTTACTTTTACAAAACAGGTTAAAAAACCGGTTCTTAAAATATTGCATAAGAACATTAAAGTCATTATACATACTAAAACAATATTTTAATAATAGGAAAAAATTAAAAGGAATTTAGAATTCATACAAAACTAGTAAATAATGAATTAGACAAATTGCGTTTTTAATAAATACCAATAGAAGTATACGGATACCCAGTCAAATTTACTAGTACTTGGGGTTCTGTAGTGCTTCGTACACTATAAATAATTCTCTTTATTTATTTATTTATTTATTTATTTTTTTATTTATTTATTTATTTATTTACTTAATGTGGCGAACAGCCAATCTTTTCTTTCATCATTTAACGTTTGATTTTGGAAATGGCACTTTATTTAGAAAGTTTTGCAGTGACATAAATCTTAACCTCACTTTTTGTCAGAGTCATCGATTCTAAAGTTTCGATGAAATTTCACAGATGATTTTCATGGTGGTTTCGCCACACAGAAGACGAGAAAAACAAGAAAAAGATTCGGCGGAAATCAAGCAAAGACCTATATAAGCAATGTTCTCTTTGTAAACAAAATTATTTTTTTAATTTTGATTATATCAAATTTATGTTTTTACATGTGCTCTTACAAGTAAAAATCATATTTGAAAGGTTCTGCTAATTATAGAGAATTGAAACGTAACAACCACTATAGGTTCATATTTAATTCAATAAATGAAATAAGAGGATTTTTTATATCACGATTTAATAAAAGTGACTAGACGACCATGCAGAGGTTAGGATTCGCGATTTTGCTAAATATATAGAAAATCCCAAGTGACTTACGACATGATTTTTTATGGTAGATTGAAGATGTTAAAAGGTCACAGAAATATTTTCTGATGCTTTTTGAAAGATTGTGCTAGTGTTTGTAACATGGAACAAACTTGTGGGTTTTGAATCTTATAACAAAAATCTTTTAATATTCACTAATAAGAACTTTAGCAGATTAAAATCAATCTATATAATATTGTAGCGTATGGGGTTGTAAACCCTTTAAGACACAATTCGAAAGCTCAGATTAACTTACCGGGTGAATCTCGTCGTTAAATGGGCCGGCATGGGCACTTCACACACACACTTGATATTGCTCTCGATGTGAACTGGTACCAGGTACAAATACGACTGTGTGTCCTTTTACACTTGAATATAGCCAATCTGAGCTGATTCGCGATAAAAGTATTAAATTAAAATTAAGAGGCAATCCATGCCGCAACATTTCCTGCCCCGCGAAAATGTAACAATTTTAAATTTAAATGAAAATATCCAAACATTTAACCAATGAAATTAACTACTAGTTATAGCAAAAATAGAAAAAAAAATGAATACAAAACATAAAAATGAATAACCCCTATTTTTAAAGCGACAAAACAGACATAAATAAAATTGTATAGGATTAATCAAGAGGCAGAGGACACAATTTGACCAACGGCCTTTTTAATGTCCCATTGGACGTTTTAACTGAAGCGACTCTGGCTATTCCGTCATCCCCCGGGTGTAATTCCGAAACACGACCTAATAACCATTGAGACGGCGGTAAATTATCAACTTTGATTAGTACTAAAGTACCTATATCCGGAGCAGCACTAGAATTAAGCCATTTGCCTCTTTGCTGCAACGTATGTAAATACTCACAGTGCCACCGTCGCCAAAAATCCTGATGAAGGCGCTGCATTAATTGCCATCGAGATAAGCCATTAAGCGGTATAGTAGTATAATCCGGAATAGGAAAAGCGGAGACAGGTTCTAAAGTTAAAAAATGCCCAGGAGTAATTGCCTGAATATCTTCGACATCATTACTCATGGGAGTCAGGGGTCGCGAATTTAGAAGAGATTCTATTAGAGTTAAAGTAGTATAAAACTCTTCGTATGTTAGAATTTGTTCACCAAGAACTCGAAAGAGGTGAGTTTTTACACTCTTTACCCCAGCTTCAGCTAGACCGTTAAAATGTGGTGCTCCGGCGGGTGATGGATGCCACTGAATGGTTTCACGCGCGGCGGCTTGTTCCATTAATTTTGCGAGTTCACGACTGGCACCTAAAAAGTTGGTACCACAATCGCTATATAAATGAGACACCCTACCCCGACGAGCGATAAAACGTTGTAAGGCTGCCAAAAATACGTCGGAAGATAGGTCACTTGCTAGTTCCAAATGAATCGCTTTAGTAGCGAAACAAACAAAAATACATAAGTACGCCTTACATGTTCGTACTCCTCTATATCGACTCATAACAATATTGAAAGGTCCACCGTAGTCTACTGAAGAATGGGAAAAGGGCTTGACTTCTGAAACTCTCGATAGAGGTAAGTTGCCCATAGGGGGCTGATAAGAGCGGGGTTTAGTTTTCCAACACCGAATGCATTTGGAAATAACAGCGTTAATGGCACGCTTTGGAGATAAAATCCAAAAATGTTGGGACAACAAATAATAAGTTGAACGAAAACTCGTGTGAAAGAGAGTCTCGTGAAAGTGACGGATTAATAAAGTGGTTAACTCACTAGAACGGGGTAACAAAATTGGATGCTTCGAACAATAAGATATAGAGGCATGTTTCAGACGACCTCCTACTCGAAGAATATTGTCGTCATCAAGAAATACTTGCAATTTTCTAAGAGGTTTAGATAATTTGTTAGTGTTTAATTCGTTATCAAAATGCAATGATTGCGTATATTTGACTAATACAAGTAGAGCAGAATGTAATTCACTACTTGCGAGAGGGCCTACTTGTTTATTGAGGGGATTTTTTGTATTAAATGCAAAGCGGAGTATGTAGGCAACAGTATTTCGAAGTAGAGAAAATGAAGAAAAGCGATTTAGAAGTTCACCTAAGAAATCATTATTTGGCGAAACGGAGAGCAACACTACCTTCTTTTCTTCTCCGGAAAAAGTAGGTAAATCACTAGAAAAATTAGGTTTAGGCCAATATTCTTGGGATTTTGATAAAAATGACGGTCCTGTAAACCATAGCGGATGATTAACAAATTCAGAAGGCAACAGACCTCTAGAGGCGGCATCGGCGGGATTATTAGCGGAATCAACGTAATTCCAAGAAGTGGAATGTAAGTTTTCTTGTATAAATTTAACTCGGTTGGCGACAAAGGTTTTCCATCTGGAAGGAGATCCATGAATCCAATGCAAAACAATTTGAGAATCGGACCAAGCAGTAATAGTATCAAATTTAATAGATTCGGCGAAGCACGTTAAGGTGTAGTTCATTAACTTCGTAAGCAGAATAGCAGCCGAAAGCTCCATTCTAGGTATAGTTAGTTTTGCCATAGGAGCAATTTTGGATTTTGCGCAAACAAAACTCGTATGGATAAGACCTTTTATGTCAGAAATCCTAAAATAAACGACGCAACCATAACCTTTCTCACTAGCATCACTGAAGCCATGCAATTGATACTGCAAAGGGGCAACTAGAGCGGAATTATTTGCAAAGAAACGGGAAATTTTAAGATTAGCGAGGGCAGGAAGATCATCGATATATTTCTTCCATGCAAGAATAATAGACCTATGTGGAATATCATCCCAATTTAAATGAGCTTGCCACAAAGTTTGAATGAGATGTTTGCAGTAAAATGTTATAGGACATAAGAAACCTATAGGATCATAAATCTTAGCCAGTTCCGATAACAAAATGCGCTTTGTACACTTTATATCGGAGTTAATATTAACAGAAAATGAAAAGCAATCGTGAATGGGATTCCATTGCAAGCCAAGAACTTTTAAAGGACTATTTTCAGTATCGGTTGAAAATTCGAGAGGATTTTTTGATAAATATGAAGGTGGGAGATCAGCAAGTAACGACATATCATTGCTTGACCACTTTCTTAATTCAAATCCTCCTCGTTTCATGAGCAATATTAGTTCAGAAATTAACTTGCGAGCATATGTGACAGTAGGGCATGACAGAACAAAATCATCAACATAGCAAGAATTGCGAATAGCGTGTGCGGCTAAAGGAACATTTCGCCCTTCATCAACAACCAGCTGTTGGAGAACTCGAAGAGCCAAGAACGGAGCACTATTGAGGCCATATGTCACACGGGTTAAACGATAATCTTTAACTTCTGCATTAGGTGAAAATCGCCAAAGAATTCGTTGATAATCACGATGAACAGGGTTAACAAAAATCATTCGATACATTTGTTTTATATCTGAACAAACTGTGTAACGATGTAAGCGAAAATTTAATAAAATTGCAACAATATCTTGTTGAAGTTTAGGGCCAACAAACAGATGGTCATTAAGTGATGCCTGATTAGGTAAGCTAGCGGAGGCATTAAAAACTACACGGAGCTTGGTAGTAAGATTATGAGGTTTTACCACTGCGTGGTGGGGAACATAGTAGGAGCGAGCAGAAATATCTTGTGTTGGTATGAGCTCCATGTGATTCAAATCTAAATATTCTCGTAAGAAATCGGAATATTGAATATGTAATTCAGGATCTTTAAGCAGGCGGCGTTCTAAGGAAAAAAAGCGAGATAATGCTAAAGTGCGAATTCCAGGAAAGGTAGGCAACATATCATCTTTAAAAGGAAGAGAGACCATATAATTTCCTTCTTTGGTCCGCGAATGAGTCTCAGAAAATATTTTTTCACAGCGGTCTGCTTCACTTTCGTGAATTACAGTCTCAGGAACACTTTCTACTTCCCAAAATTTTTTGAATGTATTATTAAGAGTACTATGTTGAGTAAAATGGCAATAAATAGTAGAAGGAAGAATCTTAGCACTATGAGAAATTTTTCCTAGAATTACATAACCAAACACGGTATTAAGAGCATCTGGAGTAAAATTATCACCTATAATGCGGCCATTACATAGAATTTTAGAAAAGACATCCGCTCCGAGAAGTACATCAATCCTTCCCGGCCTAGAGAAATTTGGGTCAGCCAGTTTCAAATTAGAAAGATGATGCCAACCTTTAGTGGATACAGGAAAGTCAGGAAGATGATCACAAATGTTATGTACTATAACGGCATCAACATTGAGCGCGATGCGGGAATCATAAACTGGTTTACAAGCGAAAGTAATACGGGCGGTGTCCAGGGTGGAAGACATAGATCCCAGACCTTTCATATCAAGCAAAAATTCAGATTTAGGAAGGTTTAAAACGTTAGCAGCCTTGTGAGTAATAAAAGAACTCATACTTCCAGAATCAAGCAAGCAGCGGTAAGTGTGGTAATTGCCTGAGTTATCTAATACGTCTATAAGAGCGGTAGCTAGCATTACGCGCGTATTGTCGGAAATAATTCCCTGACCAATAAATGAAGTTGGCATCTCAGCAGCGATATCAGAACTTTGAGGAGTTGCTGTTGTATTTGTCAACACAGAAGGATTGGAGTTAGAAGGGGCGCGGTGATTTTGCAAATACTTAGACGTATTCAAACTGTTTTGTGAGCGGTCAAAATGCAGTAGACTATGGTGAGAGCTTGAATTACAATATCGACACTTATGTGTAGAGCGACAATTTCTAAGATCATGAGACGAACTCAAACAACTAAAACATAAACGATTTAATTTACAAAATTGGTGTCTTTCAGCGGGCGATTTATTAGCAAATGTTTCACATGTATACAATGAATGATTTCTTTTACATAAAAGGCAGTTACTGGAAGGCGATTTAGCATTATTACTAGGGAGAAATGTCCGAGTAGAACGAGGATGATACTTTGTTTTATTAAGCTGCTGAGTTGAGCATGAAGGAGAAGGTTCACTTAGAGTCACATTATCGAAGGCCAAATATTGTTCAGTTAAAAAGTTTATTAAAGTTTTGTAGCTAGGAACAGTAGTGGACGGAATGGTAAGTACGAAGCGCAATTTGGTTTTTTCATCTAATCTTCGAATTAACATCATTGCTAACACAAAATCCCAATGATCAACAGGAAAGTTCATTACCTTCAGGGCCGCAAGATTCTCTTCAAAGGTGTCTATTAGCTTTTCCAAAGCCGCGGTATTATCGCCCTCGATTTTTAAAGTACTTTCAATCTCGTTCCAATGCGCCTGGGCAAATTTTCGATTGTTGAAATAGCGTTTATTAAGCGTATCATATGCAATAATATAATTATCAATAGTGTTTGGCAAATGTTTAATTAATGAAAGCGGTTTTCCTTCCAAGGAACTAATCAAATAATCAAATTTCTCTATCTCAGACAAATTAGTTTTATTATGGACTAAATGATTGAAATGATCAATAAAAGAACGATATTCTTTAAAATCTCCTTTGAATTTTTTTAATTCTATTTTAGGTAAGCGTACATGCGAAACGTCAGCGTGAAGCGCTGTTGAATTTAACAATGCATTATTATTAGAGATAATATTAGTGGATACCTCGAAAAATTCGGAATATACGGCTTTAATTTTGTAAAATTCGGCAAGAAATCCTTCTTTTATTGCATCTTCAGAGGAAGGATCTTGATCTGGCGTGGCAAATAAAATATTTAGTATTGAGGTGTGCTGCTTCAAAAAGTTTTCTTTTAAGTCATCAATATCTAAACACCTAACTTTAAACAAAGTTCTAAGCGATTTATCAGTTTTAGCGCAATCAGCGAGGTTACTTATAACACTAAATTCATTTAATCATGAACTACGTAAAGTTTGATATTTTAGTAGCGAAGTCATATTTATGAAATTACTATATAATCAATTAAATAATAAGAACAATAGCGATAGCAGTTTATAAATAGGTAGCGCGGTACGAAACCAACTCTGTTTCAAAACAAAATTCAAGATCAAAATATCCGTTCAACGGCGAAATTTTTAAGCGGTAGCAACTATATACGATAAATATTCGACTTTTAAGCGGTAGCAACTATATACGATAAATATTCGATCATAAGAAAACAGTAAGAAAGAGTACAAAGCAAATTACAGTGAGACGAGAATGGATGTGTGAAGCAAACGATGATAATCCGTGCGGACGACGAAACAGCGAAAGCGGGGATAGAAAGAGAACAAGAATGAAGCGAGATAGCGTTATCACAGATCGCGCACTAAAGGCTAGCGGTTTTTTGTGCCTCTGTATCTTGTTTTTGTAATATAAATGGGTCTGTTTTGCGAATTTTAAAAATGATTTGAATCTAAAATAATTAAATTAAGTAATTATTTGTAATAATAAAAATGAATTTTATTGATTGCAATACTAATGTTTCATTATTAGCGTTAAATGGACAAAGAAACAAGATATTTAATTTTAATTAATACGACTGAGAGCTTATTTTTTCTTCTTCAGCCTTCCCCCACAAAAAAAAAACAGTTTTCGCTCGAAGGACCAAAAATATAGCGTATGGGGTTGTAAACCCTTTAAGACACAATTCGAAAGCTCAGATTAACTTACCGGGTGAATCTCGTCGTTAAATGGGCCCGCATGGGCACTTCACACACACACTTGATATTGCTCTCGATGTGAACTGGTACCAGGTACAAATACGACTGTGTGTCCTTTTACACTTGAATATAGCCAATCTGAGCTGATTCGCGATAAAAGTATTAAATTAAAATTAAGAGACAATCCATGCCGCAACAAATATGAAGTATATATAAAGTAACTGTCCAGTACTGTTAAGAATGGACAATACCACGGAAATTGCGTATATAAACAAATTATCCAAATCTTAGTAAATTAGCACTGGATATCTAGAAGTGGTGCGAAAATAGAAAAATTTTTATTTTCAAATCATAAATCAATACGAATCACAATTTTGAAGTTGATATGGGATCCAGATATTTAAACATTGAAACAGAGTATGAACTAAAAACAATGAAGGGTTAAAAATCTCCTCATATGCTCTTCTCTGCCATTGGATGGCAGTAGAAGTAGCTCTCATGATTATATATATATATAGAAAACCCTTAGTCTTTGCTGACTAGTTAGAAAACGAGAAATGGTTATTGGGGTAGCAGCGAAACGAAAAGTGTACTCTTTAAAGTTATTTAATCCAAGCTTTCGAGTGAGATTTCACTCATCATCAGGGAAGCTACAAGAATTAGTGAAATTTAGGAAACAATTTCTACAATAAAAAGTGAAGTACTTACAACTTATTGAGGATGTTTCGTAAAATGATATTCATTAAAATTTTATTATGAATATCATTTTACGAAACATCCTCAATAAGTTGTAAGTACTTCACTTTTTATTGTAGAAATTGTTTCCTAAATTTCACTAATTCTTGTAGCTTCCCTGATGATGAGTGAAATCTCACTCGAAAGCTTGGATTAAATAACTTTAAAGAGTACACTTTTCGTTTCGCTGCTACCCCAATAACCATTTCTCGTTATATATATATATATATATATTTTGTTATGAATTACTACGTTGCTCTCATTTTGGGGTGAGTTCTATATAAAAAAAAATAATAAACATTACAAAAATAAGAAAAAAACTAAATTAATAAATGTCCTTCTGTTCGCCTTTCACTCCAATCTTCTGCAATTATCTTATCTCCTACCTTGACCAGTCAACTTCTTCTTAATACATCTTCATAACCTGACTTCTTGGTCGCCGCTTTTCACTTATTACACCTATATACTCCTCCTTACGTTCTTTTACTATTGGTCCTTTTCTTCTAGTTGCTTTCCTATTTCGCTCATAGGCTTTAATATAATTTTTTTTTTAGTACAAAAAATTTATATTTGATCGGTGTATCAATTTATTTTTGTTTCCCAATAATTCTCTTTACTCAAACTATACTTAACAGCTTTTACATAAAAATTTATGACAAAATTTTTTAAAAATGATCAAAAATTGACTTGTTTATTATTTTTTTTTATTCAACTGTTCGTCTCTAAATTAAAATTTTTTTTGTTACTTGATTCACGAATAAAATTTTTTTTAATCACTTTTGACAAACTTGCCATTTACTTTTTAATTATACAGCAAAAATTTACTTTGATATTCTATCCAAATTTTAACTTTCTCTATTAAATTATTATACAAATAATAATCATTCATATTATAATAATGATATGATGTTACAAATAAGATTTTTTTTTTATACTCCACAATTGTTGATTTTAAATATTTTATACACCAATTATTTTCAATAAATGCTTTAAAATTAAACCTCTAACGATAAACTCTGTTTATAAAATTCAAAATTAACAAATATTTATATTATTCAAACTTTTTAACAAATAACTAATAATTAACTTATAAAAATGACTCATACAGAGTATTTCATTACAAATTCCCAAATTTACATTTGAAATTTTCCATTTATGGAAAATTTTAAATGTCAATTTCCTACCTTTCTATTCTATATTTTAATTATTGTGATTATTAAAATGTAAAGTCCCTCGATAAAAATTTTAATTTAGCACAATTATATTTAATTTTCACTCTGTCGTTTTTCTGAATTCTTATTAAAATTTTCTTTCTTCATTTATTCTTCTTTCTATTCTTTTATAACATTTCCAACTTATTTACTTCTATCTTTTCATATAAAATATTATCTTCTTTTCTCTAATATTATCTTGAATTACTTTTTAATTATTTATTACCCATATTTATTCATAACCTTTTATTATACTTCATCATATTTCATTATAAAACTTCATATACCTCATATATTCTTTATATTAATATTTATTATTTAATTATAATTATATTACCGCACTTAACACTATTATTTATTATTTAATTATTTTATATTCAAGATCCTATTTTCTCTGCTTTATTACTATTCTTCTTACCTCCATCTTCATAATAATTTCTTAAATTTTCTTACTTTCTCCTATTTATGCTTTTATTCCCATACCTATGTCCATTATCAATTTCTTCCATACTTCTTTCCATTACTAAATTATTTCTTATGCTTCCCCCAAGAGACTTTAATTTTTAATTAACAAATGAACTAATTTAACTTAAATTCTTTTCTTTTTTTTTTTTTTTAAATAAACTTCTTAAAACTAATTTAAATTTAAATTTATTATTGACTTCCTATAGTCATATTCTAATGTCCATTGTCCTTGCTATGGTTTTCCTCAGTAAATCCATCAATTTGTTTCTTTTCTATATTTTAAATTTGACCTTACGTCGTTTATATCTTTTCTGAATTTCATTTTTATTTCTTTTATTCAATTTTTGAATTCTTTGTTTTATTTTTGTTATAATTTCTTTAAATCTTGATTTGTTTCTATCACTTTTCATTTTATTTATAATTTTCCCATTATTATTATTTTCTGTATTTACTTTCTCTTTTTCAATATTTTCTTTTATATTTTGTTCTATGTTCCTTGGTCTTTCATTTCCTATATTAGAAATATTGTTCATATTGACTTGTTTTTGTATTTTATTTATTTCTTCATCCAACTTTATTTCATTTTTAAACTTTTCTCCTATCTTCTGTTCAGTATTGTCCATATCTTCCTCTTCCTCCTTTACAGTTTGCCCCATTTGCCCATTTATTCCTGTAATAGTATCCTTCCATTTATTTTCTAAAATTCCCATTCTTTCTGTAGCATCCTGTATTTCATATTTCACTTTCTCCACTTTTTCTTTTATTTCTTCTTTAAATCCTTTTTCTTTTTCTTGTAAAATTCCAATTTTAACATCTTGTAACTTTTCTACTTCTATAATTCTCTCAATC
The DNA here is from genome assembly GCA_963243735.1 of Neocrepidodera transversa. Taxonomy (NCBI): domain Eukaryota; kingdom Metazoa; phylum Arthropoda; class Insecta; order Coleoptera; family Chrysomelidae; genus Neocrepidodera; species Neocrepidodera transversa. The sequence continues at coordinate 38,163,772 of OY725337.1, read as the reverse complement.
ATTTCAATTTTATTTTCTTTAATTTCTTGATTTATATCTTTTCTCATTTCTTGCATTCCTTTCCCTATATCTTTAATTGTCTTAGTATATTTATCTATTTTTTTACTCATATTTTGTATTTCTCTTAAGCGTTCTTCTTTATCTTCCTTTCTATTTTCTTGTATTACTGTCTCAATTTCGATCTTTAATTTCTTGCTATTTTCATCCATTTGAAACATCATTTGTCTTAAAACATCCATTATATTATCTTGTTCTTCCTTTTTCTTTTGTTTCTCTAGTACTAGTTCTTCTTTTGGTTCACCTACACTTGTTCCATCGTATTCTTCCATAATTTGTTCTGGTATTTCTACAATATCACCTTGTCCTATTTCCAATTCTTCCTCTTCTTCAATTTGTCCAATCCTTTTTCCCCCTCTTAAGTCCATTTTATTTTATTTTAATCAACACTTGTAATAACAATAATAAATTTATGAGTATATTAATTGTCCACTCTGTATATTTTTGATTTGTCACAATGACACTTTCAAATTATTTAATAACGTCAAATTGTCTTAGTTTTAGATAATTATATCAAAATTAGTAAATTCAAATTATAATATGATAAAACCTCAACCAAACATCAACAATTGTGGAAATAATAAAAAAAATCTTACCAGATTTGTTAATCCTTTCCACCACGTTATTGAAACCAAAATAACGTTAATCAACAGATGCTCAAGGTGAATTCTAGAGAGCTCCACGTTATTGAAAGTGCCCCACGTTTACTTAAAGAGCCCCACGTTGGGCGCCATTTGTTATGAATTACTACGTTGCTCTCATTTTGGGGTGAGTTCTATATAAAAAAAAATAATAAACATTACAAAAATAAAAAAAAACTAAATTAATAAATGTCCTTCTGTTCGCCTTTCACTCCACTCTTCTGCAATTATCTTATCTCCTACCTTGACCAGTCAACTTCTTCTTAATACATCTTCATAACCTGACTTCTTGGTCGCCGCTTTTCACTTATTACACCTATATACTCCTCCTTACGTTCTTTTACTATTGGTCCTTTTCTTCTAGTTGCTTTCCTATTTCGCTCATAGGCTTTAATATAATTTTTTTTTTTTAGTTGAACAAAAAATTTATATTTGATCGGTGTATCAATTTATTTTTGTTTCCCAATAATTCTCTTTACTCAAACTATACTTAACAGCTTTTTCATAAAAATGTATGACAACATTTTTTAAAAATGATCAAAAATTGACTTGTTTATTATTTTTTTTTATTCAACTGTTCGTCTCTAAATTAAAATTTTTTTTGTTACTTGATTCACGAATAAAAATTTTTTTAATCACTTTTGACAAACTTGCCATTTACTTTTTAATTATACAGCAAAAATTTACTTTGATATTCTATCCAAATTTTAACTTTCTCTATTAAATTATTATACAAATAATAATCATTCATATTATAATAATGATATGATGTTACAAATAAGATTTTTTTTTATACTCCACAATTGTTGATTTTAAATATTTTATACACCAATTATTTTCAATAAATGCTTTAAAATTAAACCTCTAACGATAAACTCTGTTTATAAAATTCAAAATTAACAAATATTTATATTATTCAAACTTTTTAACAAATAACTTATAATTAACTTATAAAAATGACTCATACAGAGTATTTCATTACAATATATATATATATATATATATATATATATATATATATATATATATATATAACAAATGGGGTCAAAGGGATCAATCTGTATCGAGTTGGGGGTTGAACGGATCGCTGTACGTATATATATATATATATATATATATATATATATATATATATATATATATATATATATACGTACAGCGATCCGTTCAACCCCCAACTCGATACAGATTGATCCCTTTGACCCCATTTGTGCCTTTTGAACCCCGGGGTTCAAATATCACTTAGTTTTTAACGGTTCTTTTGGACCCTTGGGAGCTAAAGGGATCATTAAATGACAAAATAGCATTTAAGCTGGTGGTTAAAGGGATCGAACGGTAGACAAAGCCTAAAGTAGTCAAAGGGATCAATAGAATAATTTCAACCGGGGCTTAAACAGCTAACAGCAGTTTGAACCCCTATCTTAATTTACCCACCATTTCTTTTTTTATTCCAAATTTTTATTAGTCGAAAACCTTTTTAGTCTTATTTTTACGATATTTTAAATCATATCAAAATTAAAGAGTAATATGTTTTATTTCTTCGACGAAAATTCAAATTTTATATTTTAATTAGATTTGATTCGCTTTCTATGTCAAATGGAAAAATGTTTGATACAATTAGTTCTCGCCTATGTATGTTACATCTTATTATTAAAATAAATTCAAAATTAGCTTCTTGCATATCTAGACACGATGACGAACAAGTTTTCAACAACAATAAAATTCCCTACAACCGTAACAAAAAAAACAAAGAAGGATATGTCCATAATCCTATATCTCGTCGGCATCTTAGAGTCGCCATCTTGAACTTATTATTGTTGCCAAAAATTTTATAATCTCCGGCCCAAAAACCCCCACTAATCATAAATCTCGTCCGCTAATTTGGAGACGCGATCTTAAATTTATTAATTTTGATGAGAAATTCATAATTTCTGACACCAAGAACACGCTATATACCAATGTTTAACATAATCTGTTAATAATCTTAAATCTCGTTCTCCATTTTGGAGTTGCCGTGCTAAATTTATTAATTTTGATAAGAAATCCATAATTTAAGATGCCAATAACCCCCATGTACCAATTTTGAATAGAATCTGTGTATAAGTCACCATCTTACATTTGTTCATTTTAACACGAAATTCATAATCTCCGATCCCAGTAACCCCCACATGCCAACTGAATAGGTCAATAAGCATAAATCTCATCCACCATTTTGAGTCGCCATCTTGAAATCTTTAATTTTACCCATAAATTTAAAATCTCCGACACCAAAAACCCCCACATACCGATTTTGAAAAGAATCTGTCAATTATCATAAATCTCGTCTTCCACCTTAGAGTCACCATCTCGAATTTATTAATTTTGACAAGATATTCATAATCTCTGGCCTAAAAAACCCCAAATATCAATTTTGAAAATAATCAGTTAATAATCAAATCTCGTACGCCATCTTGAATTTATTCATAATCTCCGACCCCAGTAACCCCCACATAAAAATTTTGAAAAGAATCGGTTAATAATCATAAACCTCGTCCGCCATCTTCAGTCGTCATCTTCAATTTATTAAATTTGACAAGAAATTCATAATCTCCGACCCCAGTAACCCCCACATACCAATTTAAAAAAAAATCTGTTAATAACCATAAATTTCGTCCGCCATCTTTAGTCGCCATCTTGGATTTATTAATTTTGACAAGAAATTCATAATCTCCGACCCCAGTAACCCCCACATACCTATTTTGAAATGAATCGATTATTAATCATAAATCTCGTCCGCCATCTTCAGTCGCCATCTTGAGTTTATTAATTTTGACAATAAATTCATAATCTCCGACCCTAGTATCCCCAACATACCAATTTTGAAAAGAATCTGTTAATAATGATAAATCTCGTACCGCCATCTTCAGTCGCCATCTTGAATTTATTAATATTGAGAAGAAATTCATAATCTCCGACCCCAATGACCACCACATACCAATTTTGAAAAGAATCTGTTAACAATCATAAACCTCGTCCGCCATCTTCAGTCGTCATCTTCAATTTATTAAATTTGACAAGAAATTCATAATCTCCGACCCCAGTAACCCCCACATACCAATTTAAAAAAAAACCTGTTAATAACCATAAATTTCGTCCGCCATCTTTAGTCGCCATCCTGGATTTATTAATTTTGACAAGAAATTCATAATCTCCGACCCCAGTATCCCCAACATACCAATTTTGAAAAGAATCTGTTAATAATGATAAATCTCGTACCGCCATCTTCAGTCGCCATCTTGAATTTATTAATATTGAGAAGAAATTCATAATCTCCGACCCCAATGACCACCACATACCAATTTTGAAAAGAATCTGTTAACAATCATAAACCTCGTCCGCCATCTTCAGTCGTCATCTTCAATTTATTAAATTTGACAAGAAATTCATAATCTCCGACCCCAGTAACCCCCACATACCAATTTAAAAAAAAACCTGTTAATAACCATAAATTTCGTCCGCCATCTTTAGTCGCCATCCTGGATTTATTAATTTTGACAAGAAATTCATAATCTCCGACCCCAGTAACCCCCACATAATAATTTTGTAAAGAATCGGTTAATAATCAAAAATCTCGTCCGCAATCTTCAGTTGCCATCTTGAATTTATTAATTTTGAGAAGAAATTCATAATCTCCGACCATAATGACCCCCACATACCAATTTTGAAAAGAATCTGTTATTAATCATAAATCTCGTCCGCCATATTCAGTCGCCATCTTGAATTTATTAATTTTGACAAGAAATTCATAATCTCCGACCCAAGAACCCCCACATACCAATTTTGAAAAGAATCTGTTAATAATCATAAATCTCGTCCGCCATCTTTAGTCGCCATCTTGAATTAATTAATTTTGACAATAAATTCATAATCTCTGATTTTAAAAACCCCTACATACAAATTTCGAAAAGAATCTGTGAATAATCGTAAATTTGGTCCACCACCTTAGAGTTGCCATCTTGATTTTATTAATTTTTACAAAAAAAATTCATAATCTCTGACATCAAAAACACCCTATATACCAATTTTGAAACTAATCAGTCATCTTGGGGTCGCCATTTTGAATTTATTTTCATCAATTCGGCTGGGGATGTTTATCAAAGATACTGGAGCAGCGCCGGACTTAATAATTCGACAATATTATAGAAAATCATTGTACAATAAAAAAATACTATAACTCAAATTCTCATAAACCAAATTTTATAGTTTTCGTGCTGATTTAGCGGGCCATAAAATTGGTCCGCTTGATCTATCCAGTTCTAGAGTTTGTTTAACCATCCTTTGCCGTTACGTCATAATCGGTGACGTATTCTGCTGTTTTACGTTTGTCGTATATTATTTGAATGTTATTTTTCACATAACCTCAAAATTAAAATATAACTAATGACATATGTTAAGGATTGTTTTCAACGACCCATGTTAAGGTGTGTTTGTATTAATAAATTGGTAATGCCGAAAATTGTGTTTTGCTTTATGCGTTCAAATTTATAGTTTGGGGATGTTTAACGTCCCTGAGCGTGATTAAATGGCGAATTATACATATAATATATATTAAAAATATATTATACATATAACTATATTTTTGGGGTGAACCCGAAGTTTATTTAAAATTAGATAGAATATCTACTCATATTTTTAAAAATTGTACAGTAATTTTTGTCTGTGTCATATTGTGAGAAATACTTTCGTAAGTATTCCTAAAAAATGAAAAAAAAAACACATGTATGGGAGAAAACAGGCAATAAATAAATTTATTTCTGAAAAAACTCACAATACAAATAGGAAAAAGAAACGAAAAAACGGATAAGAAACGTAAACTAAAATAGCATGTAATGAAATAAAATGCAAAGTCTAAGCTTCATCACTGACAAAATCATCTTCATCAGCACTCTGGGAATCCGATTCATTTAGATCTATGATAACAGGAAGAAAATGAGATGCATCAATGCATTTTTCTTTTTACAGAATACCTTATTTCGGCCTTACTTAGATATTTTAAAATTATAGCCAAAACTTCACGCAATCTAACTATAGCCAGAGGTTTTATCATATTTGAAATACGTACAGGGTATATATCCCACCTATATCTTTTTTCTGGTAAGTGCCTTTTTATTACATCCCACAGTTGTTGAGCTTTCATAGCAAATTTTTTATAGTTAATTTGCTTCTCCTCGAGCCACTCCACCAGTGATTGCTTCCAGCATTTCTTTTTCTTGAATGGTAATTAATAAACTTCAAAATTAAAGTTTGCTCTTTCTCATTATACCGGGAAGGCATTTTAACAATGAAAAATTAATTGAAAATAATCAAAAATACTAAACAAATCAAAATATGAAAACTACAACTTAACTGTCAAAAGTAATAAATAATCGACATTAGTTAAGAAATGCGTTAATGACGTCAGAATTCCGTTTCATCCGTTTCATGATGGAGAGACCAAGATGGATAATGTATGACGCAACGGCAAAGGATGGTTAAACAAACTCTATCCCTAAATGATGTACAAAAATAGTCATACATTTCTTGAAAAATATACTGAGGCTCCATCGTACTGGAATATATTTTGTAGGGTATTTAAAGGAATTTCTGAAAGTTCTGGTATAATTCATTATTAAACGAGCGTAGAAAGGTGGCTATTATTTACGTAGATGAAGTTTTCGACAAAAACGAGTGCAGCGAGCCAGTGTTGGAATCATCTAAGTCAATAATAGCCACCATTCTACGCAAGTAGAAGACTATACTTTCTCTACGATTATGCGACTTATGCAAGAAATTATATACCTAAGTCATAGTTTTTGACACAAAGCTTGAAATGACACTTAAAGTATTAAACTTTGACGTTAGTTAATTTGACATTGCAAATAAAATGGCAACTTATTAGGAGGTTGCTAAGATGCGATTGGTTAGTTATTTTCAAAGCAATGCGATTTGTTGATTTCAGTGTGAATTATTATGTTATTATTCAATGAGTGTATTATTTAATAGTCGTAGAGAAAAAATGTTAAGTATACTGATGCGTTTAAATTCACAGGAAACATATCTGATCTTATTAAACAATCGATTACAATTCCAGTCGATAAAATCACAGAAATAAAACTGTTTAGAATTTTTACTAAATAACTAACAAAACATTTATAAAGAAAATGATATTTTTCTCGAAAACGGTTAATTTTAGCATAGTAAAATGTTATTTTTTTACTAAAGAAAGTCGATATAATTCAAAAATATAATCATTTTAAGCAGTTACAAGAAATTCAGGGGTGGTAAAAGGTGCTTGATCCCTTCTGCACGCCTCTGGAAAAATCACTAAATTATCTATTGATGTTAAAACAAGTAGTTTATCAACCTTATAATCCTCCTAGAGTTTCATTACAATCGTTCGCACCGTTTGAAAATTAATAATACACTAATTGATTTAAAAAACTTTGAACACCCTGTATTTTAAAAAGGGTGAATTTACGTACATAACTTCCCTACTTGTAACGTACATTAATATATTTTAATATAATGACAAGTTATTATCATTAAATAAAAATACCGCTTACTTGTTAGAATTTGTATACTATTTTATACTATTAATTTATAGAATAAATTCAAAATAACTTATTAAAAAATTAGGGCCATTCTCATTTTTGACCATAGGCAAAAGGGTCTCTCTCTGTGCGTTAAGATTCATTTCCGAAAATAAATATACCTGAAAAAGGGCAAGGGCAAGACAAACAGTTTAATTTTCGTAAAATCGTATCTTTGGAAGTTAAATCACTTGAATATAATGTTAAAAATATATACAGTGTGACTGAAAAAGATAGCAACAAATGGGAAACATTTTTATTGTTAGTTTTAAGGAAAAAAGCTATTCTTTATAAAAAGTTCTGCATGGTCTAAAAGATAAAATACAACCATCACTTAATAATTTTTTTTACCTGTATACGAGGTGCGTCAAAAAAATTAATGTTCCTTAAAACTAAAGTACCCTTCTTTTAAAAATTATAGAAAAATGTAATTTGGAAAATTTATTTAGAAAGAATATACGTCCAAATATGAAATCGCAACTTCCTATTTCAAAGCCATATTTTTTCTTATACCAAAGTTCTATATCTACATACAAAATTAGTTTCCACAATTTTTTTAAGTTGCATTTTAGTTAAAATAATAAATTAAATCTAGTTTAATATGCAAATTTTATACATAGACGTTAAAAAAATTTAGAATTACGTGTTTTCTTCAGAATTCGTAATATCGTTTTAAACTAGGTTAAATCTATTATTTTAACTAAAAACTAAAAAATGTTCTTAAAATAATGTGTGGTAAGTAATTACTTTCCGTTTTATAAAAAATTGTGAAATTTAAAAAAAAATGGATCAAAGAAAATTTGAAATTTTATTACATTTTTAAACTAAATTGAATAACTTAAAATATTAAAGATATTACAATGGGATTTTTACCGTTCGAAAGATAATATAAAACTAAATTTATAATGTATTTCAGTTTCTTCAAATTTAGAACTATAATTATTTTAAAATATAAATATAATAAGTAAGCTATACTTATAATAAAGTTATAAATATAAAATAAAGAATTTTTTTAATTTTTTTGTAGTTTTGTGAAATCAAAGAGAATTAAAGAATAAAATAAGTAAATACTATATCCGCAGGAAATCCAAAAGTACTGTATGTGTAAATTGTTTCATAATTTTAAAATAATATTTTAGGCATAGAATTTTCATTTATACAAATATCAAAAAATTGAAATGAAAATTTGTATTTCTACTTCTTCTGAAAATAATTTAAAAAAGTGCAACAGACACGCTCTAAAGAATTAACTACAAAATCGATAGGTGAAAACCGCAGCTTCCTATCTATAGTATTAACGGAGCGCCCGTCCAAAAACGATTTCAGGCAAGATAACATGTGGTATTGGCGCCTCTTAAAGGCAAGCATCAAGTTTTTTCAAATACGGACCTATATTTATATCACAATTCTCATTTTAACGACATTTTCATAATTTTCATATTTCTAAGTGAAAGAAATCTCAGGTTTTTCCCAAAGACGATTATTTTTCTGTTTGTTTAATTTCTACTATTTTGATATTTTTTTTTAGTTCACTAGTAATGAATCTTTTTTATCGAAATCGTTAATATCGAAGTATGCCTATTGTTACATTCGCTTTGATGAAAGGAAGAACTACGACAGGACCGTAATTAAAAATTATTCTCACTGTTAGTTATTTCAGGTAAAAAATTGTTAAAATGACAAGAATGGCAGAATTTGAATTTTGACGGTTTATCAATTTTTGTAATAAAAAAGACAGTTCCGTATTTAACAAAAATAACTTGATGATGGCCGTTAAAACTCGAAACAACGTATTTAAGATTTATTAGTACAATTTTGTAGCAAGTCTCAGATGCAATAAAACTTTTTCGATTTTTTGATATATATTTTACATAAACATTTTCTGCGTAAAAAAAAAATGGTATTTTTAGTATTCCCCATAGATTTTTTTCGATCAATGTAATGTTCTCCAAAATAATTTTGGCAGCTGCCAAAATATTTTAAATTGATTAAAATTTAATAACAAAGAAGATTAACTATGTTCTTAAAAAGTTAATATCTCATTTTCTTTTCATTAAATATTATAAAAAATGTCCTTTTCATTTAAGATAATTGAATTAACATTGAATTTTGAATTATTTCTGGTGTTTTTAAAGATAAAAACATGAAATTTTGGCCGGTAATTTTTGTTTAAATATAAACGGTGAACATTTCAATTATTTAATATAACTCAATATTGTAAATAAACCTTGTTTTAATTATTTCCGTGGCTAACTTATGATTTTTCAGAACAATTTTTGATATGTTTATAACTTTAAGTATGTCATAAATTTTATTTCAGATTATACCTATATACAATAAGTAAACACTTTCACAAACTTTATAATTATGAACTTATTTATAAATCTATTGTATAACAAAAAAAAAATTAGAATTATATTTAGAATAATATTATTTGAATAAAAAAAAAATAGTACGCCTATGACAGAGCGATCGGCTATTTTTGTCCCTTATTTTGTGTACCTAAATATGTTTATAATAGGTACCTAGAAATACTTTTGGATTATATTTTTTCTTTTTTTAATTTCATTAGAAATAAATGCCATAAATATTTGTATATTTTTTTCTGTACCTGTACGATGAACTTGGATATTGAAGGTATAATTTAAAATAACTGGAACTGTCTATTAAATATTTTTGAGATTTGTGTACGATTTTATTTGTAGAAGAATTTAATTAAAAACCAGCCATTGACAATACTTTCAATATATTTGCTTTTGCTTATTTAAGCAGTGCTAACAATATAGTTTACGTATGTCATTTTCCTCCCTTAAGTCATGAAAGCACTTGATATAAATGTTAAGAGCGCGTCTGTGGTACTTTTTTTAAATTATTTTTAGTAAAAGTGATACGACTATCAACTTTTTTCTCTAGACAAATATGAAAAAAATAGCACAGACGCGGTCCTCTGATATATATTTTAAATATCATGAAAAAAACTGCGTATTTTCAGTTGCTATATTAGGCGAGTTCTCTTCTAAAAACGAATAATTATGTTCTACTCTGTTCTGCGCAAAAAAAATAGACTGGAGGGTAGGATTACCTAACATTCACAGGAAAATACTAAAATACAATTTTTACACCAAAGATTTTCAAAATTCAAGTACATTTTCCTTGGGTAATTCTCTAACCGGCAACCACAAAAATCACGTGGTGGTTAGGTCTTATGAAAATTAGCGAAAAGGGCCTACTAAAGATGTAAAGATAGAATACTTGCATATGATAATGCGACGTTGCCGTATGTATATTTTTATAAGTATCTTAAAGATGTTTGAAAAATTAGAACGATTCAGTAGGACGGGCATTTTATTATGAAGTTTGGAACTTTTCATCAAACATTTTGTCAGAAGGGTAGTTTTAGAAGGTTGATAATTATTTAATGATTAAAATAAATAATACTTCTATGAATTTGTTATAAAAAGTTAAAGATACTAATTATAATAATATCATTTGGGCTTTTGCGTTTGACTAAGTTTGTTCAAAATATTACATACAAATCTTAATATTGGCTAGTAGAAAAAGAATCGCCATGTATACAGTCTTAGAACTTTTCATTAGAATTCTTATCGACAATATTAATATTACAATTAGTATATTTAACTTTCGTCACAAACTAATTGCCACATTATTTATTTTCTCAAGGTAACAATCTTGCCTCAGCATGTTTAACACCCTGTTATCTCAAAAAATGTCCTTTACATCGCGTTGTGCCCAATGAGATATTTCATCAGGAGATCGTAGACTATACAGTGTGTGTCACGAAGAGGGTAAACTATCTGTATATTAAAAACTACTGACACAATGATTATGAAAATTTGTATACGAGGGTGTGTCGTTGTGTCACATCTAAATAAAATATTTTAAACTTTCGATCTATACAGGGTGTTTGTACCCAGGGACACTTTTGATCAGGAAGTACAACATTTCAAAAATTTAGGGAATTTCACTTTAAGATGGCGACTCCAAAATGGCGGGCAAAATTTATGATTATTGACGAAATCTATTCAACAATGTGGGGATTTTTATGATTCGTAAGCTTTCACACTAGTGCAAAATATACTACATTTAAAATTCTGTTTTTTTATTATTTCATATACAATATGTCTCAGTAAGTTGGAACCATATGGGAAACTTTTTTATTATTAATTTTAGGAAAAAAATGTATTCTTCATAAAAAGTTCTGCATGTTCTAAAATCTAAAACACAATCAACAGATATCAAATTTTTTCAGTCGTGTACGAGGTATGTTAAAAATATGAATTTTACTCACAAGTAAAGTACCTTTAAATTTGACAATATCGAAAAATGTTATTAAAAAAAAGTTTATCACTACCAAAAACTATGTTCAAATATGCAATTACATTCATTTATTTTTAAAAAATAGGTTTTGTGCTTGTTTACTATTGTTTCTATTTTGAATAAACATTTATCTCTTGTGATTGTAAAAGTCATGATAACCTCGTTTCTTAATGTTTTCTAACTATTTTGCAATTTAAACACGTGTTGAATGCATATGTATTTATTTTACAAAGAACAAAATACAAACAAATAATAAGTTGTGCAACTAACGTAATATTAATTCTAGAAATAAATAGAAACTTAATTTCCACTAATGCCTCGATATATCCACCCTCTCGTTCAATGCATGTATTCGTTCTATTGGCAAATTCACGTAATACATTTCTGATAATTTCTGGAGAAATTTCCTGGCACTTTTCTAAAACTATTCTTTCTAAATGGTTAACATCTTGAAACGGCCCTTCTAGGTAAACTTTTTGTTTCAAGTAGCCCCAAAGGAAGAAATCAAGGAGGGTAAGGTCAGGGGATCTAGCAGGCCAAAAAAGATCAGAATACCTGTGGATAACGTTTCCATGGAACATATGTTCAAGATATTCCCTAACATTCAATGTACTGTGACATGTGGCACCGTCTTGTTGGCACCAAATACATTGTCGTTCTTGTAAGGGTAGTTCGTCTATGAAGTCATAAATGTTAGTTTGTAAAAACTGTAAATATCTTTCGGAATTCATGGTTTGGCGGAAAAAGGTCCTATTAATCTGTCTTTATAAATGCCACACCACACGTTAGTTTTGAAGGAATATTGATCACGAGACTTTATTACAAAATTAGGATTTTCATCAGACCACCAGCGACAATGTTGTGACGCGACAGTTCCATTAGACGAGAATGTTGCCTCATCAGAAAAAATAATACGTCTCATAAAAAAAGGGTCATCTTCTAACTCTGCTTGGATGAGACAGCAAAAATCAAAACGCTTATCAAAAATCTCTTTCTTTCAATGTGTGAATTATTTTTGGTTTGAATGGTCTGTATTTATTCAAATTCTTGCCACTGTATCTTTACTTACATTTTTTTGCATCAACGATTTCCTTTTGCGTAATGACATTTTTGGATTGTTTACAACAGACAGCATTACTTCAAACTGCGTATTTTCATCGGCAACCAATTGTCGGCGTTTCACATCAAACCCATTGTTAATACTTCCAGTATTCTTGAATTTGCTCATTATTTTCGTAACAGTTGAATGGGTAATATTTTTATTGGGATGCCTATGATTAAAAATAATTGTGGCTTCTCTATGGGTTTTATAATTTTCTCCCACAATCAAAACGATTTCTATTTTTTCTTCACTACTTAACAGAGCCGCCATTTCTTGTATTTTATAAAAACTAACTAGCGATTTGACGTTTGCCGTCAGTGCATCCTAGATTAAAAATCGTTATGTTCGCAAATTGCTATATACAGAATTATCATTGCTAATACAGAGATGTGAGTAAAAATAACAGAAATTATTTTTTCGTGGCAGATGGATAATATTAGATATCTGATAATAGCTTTCAATTATAATCAACTTTTTATAATAACAATTGTCAATATTCAGAAAAATAAAGGTACTTTACTCTTGAGTAAAATTCATATTTTTTGACATACCTCGTACACGACTGAAAAAAATTGATATCTGTTGATTGTATTTTAGATTTTAGGACATGCACAACTTTTTATGAAGAATACATTTTTTTCCTGAAATTAATAATAAAAAAGTTTCCCATATGGTTCCAACTTACTGAGACATATTGTATATACTTAGATATAATTTTTTCCACTACCAGTATTGGAATATGTCATTATTTATGCTGTGTTCGAGTCGAGAAGCTAAATTTCTTTCCTACAAGTAGATATTTTTTTATTATTGACTAGTACTAGATAATAAAAACAATTTAAGACTAAACGTGATGTCAGAGGTAGGCGATCTTAGAATATTATTCGAATTAATTATACGCAACTGTCATTGCGTTTGTCAAAATAGTGTTTTTTAATTATTAAAAAAAATTGACAGCAAATGAGGAGTTTCTTTTGAATTCCTATCATTTCAAGTGAATTGTTGACCTAGTCAAATAAAATAGAGCTAAGTAATTCCTTATCAGATATATTTTCGTTTTAAATAGTTTGAGGTCATGAAATAAATCTTTTGATTTTGATAAGTGGTATTTATGTAACCTAACCTAACACCTTTTTTAAAAGTAACTTAAAAATATATTTAATAGTCTTTCAAATCTAAGTTTCAAATGAAATTTTAATTTAATTTATTGAATATTCTTAATCAATTATTTTCATAAACTGCTTCTTTTCCATTAAATTCTTTCCAAATAAATACCCAAAACAATTAAAAAAATATTCTTCTAAAAATGATTAAATGTTCTAGTAGTGGAAAAAATAGTATATAAACCACGGGAGAGAAGATTTTTCTCAGCATCTCGGGATAATAATAATGCTCGGCTGAGAAAAAGTATTTCTCGACCTTGGTGAATAATATATTAATTTATGGTTCCTTAAATTAACGACGCAAGATAATTTCATTTAAGGAAATGTAATAAATAAATAAAAATAATATAGGGGTTCGAAGTACTCAATATATATACGACTGAACTTTATACGTTTAAATTTTTATACGATTTTAAACGGATGCTAAATGGATCAATATACGTAAAAAAAGTGTATATAATTTTAAACGATTTAAACGTTTATTTCGGTGGTCAAAAGGATCGCTGTACGTATATATATATATATATATATATATATATATATATATATATATATATATATATATATATATATATATATATATATATATATATATATATATATATATATATATATATATATATATATATATATATATATATATATATATATATATATATATATATATATATATATATATATATATATATATATATATATATATATATATATATATATATATATATATATATATATATATATATATATATATATATATATATATATATATATATATATATATATATATATATATATATATATATATATATATATATATATATATATATATATATATATATATATATATATATATATATATAGTAAATGTCAAAAAAAAACTTCTTGTAAGATATATACAGTATGTCCCAAAAATGAAAATTCTTCAAAGTTGTATACAGTATGCCACAAATATGAAAATTGTTATAACAGCATGTCAAAAAAAACAAGTTCTTGTAAAATGTATATAGTATGTCCCAAAAACGAAAATTCTTATAACAGCATGTCCCAAAAATAACAATTTTTGTAAGATGCGTGCAGTATGTCCCAAAAATGAAGATTCTTGTAAGTTGTATACAGTATGCCACAAAAATGAAAATTCCTATAACAGCATGTCCTAAAAATAAAAATTCTTGTAAGATATATACAGTATGTCCCAAAAATGAAAATTCCTAAAACAGCATGTCCCAAAAATAAAAATTCTTGTATGATGTATACAGCATGTCCCAAAAATGAAAATTATTGTAAGTTGTATACAGTATGCCACAAAAATGAAAATTCTTATAACAGCATGTCCCAAAAATAACAATTTTTGTAAAATGCATACAGTATGTCCCAAAAATAAAAATTCTTGTAAGTTGTATACAGTATGCCACAAAAATGAAAATTCTTATAACAGCATGTCCTAAAAATAAAAATTCTTGTAAGATATATACAGTATGTCCCAAAAATGAAAATTCTTATAACAGCGTGTCCCAAAAATAAAAATTCTTGTATGATGTATACAGCATGTCCCAAAAATGAAAATTATTGTAAGTTGTATACAGTATGCCACAAAAATGAAAATTCTTATAACAGCATGTCCCAAAAATAACAATTTTTGTAAGATGCGTACAGTTTGTCCCAAAAATGAAAATTATTGTAATTTGTATACAGTATGCCACAAAAATGAAAATTCTTATAACAGCATGTCCCAAAAATTACAATTTTTGTACAATGCATACAGTATGTCCCAAAAATAAAAATTCTTGTAAGTTGTATACAGTATGCCACAAAAATGAAAATTCTTATAACAGCATGTCCTAAAAATAAAAATTCTTGAAAGATATATACAGCCTGTCGCAAAAATGAACATTCTTATAACAGCATGTCACAAAAATAAAAATTCTTGTATGAAGTATACAGCATGTCCCAAAAATTAAAATTCTTGTAATATATATACAGTATGCCCCAAAAATGAAAATTCTTATATACAGAATGTCCTAAAAATAAAAAGTCTTGTAAGATCTATACAGTGTGTCTGCAGTTGAGTTTTTTAGGAATACATATTCTAAATAGTAGGTATATATTATTTGTCGTTAAAAGATTTTTCCTTTTCAAAAATCTATTGACATTTTTACCCACAGTATGTCCCAAAAAAATTATTGTCAAATGTATACAGTTTGTCTCAAAAAAGAAAATTCTTGCAAGTTGTATACAGTATGCCGCAAAAAATTAAAAATTGTTCGATTTTTATTCGTCATTTATATTCTTCTCTGTTTTCTTATGAAAATATCGTTTATTCCTTAGCCCCATACTTTCCGTTAAAAAAAATTTTTTTTAAAAAATCCACAAATAACACCGCGAAACTAATGGCACTAAAAATAATCTCAACAATACTGGGCTTGAAAATTTCTTGAGTCCGTATTTTAAAAGTCGACACAAAACACCGTGGTTGAAGCGCTGTTAAATAAAATGTTTACGTGAATCGCCTCGGTCGCTTAAAAATTTGTGGTGGGGGTCTCACAGGAGAAATTTCCCCTTTATCTGAGATACGGTGCACGAAGCAATTGCTCTTAAGAATTGGCTATTGTCTTTCTAATTGTAAACTTATGCGTTATATTTTTATAATATACATAAAATAACATAAGAGTGTGAATGTAAAGGAATTAATTTGTATTTAATTTAATTTGGCACTTGTAAAAAAAAAAAAAAAAAAAAAAAAAAAAAAAAAAAAAAAAAAAAAAAAAAAAAAAAAAAAAAAAAAACGAACTTATATTGCTAAATAACTCAAATTCTTTCAACATCTACATATGTGTCATTATGTAATCATATGAACAATCTCCTCCGAAATGAAGGTTGACACCATTAGGTATGTGAGCTATTTAGAGGTGGAAACCCCAAAAAATGAAGTGAGGATTTGTCATCGGCCGGCTGACGCAGAGATAAGGTATTTGCTAGGACATAGGCGGGGTTGTGGGTATTTAACAAAAATTTAGGTGTATCTTTAAATATTGTGGACTCTCGAACATCCAAAGTAATGGAACTACATGTGTGTCATTATGTAATCATTTCGGAGGAGATTGTTCATATAATTACAATTAATCATCCTTCAGGTAAGTCGATTCATTTTTTAATTATATTATTATTTTATCTTATAAAAATTTTGAATTAAATAGTTTTTTAAGAATATAAAAATATACAGGGTGTTCCATTTTTTGTTGAAAATAGGAAATTTTTGTTCGTAACGGGGGAAATTGAAAATAGGCATTTTTTGAAATAGTTTTTCCTAAGAATTTTTATACACCTCAAAAATAAAATAAAATAAAACCATTTTTTTCTGATATAGATAGGTTTTTAATATAGTAAAAAATTAGATACATTAATATTTTTTTATTATAATCAACACTTTTTCTTAAGAATTTTTATACACTCACAACATAAGATACCTGAAATAATACCATTTTTTATTTTAATTAACAACTTAGTTAATAGTCAAAAATAACATTTAAAATTTATTAACCCTATTTTCTGTGGTATAATGAAACGGTCTGGCAACATAGCTTGCAAATCACAGTCATTCTGGTGCGCCCACTGGGGTGCGCAAATCTCGTGCCCGTAAACTTCAAAAAAACCCCAAAAACTGTCTATACATTTTTATGTTCATTAATGCTAGTTTCTAATCTTCTTTCAGTCTCACCAATATAAACTGCATTACAATCTGAGCACAAATACGGTAAACACCAGGTTTATGCAACAAGGGAACGATGTAATATCCCCTGAAAAAAAATAAAGAGAGAGAGAGAAACCGCACCAGTGTAATATCCCCTGAAAAAAAAGTGTAATATCCCCTGAAAAAAGACACTCACCCATTCACCAGTGTGATAACTTCTAAGGGAAAAATTTAACTGGTGAACCTTAGATTATTTTCTAAAGCTGATTAACGAGGGGGTTTGTCCTACAAGAGAAACTTGTAAACGGCAGCGTGATGTCACCACTCTCCTGGGAGAGAAAATTACGGCTCTGAGCACCGGTCAAGGCGCTGAAAGGGGGTTGTATTCCAGGTAGAACTGTCTGGACTGGAAACAGCCGCCTCTCAGTCGAAAGGGTGGTTCGTGCTCTCGCTGAGGGAGAGTCTTTGGTCTTACAGACAGGAGCAGGTTATGGGGGAGAAGTTATTCTATATCACTTAAAGCTTTTAGTCATCAAAAATATTGATTTACCTATATCTGATTCGTTCTGATTCTCCTTATCTTAGTCAACTAATTCCCCCCTCTTTACAGGATGGTCATATAAAACTACGTAAGTGAAATTTTACTGTGGTTTATTAAAAAAAATAAATAAGGTAAAACATGTGACAAAATTTATATGAACAACAAAACAAAAAAAATTAATTGAGACTTAAGTGCAAAAGAAAATACTACGTTATTTGTATAAAAAAAACTGATTTAAAAAAAAAACTACTAAGTCTTAAATTCTGACAAATTGACTATTTAACGGCTACAACCCAAACCTATACAATAAAACTATACCCAGTACCGAGTAGAATAAATCCCTCTTATCTTACTAAAATGAAAGGGGAGGCACACGCCCCTATTTTGAATTTCTCTTCAACTAAACATAAAGCCAAAGAAACAAGAGAGTTCTCCCTCGCTACTGAAGGTACTCTAACGATATATATGTATATAAAAAAAAACCAAAATGTACGTTTTTGTTAGTAAAGTGTAATTTCTCGCTTCCCGGCGACGAATCTTACGCCTAATCCGTTCCTGGGATTGTCTTGGTAACACGATGGGTGGACTGACTCCTGTTTTCGACAGAAATCGACCGGTAATAACTATTAACCCTTTTATCTCTTTATTCGCCACTGAAACTTAACTTAAAAAAAAAATAACATGAGACCGCCTGCTCGGCTATTTTATTCGAACTCCCGGTTTCCTTAACCGTGAAACAATTTCTTTTTTTTTTTTTTTAACAACGACCAAAGTGCTCAACCCCGGTTCTGACCCGAAGAAAAGTTCTCGCGATCGCGGCTCGCTAGCGACTACTAATTTTTTTTTTGTCGTCGTCCCACCTCTGATCGCCGCCAGCACCATCGCCGCCTCCTGGGACGTGGTACTATGTCTTTTCCGCTGTTTCTATTGGCCGTTCGAGTACGCACGAAATATGGCCGCGTACCCGCTTTTCTTTTTTTTTTTATTGGTCGGGTTCTTTTTGGCCTCGTTTCTTATGAAGTTTTTGTGAACTCAGCGAAAATTATTGCAACCGTTGAACTTCGTGTCTAAAACTCGGTTACAGTACTATGTTTTTAGAATTTCGACATTTGAGTATTATTACGAAACAAAGGATTCTTTCCACGTCCGGTTGATATCGAATGGCGCCATCCAGTCGCGCGTGGCTTTTTACTTTGTGACCTAATTTATTTTTGTTTGATTTATTTCATTTAAAATTGATATATTTGTTTTAATCTAAAATTTTCTTTTTTGTTGTTTGATTTGATGTACAGTTATTTTCTTTACTAATTTTATGTTATTTTCTCTTGTTTCTTTTGGTTTTATTACAACGATATCTTAGCAATTTTTGATTCAAAAATGTCGAGAGGTCATGTGCTGGCCACATCAGATTTTTTATGAATATGTGCTACTTCATACATCATGTAAAAATTTTACTGAAAAGTATAATTTCTTTTGTTCTTGTTCGTACTGTATTGTCCAACATTTTTTATTTATTTCAGCTATACTATCTAATCTAGTGTTTCCTTAAAAAAATAAAAACTGCAAAAAAGTCACCCAGACGAAATAACGCAAGTTACGTTGCAGCTCATAAATAGGGAACTAAAACAGCGTGAGGAATTACATAAAGTAAGAATGGAGGAGGCATGTTCTATAAGAAAGGCTGTAACATTGGTTATGCAGCACGAACAGGCTAAATTAAAAAAAAATTTAAAATTCAAAAAAATTATTTCATCCTGTATATATTGTAATGATTATTAAAAATATGTAATTATAATTTAATTGTTAAAAAAAGTTTAGTATTATCAATTTTGTTTCTGATAATGTATTTAGATGTTAGTTTTATATTTAAAATTAAAAAAAAAAAAATTCATCACTCAAAAAAGAGAGAGACAATTTTCTCCCATTATTTACTCCGAGCCGATCCTAGCGAGGTTAGGAGCAATCAAATCAATCAAATTATAAAATTCTGTGCATTTAGTTTTTTTATGACTTTCTTCGAATTAAATATTTTTCACTCATTCATTTCACAGTATTTTTCTGGTTTACTAATTTTCTAAGACTCCCTATACCTTATAGATAGAAAAGAGTGGGAGAGTTAATTTTATCCCACTATCCACTCCGAGCTGAGCGCAGCGAGGTTCAGAGCAATTAAATCAATTAATCTCGAGTAATTCGTGAATCTAATTTTTTATAACTTTATTCCAATTACATTTTTTTCACTCATTCATTTCGCGGTATTTTTATCAGTGTAATAATTTTCTAAGACTTCCTAAAAGATTCTTACTGGATGTTTAAAGTGATAGTAAACTACTTTTTATATTGACTGATTTGATTGCTCCGAAGCTCGCTACGCTCGGCTCGAAGTAGACGGTGGGACAAAATGTTTCCCTTAAAAAAGAGTGCGAGAGATAATTTTATCCGAACATCCACTCTGAGCCGAACGCAGCGAGGTTCAGAGCAATCAAATTCGATAATTCTTTGTATATGATTTTCCTCTGGGTACCTATCTTTCCCGTTATTTAAAAATAAATGTGTGCTATCCTGTATTATTATTTCGTTCGTTCTTTTACAATGTTTGCAATATCGGTATGTAACGTGGAATAGCGTTAATATTCACCTAATGGTAATGTTGAAAGCAGAACTTTAGTAATTAATGTTCGCCAGAAATATTATTGTTAAGTACGTCGCAATGTGGCCTAATGAAAACACGTAAACTGAAACCTACCGGACGCTCTCATTAGAAAATACATCTAGCCAATATTATTCCAATTTAGAAATTTCGATACTTTGTTTATGAGAAACCATAAAGAATTCATATATTTATTAAAAAATAAGAATTTTTTGTCTGTACCTGATTTGAAAAAATATTTAAAAACTGTGTGTCCTGTATAAATTCATATTTACCTTGAAATGACAAACATGAAAGATCAATACGTGCCAAATTTAACGTGGTATAGTTATAGCCGCCATGATTTGTCCAAAATTAGATTGCCTTTTGCCAAATTAACGAGTAAAGTATGGCAACACTAGATTCCACCGAATTGTATAGTTATTGTATCTGTGAGGAATTTCGTAATAATTTCTGTATTGCGAAGCTGTGAAACAAAAAGCCTCCCACCCTCCATCTCCCAGTAATAATTGATAGATGTCTAGTATACTGTAACTTATTGTGAATATTATTTAATTTTTATTTTTAGTATACTGGGGGTATTCATTTATTAGGTAGATTTCCATATATGGAATCTACCTATTGTAATCGATTCAATGACGGGACCCAGAATCGGCAATAGGGGCGCTACACCGTTTATGACCTTCTGAATAAGAATCAGTAAAAAAAAAAAATTATCGGTATTGTTATGATTTCCTAGTTCAGACAGTGAATTTTATTTTGATTTTAAATTTTGGTTGGGCGCCATTAAAGTGAATTTTTTTAATTTTGATGAAATTTGTTTTATTTTATTTTTAAGAGCAATGAGTTTCTTTAATCTCAGGGAGGGTTCATAGATTTTAATCAGAAGAATTTTATTCTTCTGTTTTCAAAAAAAAATATTTTCAAATAAATAATAACAAATATTCAATTAAATTACAACAATAACATTTTATTTAAACAAACAACAAAATTTTTTTTAACAAACGTCTTGTCCTGACGTCATCAGATACGACGCAAAATACTGCCTTACAACAGTAAGTTCATGACTCTTTCTATTATTATGAAGAGTATAAAACCAACACAGCTGATATGGAGAAAATGGCCGAGATAAATAAAATATTTCCAAAGCTATGTCAATTTTATAACTTTAAAATTCACCAGGTGAGTTTCTTATTTAATTATTTACAACCTAAACTACTAAATTCAAAATTTTTATATTAATTTATTTTCATTATTGTTTTATAACCCCAGAAAAAGTTATTTTTTAATATGGGTTTTATATTTTAATTTTAGATATATTTTTTATTTTTAGGGAAACTTTTTATTACCTTCACTGATACACTTCACTAAAAGGTTCGATCTTCCTGTGTATTTGAAATCCACTTCGAGCTCAGCTGGATTGGAATCGGTCCTCAAAAAACCTGACCAAAATGTCCTTTATTCTAAGTAAGTCATTTCATTTTTATTTATATTCCATATAATTATTTACACTTTTTCTTGTTTAAAAGAATATTTTTTTTTTTTTTATTTGATTAGATTACTTTTTATTAATTTTCTTTTTAGCTCAAAAATTCTTTTTATCCCCTTCGACCAACATTTTCTAACTCAACAACCCCTTAGTTACGTCCCTCGCAACGGATTAAATCCAAGAAAATTTGTTTAAAAAATTCTTTCAATGGGCCAATCAAAATGATTAATCAAGAGATGTCTGAAAATTTGGATTTTTAATAATAAAATTGTATTTATTTGAATGTGTTTATTAAAACCGCATATGAAATTGACTTCCTGGAATTATTTTGAAATTTTTGAACCTTTTTTAATACAAAATACTCCATTGACAGGTAAGTTTTTTAATTTATTATTTCCACCAATCATGATGCTTACATTTTTGACACAGCGTAATTCACCCAAATTATTAAGGTGGCAGATTACCATTAAGGTATGGATGATTTGTATAAAGTGTTTTTTTTTTTATAATTTTAAATTTTGTACAATAATATTTAATTTATTCTTTATTTCCATATCAGTATATACCTATATATATATGTGTAGACATTCAGTTCCGGCACGATAGAGGTCGCAATTTTTGTCTAATCGATACCAAATTTGGTCCAAAAATTCTTTGAGGCAGTAATTCGTTGCGTATTGCAAATGGACATACTACCTCTAAGGGGGTGAGAATTGCATGGGGTTGAAATCTCAAAAATTCAGATCTCCGCCATTTTTGAAAATATTAAAAAAGACTATTAAACTTTTTTTATGCCCTGATTATTATAAAATTAATTTGTTAGAAACTTTTTTTCATCCCACCCACGGGGATGGACCTGGAGGGGGTTGAAATTTGAAAAAAATTATATCTCCGCCATTTTCAAAAATATTAAAACAGGTGACAAGACTTTTTTTGTCTTCTAATTATTATAAAACTAATTTGTCTGAAACTTTTTTTCATCCGACCCACGGGGATGGAACTGAAGGGGATTGAAATTTCAGAAAATTTATATCTCCGCTATTTTCAAAAATATTGAAATAGTTCATAAAACTTTTTTTATGTTCTAATTATTACAAAATTAATTTGTCTGAAACTTTTTTTAATCGGACCTAAGGGGATGGAATTGGAGGGGGTTGAAATTTCTAAAAAATCATATCTCCGCTATTCTTAAAAATATTGAAACAGGTTATTATACTTTTTTTCATGTCCTAATTATTATAAAATTTATTTGTTTGAAACTTTTTTAGATCTGACCATATCGTGTAATGGGGAAGGATGCTCAAATTTAGACAATAGAAATCTACCTCCCCCTGTCGACCCTACCGACTGGAATTTTTTTGACCTCGATTTTACTTTCCCGACCCACCTCCGAGAAGAGAAAGTATTATGAACGAGCTAAAAAACTATCGAGATAAAGATGGATAAATAAAAACATTTTAATACGGTGCTTAATGGGTATTTAATGTATTGACTAACTTTACAGCAAAGTCTAACTTTTCCATTTTCTGTGGTGATAAATGTATATTTACGGTTTTACAAAGTTTTACTAGTAAAAAATTGTTACTCTCAACATATCCGACGTGCTATCATTATTTTTGTTTTAAGCTTCATTTCCACTGGCACTAAGTCGACTAAGTCGGCTTATAATTCATTAATACAAGATTTTATTCCCATTTTACATTTTTAGATTAGCGTTCGGTATATTTATTAAAAATAAGAAAATCCCAATGATATTTTTTGTTTAAGAAACAATGCATTTTTCTTTACGGAAAAACTGACTTTAATTAAAAATTAACAAATATGACAAATTATTTATTCAACAACAAAACATAACAAAAATTAAATGCAAATAAAATAAATAAGGGGTAACATCACCCAACTTTGCGAACACTCCTAGTAAAATAATTGTTTAATTAATCATTCGTCTGATAAAAGAACTTTTTTTAATTTAGCGTATTTCTTTTTTTCAATATTTTTATTAAAATAAATGTTATAATAAATATAGTACATATCAATTTTAAAAATTTTTAAAAAAACACCCTCTGTTCTATTATAGCTTATATGTATTCAAATTGCTTATTTAATAGAATTTTCGGATGTCAAAATAAAATCCATCGGATTATTTACATTTTGTTTCATTTTAATGACAATTATCTTAAAAAAAATCTGATGTGGCCAGCACATAACCTCTCGCCATTTTTGAATCAAAAATTTACAGGTTGACCCAAAAAGTATGAAAAAAAATTATTTTTTTGTAAATCTGGCAACAATGGCAAAAGTTTCGAAAATTTTAATGATATGCAAATAAACTCTAGGGTATACAAAATATATGTGTAAAACTTTCGTTTTGTATAATAATGGTGTCATCACCCATAGTAACTGCCACTTCCTGTTGAGCGATTGGCACCAAAATCTAATCAGATCTAATCTAGGGTATCAGAATCCTGTATGCAAAATTTCAAATTTTTTTATTCATTATTTTTGAGTTATCGTTACTACAACATCCATCCAAACACACACACACACACTACCACACACACACACTAAGACACACATACACAGACATCATCGCGAAAATATTAAAATCGTATTCTAGAGACCCTAAAACGTGTTTATCCATTGAAAACTCACTACCCAATTTTTAGCATGATTCCTATACTTCTCTTATCTGAAGGGCGAGAGGTAAAAATAATCATCTAAACACAAAACATTCTTAAAGAAATCTTCAACACATTTAAATACATCCATACGCACCTTAAACTTCTTATCATAACCTTATTTTCATTGTCAAACTTACATTTGACAATAACGTTCTACCTTTCAATCTCAGTCAACCACAATACATACAAAAACAGAAGTAATACTACACATATAAATAAAAAAAAACCATGTCAATATATTGTAACGCTCTTCCCGTCGTCACGCGGTATTTGGCGCGTATAGTCCAGGTTTCGGATTGCGTCAGGCGCCACCTTCCGTTTAATGTGTGATGGCCACTTGTTCCGGGTAGCGTCAGTGGAGAAATAAATACGCCAGGGGTCGTTAAGGTGCCGACAAACGTGTTTGATGGTTAGTAGGACAGCTTTTACTTATCGCCACTGAGTCTGGTGCCTGGGTATTCGCTACTAGCATGGTGATACTCGGATTTATATGAAAAATAAGAATAATAAAAAAAAATGAAAATGCCAAGTAACAAAATAATTATCCTTATTATCTAAAAACAGATTAACTTACAGGAAGCCAGGGAAGGGGAAGAAGGGCGTGCAACGAGTTTCATTAGTAAGAAATAACTAGAGAAGGATGCGAGACGGGTAAATTAAGCAAACGAAGCGTGGGGCGTGCGAGTCAAAACAAAGCAGAAGTGAACGGCGGTGAACGAGTAGTGAGACAACGCGTGCAATTCTTAAGCAAACCGGACACAAAAACGCGGCAGAGTGCCCTATGAAAACTCAGCGCAGGTACGTTCTGTCGATTTTTCCCTGTTCCTTTTATGTAATAAATAATAGCGGAGCTTTAGTAACTTCGTTACACACCCTACCTACTTCAGGAAAAAAAATATATACATATACATTTTTTTTTCAACTTGTCACCTGGAAATAAAAAGAAAAAAAGTTAGCCAGATCCTATCATTTGCATACCCCTGTAATGGCAGATCCCTATATTCTGGGTAGGTACGCCTGTTATAAAGATAAAAAAATTAAAACAGAAAAAATCTTCTACGGCATCTTCGTTGGTACGCTATCTTCGGTCGAGGAGGTATGAACATCCATCCATACTGTGGGCAGGTCACATGGTTGTTCAGAATCCTAACGCGTTTTCCGGTTTTAGTCTTAAGGTCGTAAACTACCGGTAATATTACACGGATGACTGTATACGGGCCGTAGTACTTAGGAGCGAATTTTGCAGCGAACCCTTTTTCGGCGGACGAAAAATGATATTCTTTTTTCATGACTTGGTCTCCAACATGACAACGCCTTTCCCGGCGTATCAAGTTATAGTTGCGGCTCTTTAGACATTGCAGCCTGTCGGTACGCTGGACGGTCTCGACTTGTTGTGTCTCCTCTGTTTCGTCTGTTCCGGGTGGTGGCCGGGTATGGTAGACTGCTTTTGGTACTTAAAATTCACGACCAAAATTTAAAAAGGCGGGGGTGTATTCGGTGATCCTGATCGCAGAACTGGGCTATCATAGTCCTTAAGGTTTTGTTAACCCTTTCGACGGGATTAGCATGTGGCGTATATGGTGGTGTTCTGCGGTGGGTGATTCCTAGTTCTTTCAGCATATCCTCGAACAAGTGTCCAGTAAACTGGGTTCCGTTGTCACTGAGGACTACTTTAGGACATCCAAAACGGGTAACTATTTCTTCGTATAGTGCTTGTGTAACGGCTTTAGCGGTAGCTTTTCAGATCGGCCGACACTGTACCCATTTAGTGAATCGATCCTGAAATACCACTAAAAAGGTGTTTCCTTTGGAAAACCGGGGCAGGGGACCTACTAAGTCAGTGCTGACACACTGCCATGGTAGACAGTTGTGGGAGGGTTGTATCTTACCTGCGGGTTTTATATGTGATGACTTGAACCGTTGACATGAATTGCAGTTACAGACATATTTGGTGATGTCACGGAACATCCCAGGCCAATAGTAGCGGGCTATTCCCATGTGTCCAGCTGTCGGTAAATCAAGCATCCCCTTCAGCACATTAGGCCAGGTGGGCTTTGAGGGCTTTGGGACACATAGCTTCCATGGATCAGCTAGATGTGGTTCGGTCAGATCACTGGAATCCCAGAAATGACGGTATATACGGTCGTCTCGGATACAGTAGTTAGGAAAAGTATCAGGATTATGCCGGACTTCATCTTTCTTTTTTTTGTACCATGTACATTTGGTATAAATGGATCTATTGCAGCTAGTTCTTCCATCTGTTTCTCGGTTTCTCATTGCGGTTCTCGAGACAAAGCACCGGCTACTTTATGCAGTCCACCGCGTCGGTACTTGACTTCAAAGTCATTCTGTTTTAGGAACATGTTCCAACGGACAAGACGGCCTGCGGGGCTTTTTATGGAGTGTAGCCATCGGAGTGACTGGTGACGAGTGAGGACGGTGAAGTGATAACCTTCCAGGTAGAGTTGCAGCTTCTAGATTCCCCATACTATGGCCACACATTCCTTCTCGGTTACTGAATAAGAGTTTTCGGTTGTTGACAAGGATCGACTGGCATACGCTATCACGTTTTCTCCATTTTGTCCGGTTTGCATCAATACTGCTCCTAGGCCTTGGTCGGACGCGTCTATCTGTAGCGTGAAGGCCTTATTAAAGTCGGGGCATGCAAGGGCTGGTGCCTCGATTAGGCACGTTTTAAGCTTCTGAAATGCTTCTTCTTGTTCGGGTCCCCAGTGCCAGCGGCAATTTTTCTTCAGGAGGCGGTGCAGAGGAGCAGCTACATCGAAAAATGCAGGAAGAAAGCGTCGCTGCTGTTATTTTAACGATGGAGGTCACTTGGTCAGGTTCGGTGCGGATACCGTCCGATGTTACTAGGTGGCCTAAGTACTTGAGGGATATTCTTCCAAATTGACATTTATCGTGGTTAATACGCAGGTTGGCGGCCCGGAGACGATGAAACACTTCCTGTAAGTTGCCCAAATGCTCTGCGAAAGTGCGTCCCAGCACAATTATATCGTCTAGATATGCAAAGCAGTAAGGATCCATCTCCGGTCCAATTAACTTGTCCATCAGTCGTTGAAACGTGGTGGGAGCGCCATGTAAGCCGAAGTGATTTAGCCCTCGACCAGGGACGGTGAATGCGGTGATTGGTTTACTATCTTCGGTGAGCGCTACCTGCCAATAACCTTGGCGCAGGTCAATGCTGGAAATATAACAGCCGCGACGGAGCTTGTCCAGGACAGCATTTATAAACGGTAAACAACAATAATTATCTGTATTGGTAGAATTAAATTATTTCATTATTACTATTATAATTATTTTTTAATAATTTTTATTATTTTATTATTTATCTTTGCATATTTCAATATCAACAAAACAAATAATTTTAACTGGCAGAAGTAACGTGCCAAAGCGATTCACAGCTACTTGATATAGTCTGATTATAAAGAATAGGCATTTTTTTCGCGATAAAAAAGGATGCACCGTTTTTATCGCTGTCAAACTGACAAAACTGTCATCATTAAATGACACATTTTATTTGGAAGTTAATTTATCAACAGTACAAACACAAAAGCTTTTTTTATCGGATAAATTTCTCTTTGTAACGAACAATTTTGCCAATCAGTAATTTTATGAGAAAAACTGACTGAAGGTCGAGCGATTTTGCCAAATGTCAGTTTTTCGAGCAAAATTACTGATGGAAAATGTCATCATTAAATGACACATTTTATGTAGGAGTTAATTTATTTTTGTTAATTTTTATTTAATGCCGGTCCTGTACCGGTTTGCGCTGGAATATAAGTGAAAAGTTGTGATTTTCGATCGCACTATAATATCCACCTGTTCGTACGAAATACAACTGCAATAAATTTTCTACTTCTACTACCCGTTCTCCATTTCCAACATTCTGTTCTCATGCATACATCTACCAGATTATGAACAAGTTTTCGCCGGTCTATATCGCTTCCATTTCGAATTATTCATTCGGTAAAATGAAAAAAAAATCTTTTTTTTAAGCCGACAAATATGTAGATAACGTTGTTAAATATCGCTTCAATTATATAATAAGATTTAAATAAATAAAACAACGTTTTACGATTTTCACAAAAATAATAAGAACAGTTATTAGTTTCATCAGACTAATATTATTTACCAGAATATGAAGAAATTTATACTGAAAATAACTAAGAATATAATAAATATTATGAGCGCTTAACCAATAGCTATTAACAATTGTTCAATCAAATAAAAACTAAACAGAATTTAAAATAATTAATAGGCCTAAGGTATTAGAGAGATTTAAAAGTGGGGAATTGCTAAGATAAAGTTGGTCATTTATTAATAAATCCGAAAGCTTGAGTTTATTGATTTCCAATGTTTCTAAGTAATTTAATCGAATGCCTTTACTTTGCGTATGTAAAATGTCAAAATTATCATTAAAAATATGATTTTCATTAATTAAATAATTGGAATATTTTAAATCTATTTTATTATGTTGAAAAGATCTTTTATATTAAGCCTTTTAACAAATGTTCTCCCCGTTTGACCTTTTTGGACATGATCCACAAGTTAGTGAATAAACTCCCGATTGAAAATTTTAATTTATTTTATTTCTATTATTTTTAATTGCCATGCCTAAAGTACTGATCGTTTTATATGCAATATTCATATCTAAATTTCTTAAGAATGAGGATAGATTTTGATTTGGCAAACCTAAATACATAAAAGATTTAACATTAGACTCATTTGGTTTAGGTGATGGGTAAATTAAATGAATAGCTTTTTCCACAAATGTTCTTTTAAATTATTTTAAATTCTGTTTAGTTTTTAATTACTTGAACGATTGTTAATAGCTATTGGTTAAGCCCTCATAATATTAGAGAGGTAATTATATTCTTAATTGTTTTTAGTATAAATTTCTTGATATTCTTGTAAATAATATTAGTCTGATGAAGTTACTTAATAACGAAACTAGTCACTATTAAACTAATAACTGTTGTAATTATTTTTGTCAAAATTGTAAAACGGTGTTTTATTTATTTAAATTTAATAATGGATTTTCATCAAGTAAAAGCCGACACAGTTAAACAGTATATAATAAGACCTGTGCAAAAAATATAAATTTCGAAAAAGAATAATATGGTGTTTATCGAATCCGTACGTCAATTTAATGGCCCAGGTAGCAGTGTGACGTATTAAAGACGTTGAAAATTGGTGTATTCTCGTCAACTGACGTAATTGGGGCCAAAAGATGACGTGAACAAAACATGGTTAGGTGGACTTTTTTAACACGTCATAAAAAAACGTAATATATTCGTCGAATTCTGGTGTTAGTTTTCAAGGAAATATATAAAATCGTATTTTTAAGAAATTAGTTTATAATCGGTGAGCAATAAAATTAAAACAGAAAGGTATTCTTACTCTGTAGGAATTCACGCGAAATCGCTTGCACTTTAACCGTATATAGCCTTAACCATGTATTGAATAATATATTTGAAAATAAAGTATCCAAAAATTTTTATTAGGACTTATAATAAATGCCAATATATTTTGAACTGAAATTTATTAATAATCACTGTTTATAATAATAATCTACAAATGTAGCTAAAATAGATGTTTAATTACGTTTTAAATACGTAAAAAAAATATAATTTTTACGTAAAAAAAGACGTCATTGGTTTGTAACTTATGACCCTGTATTTCACGTATTTTTCACGTAAATAATGACCAATATTCAACGTTTTTAACACGTCACACTGTTACCTGGGGGATATGTCGAAACAAGTAGAAAACTCTTTAAAAAGTAAAATTTCCTTTAATTTTCTTAAGAATAAGATAAAATTATTACTTTTTAGATTAAGCTTCAATTTCGAATATTTTAAACCTATTCCTTCTACATTTGATGTAACCGAATATTTAATAAATAATAAAGTTTCACATTAACAAAAAAATGTTTTCAATTATAATATATAGAATGATTTGGATGGTAATTGACTATAAAATAAGTAAGAGCTAAAAAAAGAGAAGCTAAGAGGCGATTTGTTGGAATCGCCGGAATCGGCCATATCAGTGTTCTTTCCAATGGCCACATTTTAAGGTTATGTTACGTAAATGGATTCGAAAGTGCTACTGCACCGACACGTAGCCATTTACTGGATAAACTATACGATGTGGAACGTAATCAATAAACGGTTTTTCGTATACAGAGAGGTACCGCACCATTTAGAAAATGAATTAAGATTTCCATCGCACGTGGGTAAGAATGCTAATTATATTACCCAACCCTTTTCATCAAAGTTGTGATTGGGTGATTTTGCACTAGTTAAATAGACTAAATGTGGACCTGCATTTGTCATTCGTTTTTGCTTTCCCGGTCTCATCAAACGGAAAGCATAGTCAACGAGCAAAAAAAATCGAGATATTGATGAAAATATCCATTTTAAGGTTCCCCGAGAAGATTGAAACCATTTCCAGAGTAAGGTCTGTTTGTGTGTCTATGTGTAATCTTCCACGGTGACTGCCGAACCGTTTGATTGATCAAACTGAAATATAATAAGAAGGGTTGATGTGTACGTCGGATGCGACCATTCGTTTTTGATGTAAATTGGTACTGTAGAAGATCCTCAAGAACGATATTGATTGAATACACACATAAGATTTTTGTCTTTTTTTCAAGGACAAACAATACGCTTTAGTTTGAGAGCATAAACTTCACTACAATTTTCATATCAATCTTTTTCCTGAATTTCCAATAGTTACGCCTCTAGAGGGCGCGCGCAAAAAATGTGCATGTAGGTTTTCCTACTTTTTCCAGATTTTGACGGCAAAAAATTTACCAAATTTACTGTAACATTTATATTTAGCTTTATTTTGAATTCCCCACTATTTCTCCGCTAGAGGGCAAAAAATACACATTTCGGATTTTTGCCTTTTTTTTAAGTTTGAAGACAAAAATAATGCACTATAGTCTAAAATGTTCTGGTACAAAGTTGTAGAGCATAAAATTCTCTTCAACTTTTGTCTCAAAACCTAACCTAACCTAACCTAACCTAACCTAACCTAACCTAACCTAACCTAACATTAATCTAACCTAAATCTTATCTAAATTTAGTCTAATCTAATATAACTTAAGGGATTATTTTCGAAATAATGAGTTTTTGTTGTACGAGAACGCTTTCGAACTTTGGATTTCTGTTTTCAGCAATCGATATATGGTAACCTTACTTTTTGACTACAATGTACGTCCATCTGTCTGTCTCTCATAGCGGTAACCCGAGAACAGTATCGAATTTCGATACTCAGTTTTCAGCAATTGATGGCTAGTTACCCTAGCTCGCCAACCTACTATTTTCAATGACCTCAGTCAACTACAATCGTCTGTCTGCCCGTTATTGAGCTACTTTGATACTGTAAGTTTGCTGGGTACATTTATAAAAGCATACATATAATGATTTTGACAAAAAAAATGGTAATAGAAAATAAAAAAATAATCCTTTATACGCGGTACCTTTTAAATAAAAACAAAGTGAAGATCCCTAACATAAGAAACGAAAGGATAAGGATATCGAGTAACAAATCTGCCGACTTGGCCAATTTTCCAAATGATTCCCGCCCGCCTCCTTCAACTCTTTACATTTATCTTCTGACTGTCCCGATTTCCCGGTTACAATTTAAAAGAACTCGAAGGATTTTCCAGCAAGAATTCGCACGGATTCCCATCGTCTCTCTCTAGCTTTCGTTCCTAGTTCTGACCGCCGGAATCTGGTAACTGACGGTCTAAACTTGTACGACATGCAAGGATAACAGAGGATTCATAAATCTTTCGCCGGTTATATTTTACCACTTTTTTTTCAAATATTTAGTTATGTGGCAGGAAATGATACATAATGATTAATTACTTGAAAATCTGACTAATGAATTAGTTTAGATTATATTGTCTATAACTTAAAAAATAGTTACTTATTTTTTTCCCAACTTATTATTTCTTTTTTACACTCTACTTACATTTCGCTAACTATGTTAGCATCACCAGGAGTTGAATTTTGCAAATAGGAGACTTTAATCTCTGCTGCTCCTTTACTCTTTTCAGTTTTCTCTTGAAGAACTACAAGAAATTGTCATATACAAAATGTGTAATATATTTTGTATCTAATTTCTGATCAATAAATTCCGTTGGCTGAGAAAGTTTTAAATATGAAAAATCTGAATCTCTTGTCAATATCCAATATCCCGCATATGGCGCAGTCACTTAGGATTAACGCACTACTGAGAAAACCCAAGATGAATTTTCACTTAATATAAATTCATTATGACGGTTTATGTGTTTATATCGGTTCTTTTAAATACCTTTGAGCGTATCCTAATTATATAAATAAAGCTAATATCGATGGGATGGATACTATTTTGAACATCGAAATAAATCAAAAACAGAAGGTTACTGAAGTTTTAGGGAAATTTAGTTTTATCTTTTTCTTTTCTAGATAATACACAAACCGGATAACTGATTTTGTAATAACAACTTTACCCAAATACCTAAGTGATAAAAGTTTTTTAACTTTATTTGTGACATCTTCTCGAATAAAATCACAAAAATTAAAGTGCCTTCTTTTTATAGATTTTTATCTTTATATAAACATTTCATGTCCTGGACCTAATAAGGAATTTGTTATTCACCAAATTATCAAAAAAGAAATATTCCATAATGGTAAGCTACTAAATAGTGTTGTAAAATAAAAGTTTGTTTATTATAAAAAATATATACCGGGTCATTTAACCTGGAATTTTGTAATATCTCAAAAAATACGCATCGTTTCCATTTGCCACATTTTTCTGTACGATACGTATTTTTCGAGATATTACAAAATTCTAGGTTAAATGAATCACCCGATATATATGGACTACCCTTCTAATATATACCATGCATCCACTTAATTTCGCATCATATGGGAGACTTTTTCATTTATAATTTTACGAAAAATAATTAACCTCCATAAAAGGGTCAGCATCGTCAAAAACCTAAAATGTAACCATTAGATAATACATTTTATGGACATTATACGATTTGCGTCACAAAATATAAATTTTGGTCATTTTTTTTAAAATTTTATTTGGAAAACTTGTTTATAAACAATATTTAGGGCCGAATTCAAAGACGTTTCTCAATGATCATTTTATACTAAATCCTGACTTAACTTAACCTATCCTCGAATTTCGTATTCAAAATTGAGATAGAAAGTAGTCAGATCTGATTCCTTTTTTGTCAAGTTGGTCATTTGACTCTAATATAAGTTATATTTTATTTCACGCTTTTTAACATCTCGTCATAATAAGAAATGAATTACTTCATGGTTATTTAGTTTGAACACAAGTTTACACAGGGTGAATCACGACCGACGCCACGTATTTTTATGGCGAAATGGAATATATTCGTAAACTTCTATTACAATGGTTTTATGTAAGTCAATAAGAACTACATTTTAAAAATATGTATAAATATACAGGGTGCTCCAGGAAAGTGAAACATAGTAAGGTCATATTTTTTTTTAAATGGAAGATCGAACCGCCACAAGCAGACTTCGCCTTGAGACACGTACCCAATCAATATCATAGTATGGCACGGCTTTGCGATTCATTTAAGCAGTTAGATTAGAGATTCAAATGAACCACCACACTACGTAGATTAACAGCTATTCCGACAGAACAGTCCCGTACAAGAGACACTTCCAGGGAACTAGGGAGGATACTACCGGTGAGAAATAATTACGGTACACAAATCACACAGGGTGTATTTTTATTCTGGTATTGAATACAGACGAATGCTCGAATCTGCAGCTTTATACTGTCCACACAAAATGTGACAAACACAGAGAGGACTGCAACAATTCTAAACAGCGCCATCTTACAGAGTTCTGATAAGTTCTATTGAACGCAACAGGTGGTACTCCCAAAAACTTTAAAACAAAATCGAATCAGTAGATACACCAGTGTTTTTAAAAATCTTAACCGGTATCAAGAAAGTAGAACTGTGAGTTCTCCTGGGGGGCTATTCTCGAACTCGGACAAAGTGAACGTTCTCTTAAGAGAAGTGAACTGTCACATCCTTTCATTATTCTCTCGGTGCCACAAAACCATATTTTCGGATGTAGAGGATTATGATCGAACGCTTGAAACAATCGTGCTGTGTTGCCAATACTGATTTGTTCATCTTCTTCTTTTAATTTACAAAAGGTCTCTACTTATTTGTTGAGTTAGATAACTTTTACGGTGTTTGTAGTAAAAAATAAAGTTGGTAATAAAAAAGTGTGTCGATCTGTCACTCTGTCACTGTCAGTGACTTGGTGTCTGCAAAATGGAAGAAAATAAATTTAGAAGTTTTTCTACAAACAAAGTATAAAAAGAAATGCTTACAGAATAAAAAAAAAAACGATAATCTATAAAGTGGCAAGTTTACCAGCGATTTTTCTTTTAAAAAAGACTTGACTTTATGGGAACATTAAAACCAGCCTTAATAGCATTCCGGGTGGTGCTGAAAAAGATTGGAAGCAATGGAGGAAGGTAAGTTTAATTTTAACACCAAATATATTAATATTTACGTTTCTTCTGAAAAAATAAATAATACATAATTCTATATTAATACTTCCAGTTATCTTTTTCAATTCCAGACCTGGAAAGACTTAAAAAAAATGTTAAAACCAAAGCAGTGAAGGAAAAAAAATACAATTATGGTATAGGAGGCGGACCTCCAAATTCTTTCTTTTGACATATATGTATTCAGGATAACCGAGACCATATGGTGGTGCAATTGCTACATGGGTACAATCAATAATTCCTACTATTCCTGGAAATTAACACTTCTCATAAAATCTAGAGAAAATAAAAATAAATAAAATATTAAAAAGCTATCTGAGAAAGCTATAACTTATTTCTAACATACTTCAATTCTCCTTGATTTCTAGGAAAATGTATTTATTGATTCAAAATTTCATCCCTGTTTAGTGCAATAAACAGAGAGTTGCCCGTTATTTCTAGGTAGCTGTCTAGACCAAAAAATCGTAACGCAACTAGAACCTAAAAATTATAAATACAAATAGTACACAAGACCAAATGACTTTTGGGATAGTTTATCCTTTTTAGTATTGATATACCTGCATAATTTTATTTGTTCTTACGTTTACTTCAATACTTAAAGCTGAAACTCTAATTTTCTCGTTCATGAAATCTTTTCACTGGCCTATTTCGTTCTTCTGCATCGACGAGATCATTAAGCACAACAAAACTGCCTAATCCACTTTCCATATTTTTCACAGAAAATAATAAAGAAATGAAAAGTTAAGTCTAGAGTTATTTGAAGAAAATAACTATTGATATTCACAAATCTCATCCAAGTCCAACCAAATCAACATAAAATCCTAACCTTACTTTTGGACATCAAAACAAAAAATTACAAATGCGCAAGCGTATGATGATTTATTATCATGAGAAGACCACGTTCTCCTAAAATTAAGCAGTACAATAACAATCTCTCCATTTTTGTAGGAGGTGATCATTCCTGAAATTCGAGAATACGACTTATATTATTTCAATGGAACCACGCCCCCTTTTCCTATGAGAGTCGTAAACGCATGACTCGAGAATAGCCTCCCTGTTGTACTTTCTAATTCATAGGGGAAGTTATTTTATTTCATTTCATAGGAATTCGTTTCTAGTTAAATTTAGTTAAATTTATTTCAAGTACCGGGTAGTACGATTAATGACTTTAAAATAGGATTTTGCTTGAAGATTTATAATACTTTTATACGCTTCATTGGGCATTTGCACGCATTTATTTCACCGTTCTCTCACGTATTCATTTACTGATTTTCACATTCATTATTTCACCGTTCATAACCATTTGGCTTCATCACGCGCACCGTTTACCTGTTTTGGTCACCGCTAGTTACACACCTCCTCCCCTTCCTGCATCATGTTATGGTTTGGTTTAAATATTTTTTTAAGTACTGAATAAATTTGATTATTTTTGATTTTAATGAGTTTTTATTTTTGTCCACATACGTAACTATCTTAGAAGCAGATACTCCGGAACTCAACCCCGAGGGGCAAGTAAAGTCTGCCCTAGCGGCCGCCAGTGATTTTGGTCGATACCATAACGACCGCTGGAGTATTTATTTCTCAATTGAAGCTGCCTGAGCAAGTGGCCTTCACACTATAAACGGAAGGTGGCTCCCGAAGCAATCTGATAACTGAACCAACGCTCCAAATTGACTTGTAACTACCGAAGTGCGTTACAAAGTGTAATAGATTTTCGAAAACAGCTTTTCAGGACGAACCTGAAAATGTAAAAAAATATAGGGTGTTCAATTTAAAAAAGCATAACTTAAGTAAGGCACTTTTGTTTTAACCCCCTGTATATTTCAAAATATTTTTAAAATGTAGTTCTTATTGGCTTACATAATACCACTTCAATAAAAGTATATGAATATATATGCCATTTCGCCATAAAACTCAGTGGCGTCGATCGTGAATCACCCTGTACATTCTATTTTTTTTTTAAAAATATACTTGAGAGTTGCGTGAAATCCATAGAAATAATAGAAATCAATTAACAGGAGGCATATCCTTAGATATCAGGAAGGCATTCGACCTAACATGGCATGAAGGACTAATCTATAATATGAGATAACCTCTTGCGAATGTTCCAAAGACTGACAACACCATGCTAGCCTTCTGACTGTTGATAAAGTAATAGTCACCAAACACACTAAATAATAAACAAACTACAAGAAGCCGTCACGAACATCGAATAATGGCGCTTAAAATGGAAAATTAAAATAAATGCAGAGAAAATACAAATAATCATATTCAAAAAGAAAAGACATGTACCAGATCGAGATATCCAAATAGGAGGAATTAACGCGAGATGGAGAAACAAAGCTCAAATTTAGGAGTCATATTAGATAAAGGACTAACATTTATCGAGCACGTAAACGACAAAGTAAACAAAAGTAAATACGTACACTCTCAACTAAAGATAAAATTAAGACTAATAATTATGCCAACAACGACATATGCATCACCGGTCTTTGGATACACCTGTAACACCAACATCAGAAGGATACAAGAAAAACAAAGTGTCTACATAAGGCAAAGAATACATGCGCCTTACTGCGTATCACATAAACAATTATACACAGAATTAGAATAAACACCAATACTCGAGACGATGAAAATTCGTGCAAGGAATGTATATGACAGCTTAACGAGACACGCATGATCTGGAAAACAGTTCGAAAATTAAGACGCAGAAACCGGAACTAAATCTTGCAAGTGAATAAATGTAACAAAGTGAAGTGAAAGTGACAAGTGAAAGATATAGGGATACCAGAGGACAACTCACAAGAATACATGGCTCTAAGAAAAGGAAGATGAATTTAAACACGCTCTACCCTAACATCCATAAGTCGCACACGTACCCACAAAAAAATACAAAACGAAAGAGAAAAATGAAAAAAATAGGAACCAGGGGACCAAAAGATAACATCACAGCAGGCCGCAGCATGGTACAAACAATTACAAATATATGACAACTATCACTACAATGGACAACAGACATACTACTGCGTTCTGTATTTTCCAAATAGATTCGTTATAAGAGCTAATTTAGAGTATCACAAGGTAGAGATAAAAAGCACACACACAAATCTACGATGACGAGAGGGAAAAGTGCTCAACACAGGTCTCTGCTGCAATGGAAGATTACTCATCTAATAAACTAACCGATCAGGTAGGATAAGTAAGTGGATGATGACGGACTGAGGACCTTGGAAGTAACAGGGGGAGGTCGGTATAATATGCTTTCCGGCTTTTAACTTAGTGAAGTATACGTTTGACGCTGGACGGCATGGGTTCAGTTCCTGTATATGTGTGTGAGTGTGTATGAATTTTTCCCGCTCGATATTGTTAATAAAATTATTTACTAATCTAACAAAAGAACAAAATATTTATCTGTGTTGTTACCAGCTTTTAGAATTCGTCCAAAATTTTCGTAAAACTTCAATATTGTTAATAACAAACATTTTTGGAACTGAGTTCCTTTAGGCGGCTTATATAACTAAACAGAATATTGATCTGGCTCTAATAAGGAACCGTATGTATATATGTGACGAATTAAAGGATTAAACATCTCTGGGGACTACGAATTGATTTCTTTTATTAGAAGTAACTCTAGAGTAGGCATCGTTGCCCGGAAAAGCCTAAAGATGTTTCCACTGTGGTCCTTTAATTCTAGAGACTGGATGGTAATATCACTCAAGCTAGAAGGAGGAAACAAACTAACAATAGGTTCTGATTATCTTTTTTGTGATCGCAAGGACCTGCTCTCACGGATGAAGTGAAGGAACTTGTTGAGTACTGCAACAGAAACTCGTCATATGTTGTGATGATAATGCTCACCACACAGTGTAGGGAGCACAGGCATCAACGCAGAGAGGAGGCACTTCTATAATTCGCTGCAGAAAACAATCTAGAGATTGCAAGCAGAAGCAATGAATCGACCTTCGTTACTATGACAAAAAGGGAAGTCATTGATATTACACTAGACACTCTGAAAACGTGCTCGTAGTTGAAGGAGTGGCAAATCTCACGGGAGGAGTCGTTCTCTGACCACAGACACATAACATACATGCTGGATGAGAAAACAACTGAGAAGAGGATATACCCAAACCCCAGTAGCTATGGCTACAAAGCAGTGCTGGGCCTTGGCAAACAAAGTAGTGAACAGATCTACGAGAGTTGTCATCTTACCCAAACCGGGTAAAGCGATCTACGCAGAAGTCAAATCTTATAGACCTATCAACCTTACATCATTCTTTCTAAAAACTTCAGAAAAAGTTCATTGACAGATATATAAGGGACGAGGTATTAGTCGACAATCCGATACATCAAAACTAATTGGTATACCAATCTAGGAAGTCCTGTGGCACTGAGCTTCATATGCTGGCGCTCAAGGCGAAACAAGCATTGGGCAGTCAAGAAATCGCCCTAGCGGAATTCTAGACATAGAAAGAGCCTTCGATTCGACTTCATACAAATCCATAGTGGGAGCTATACAGAGGCGAGGAAACCGCGATGGGTAGACTTCATGCTTCAGCATAAGAATAAGTGGATAGTACCCCCCTCTAGACAGCCGGCGACTATACCTAGCTATCTAGAGAGCGGGTACTCCCCTCCACTTTCATCCTCTAGGCACACCTGCCACACTATATGCGGTGGTGGGGGGACAGAGAACAAGTCTCGACTTGGGAATAATTTGAATTCGTATCACTTAAGAAAGTAAAAAATGCGTGGACCACCTTATATTCTAAATTACCTTTTAAAATATGATTAGAATATATATTTATGGGGAGTAGTTTATATGATTTATATTATTCGATTTTCAACATGTAATAATAATAATTATGTTTTGACTATTTTCAATATTTTCAGTTTTACTGACAATAACATTTCTACAAAGATGTTTTTATTTTCTTTTATCAAAAATATTGTTGCCCGACCACCATTAAGTGTTAAATATTTCATTCTTCTAAATTGAAATATTGTTATGATAAAAAAAGTTTTAAAAAAGTAAACGTAAGTACATTAACGCGCTATGTAA
The DNA here is from genome assembly GCA_963243735.1 of Neocrepidodera transversa. Classification (NCBI taxonomy): domain Eukaryota; kingdom Metazoa; phylum Arthropoda; class Insecta; order Coleoptera; family Chrysomelidae; genus Neocrepidodera; species Neocrepidodera transversa. The sequence continues at coordinate 38,123,165 of OY725337.1, read as the reverse complement.
TTGAAAAACGGCGAATGCATAATAAAAAGTATGAAATACGGCTGAACTTCTTATGAGATAATTAAACGAATTATATAATCTTTATAAAATTCCAAAAACTATGATTGTAAGGTAATTCAACTTGAACAGCTGACTAGTTGTCGAACGAATAATGAGAGTACAAACGGATCAAAACTGGATTCCACAACTGCTGTTAACATTATATGAATAAATACAATGAACTCCATAGGGTTTTAACATAAAATATCATTTTAATTTTATGTAAACATTTAAAAATTATTATAAGTTTGTATACCAGGAGAATTTTTAGCTTTAACATATTTCAATTAGAAAATTGTTTTAAAATTACAGACCTACATTATTATATTTTATTTTAAATTGCGTGTTACGTTATTTATAGTAAATAATAAAATATTTATTATTAAATGCTTCTCACATCATTTTCGATACATTATATTGTTGACCTCATATAAAACAGCAAAAATCTAAATTTTGAGATGAAAATTATATATAAGTCTAATAAATAAAAGTTTATTTATTACAATGAAATTTTTCTACCCCATGAGTAAAACTAAACTAAAACAACTATTGAAATATGAAAACTTAATTATTAGCAGTGAATAATCATTATATTTCACAATCTCCTCCTCATGATTACATAATGACACACATGTAGTTCCATTACTTTGGATGTTCGAGAGTCCACAATATTTAAAGATACACCTAAATTTTTGTTAAATACCCACAACCCCGCCTATGTCTTAGCTAATACCTTATCTCTGCGTCAGCCGGCCGATGACAAATCCTCACTTCATTTCTTTGTGTGTTCGGTTAAAGTTGTGTATTTTAGTGGTAAGTTATCATTTGTTTTATGTTTAAAATTTTCTATTTTAGAATACCGGTATTTTACCTGAAGTATTATACACATGTATAATATCTTATGGCCCTAATCACATGATTAGCAATTACATCTCGTTTATATACAATACACATGTATTGTATTGAAGAGACATTACAACCATTCATATGAATTGGTTATTTAAAATCAGAGTTGCCATTTCAGGAATTTAATAAACCGGTAATGAGAAACAAGTTTTTATGTGAATCCAAGCGAAATAAATGTAAATAACGATTTGATTAGAAAAAACCACTCACATGAGTTGGGAAAAATTTAATAACACCAATTTATTTTGGACTCTTAGAAATAATAATAAAACGTAATGTATTGCAAGCTTTAAGGTTCAGATATGAATCATTTTCATCGTATTCCTCAGTCTTCAAAAAATAAAAAAGATTCGTGTTTTGTTAGAGGTTAATACTAATAATAATTGGACAGTGGTGCTCCAACATGGAGTTAAAAAGGAAACTCGCCAAAATATTTTTCAAGAATGTATAATCAATAAAAATTACCTTTCCCTTTGTTGCTCCTATCTTAAATAAAGAACTTGAGTTGAGTTTATTAGCAGTGAAAGGATTAAGCACTACTATAAGTAGAGCCTCAAAGCGCCATTTGAGGAATAGTCGCTACAAAGAGGCGAGGGGGGACGAGAAATCTCGGAGAGGAATAATTAGACAAAAACTGCAGCTGGGTCGATTTCAAAATTTCAAAATATTAAATCGACTTGGCAAAAATGCAAAAATGGCAAATAATGTTAACACGTTAATATTGGTAGATGGTGGTTATATCCAGATTTTAATTTCTAAATAAACCAATACAAGCATAAGGCCTAAAATAAGGTCCTCTGTAAAGTATCAACATTTAATCAAAATTTGGATAAAAAAAAAAAAAAAAAAAAAAAAAAAAAAAAAAAAAAAAAAAAAAAAAAAAAAAAAAAAAAAAAAAAACGCTCAATACGTCAAAGAAGTTTTCACAAAACATATATATATATATAGAAAACCCTTAGTCTTTGCTGACTAGTTAGAAAACGAGAAATGGTTATTGGGGTAGCAGCGAAACGAAAAGTGTACTGTTTAAATTTATTTAATCCAAGCTTTCGAGTGAGATTTCACTCATCATCAGAGAAGCTACAAGAATTAGTTAATTTAGGAAACAATTTAATTGTAGAAATTGTTTCCTAAATTCACTAATTTTTGTAGCTTCCCTGATGATGAGTGAAATCTCACTCGAAAGCTTGGATTAAATAACTTTAAAGAGTACATTTTTCGTTTCGCTGCTACCCCAATAACCATTTCTCGTTTTATATATATATTTATATATTTATTATAAATATTTATTTAATTTAACGAATTTAAATACATTTGGTTACCAAAAATGTGGAAAACTTTAAAAACTGCTTATGCTATAATGCATAAAAATGGTGTTTCTGTACTACTGACCTTAGATATGATTAATATTTAATTCATATAAATGTTAAACATAAAAAATATCTAACGTGTGTTTTTAGATCCAAAATTTATACCTACTTGGCTATCATTTGGTTTATCTTATGCACCGTTTACTTTTACAAAACTGGTTAAAAAACCGGTTCTTAAAATATTGCATAAGAACATTAAAGTCATTATACATACTAAAACAATATTTTAATAATAGGAAAAAATTCAAAGGAATTTAGAATTCATATAAAACTAGTAAATGATGAATTAGACAAATTGCGTTTTTAATAAATACCAATAGAAGTATACGGATACCCAGTCAAATTTACTAGTACTACTATTTATTTATTTATTTGTTTACTTAATGTGGCGAACAGATAATCTTTTCTTTCATCATTTAACGTTTGATTTTGGAAATGGCACTTTAATTAGAAAGTTTTGCAGTGACATAAATCTTAACCTCACTTTCTGTCAGAGTCATCGATTCTAAAGTTTCGATGAAATGTCACAGATGATTTTCATGGTGGTTTCGCCACACAGAAGACGAGAAAAACAAGAAAAAGATTCGGCGGAAATCAAGCAAAGACCTATATAAGCAATGTTCTCTTTGTAAACAAAATTAATTTTTTAATTTTGATTATATCAAATTTATATTTTTACATGTGCTCTTACAAGTAAAAATCATATTTGAAAGGTTCTGCTAATTATAGAGAATTTGAAACGTAACAACCACTATAGGTTCATATTTAATTCAACAAATGAAATAAGAGGATTTTTTATATCACGATTTAATAAAAGTGACTAGACGATCATGCAGAGGTTAGGATTCGCGATTTTTCTAAATATATAGGGACTTTGAAAATCCCAAGTGATTTACGACATGATTTTTATGGTAGATTGAAGATGTTAAAAGGTCACAGAAATATTTTCTGATGCTTTTTGAAAGATTGTGCTAGTGTTTGTAACATGGAACAAACTTGTGGGTTTTGAAGCTTATAACAAAAATCTTTGAATATTCACTAATTAGAACTTTAGCAGATTAAAATCAATTTATATATGAAGTATTTATAAAGTAACTGTCGAGTACTGTTAAGAATGGACAATACCAAGGAAATTGCGTATAAAAACAAGATATCCAAATCTTAGTAAATGAGCACTGGATATCTAGAAGTGGTGCGAAAATAGAAAATTTTTTATTTTCAAATCATAAATCAATACGAATCACAATTTTGAAGCAGATATGGGATTCAGATATTTAAACATTGAAACAGAGTATGAACTAAAAACAAAGAAGGGTTAAAAAAAAAAAAAAAAAAAAAAAAAAAAAAAAAAAAAAAAAAAAAAAAAAAAAAAAATTATATATACGTGCTATTTGGGTTGCCTAGATGGCAGTAGAAGTAGCTCTCATGATTATATATATATATATATATATATTATAATTATTTTCAATAATTGTTATATATTCTATAAAAAGTCTTCATTAACTAAAATATGCCTACCTAAGAAAATTAATACAACCCATGATGGAAATTGGATACGAAGACATTCCATATATTAATATATTGCTCTTTTACTATATAGCATCGGAGAGTTAATGCTATCAAAAATTCAAAATTAATAAATGTAATTTAAAATTAGTTTTCATTCCCATAAATTTCTAGCGATTCATTACGACACCTTTCTAAGTGTGTTAAATAATTCTTTTAATTTGTAACTTTCAACATTTTTATCTCTACATTCTTCTTTTGTAAAAGATCTTTTTGAACTGTTATTTTATTTCGTAATTTTCTATATAACTTTCCTTAGTTTTTTTGAATATTTAGTTGTTTTCTTTGCAGTCAGCTAGGTTTTAAATAAGATTTTCAATTTTATCAAAATGTTTTATATATGTATTATTGTTAAAAAATAAAAAAATGGTAGCACACCTTAAACATCCACACCGATAAATACACCCATCGCGTTAAGTTAATAGCCCAGACACAGATTGTTAAAATAAGATTTGTCTAAACATTTTCTTTCTAGTTTAGCAATAAACGACAAACTGAAATTTAATCTTTACAAAAGTAACGTGCAAGTTACATGACACCAACACTTTGAAGAACAAAGAATATATTTAATTTTATATTTCAGGAAAATCTTATCTTTGTCGATTCAGCATTATATAGTTTAATCTCGCTTTATAATTTTATTCTAGAAATCACTCATAAATTCAGGTCATATTTTTAATTATTTTTCTGTTTGTCGATCCAAATTTGTAATTTTCAAAATAAAGTTTTTTTTTAAAAAAGTACTTCGCATCCTACATTCATTAACTGGCGCAGTCAGTAGGATTGCCCGTCGAAAAACAACAAAAATCGTGTTTTTCGGTCGATTTTAATCGTTTACGCGGCACGCGAAGTGTAAAGAAAAAAACTTTGTGAGAAAAAAAGTGTTGGTGGAGGGTAAACATCGCCGAAACCAAAACAGTGCACAAAAAGAAGGATTTACAACAGAAAATTCAGCTCTTCGATCGAAATTTTGGACAAAAATCGCCGGAATTGAAGTCTTGAGCCATTCTACCACGGAGGAAGGACAAAATCGCCTAAATCCACTTGGTAACCCATTCGTTAGTTAAGAAAAGAAGAATTTTTCAAGTTTCAAGAAAAACGAAACATGAGTAGATACGGAATGCAGGTTCCAACACTCTTCGGAATTTTACTGTAAGTCATTTTAATTTTGCATTTTCCTTTTTACCCCCTCTCTTATTTTATTTTGATTATTTTCGTAACTTTTACTGGGAATTTTCTTGAGTTATAGAGTTATTCTTAATTTTTATTATAGTGCTAATTTTAGTTTATGAATTCAGATATTGAAGATCTGATTGATAGTTTTAACAGAATTTTATTAAATAACGAAAACATGACTGATTATCAATTACTAAAATTAAATGTGGACATTATCCCCACTTACGAGGGTAATCCACATACTTTAGGAATATTTATAGACAGTTGTGAAAATTTAGTAAAAACTTTTTATGAAAGAAATAATCCTCAAATAAATACTTTTATTTTACGAGCCATAATTGGAAAACTAACTGGTAGGGCTTTAACGCTAATAGGTTCTATAATTGAGTTAAAAACGTGGGAAGAAATAAAAACCGCTTTACAATTGTGCTTTGGTGATCAAAGGAACTTAGATTGCCTAATACAAGATTTAATAATTTTGCAACCTCATAAAAATGAGACACCTTATAATTTTGGAATGCGATGCCAAGATGCACGTAGCTTAATTGTTTCAAAACTTAATTTACTTAATGACATAACAGAAGCAGAAAAAGTAATAAGGCTTCGTAGTTATGATGATTTAGCTTTAAAAACATTTATACGTAGTTTAAACGGTCAATTACAAAATAACGTAAGACTTAGAAATCCTGATAGCTTAGAAAAAGCGATGTCTTTGGTTGTAGAAGAAGAAAATTTTCTCTACAGTCAAAACCGCAATAATTCACTTAACTCTCAAAATAATTTTAAACCTTCTCAAAGAATGATACCTGCTAGAAATTTTCAAAGACCCATGCACACACGCACACAGCCAAATTTTAATTACCAATTTAATTCATCTCCAATGAATCAAAACACAAACTCTAATTTTCAAAATAATCGACCCATGCCAAATTTTCCAAATAATTTTACTAGACCACCCATGCAAAACAATTTTAACCCCACACCATTCATGCAATCAAATTACAGTCAAAACATGCCGTTTAATCAAAGACAAACACAATTTCCTAGACCAAATGAATTCAACCAAAGATTTCAACAACATTTTGGAAGAAATTCAAATGTTTCTAGACGTACCTTTAAACCTGAACCAATGGACACTTCTTCGAGCAATAGCCCGATACGTCCCCAAAAAAATTTCACTTCAACTGAACTTTTTAACCAAGAATTTGAAACCACTAATCAAAACACAAGTCAACAATTGCAGAATCAACATTACACAGATTACACTCAAAAAAATTATACTGTCGAAATTTATGATAATAACCCGCAAAATGTTCAATCAAACCAAAATTATCAACCAAGTACTAATACTGTAAATTTTCAGATGAACGACCTTTTAGCCGATCAAACATAATTAATCTAAATATAATAAATTCAAATTTACCATATATTTTCATACCCTCTTTAAAAGCAAAATTTTTAGTAGACACAGGAAGCTCTCGTAGTCTTATGAATCCAGAACTAGCAAATAAACATTTTCAAAATTTAATATACAGGGTGTCCCACGACGTTTTGACAGTCCAAATTCCCGAAAACTGTTTATATGACATGTATGAAATTTGGCAGATATAAACAGTCGAAACTGATGCTTATATTTATTAAAAAATGACTTCCGTTTTTCCTGTCGTTTCGGGTCACGTGATCCCAACATAATTTTTTTAAATGATGCAACCGGTATAATATTACAATTTTGGATATATCATTCAAAAATAAATTCAACGATACCACACTTGTCATCATTGTATTGTGCAGTAATGATAATAGCTATTTATTTTTATTAAATTTATTTAAACAATATTTTGCACTTGCAAAAGTGAAACAATAGTATCAACAACATAGATTGTCATTCATTATTGTTATTTGAAATGTATTCAAGAACTGTCATTATTAGTCATATTCTTGTGAAGACACTGTAATAATAAGTAAATAATGCCTTCAATTTTTACTTACGATGAATATGTTGACATGCTACTTATTTATGGAGAATGTGGAAAAAACAAAACTCATGCTCAAGGTTTGTACAGAAATCGTTTTCCTCATAGAATAACTCCAAGCAAAAATACTTTTGTCTATGTCGAACGAAAGCTAAGAACTGGTTCTTTTCCAAGCGGTAAAAATCAAGTTCCTCGTCAAAAGACCGCTCAGACAGATGATAATGTGACAAATATTTTGGCTTATCTTCAAGTAAATCCACACACCTCAATACGATTTCTTGAACAAGAATTACAAATAAGTAGAAGTTCAATACAAAGAGTATTGAAAAATCACAAATACCATCCTTATAAAATATATTTAACTCAAGGTTTAGTTCCAGCAGATCCGGAAAGGAGAATAACTTTTATTGCTGAAATGTTAGTACATATTAATGATGACCCTTTTTTTTTAGAAAATATATTATGGAGTGATGAAAGTAGATTTCATAACAATGGTATTGTTAATCGCCATAATTGTCGTTATTGGTCGCAGGAGAATCCAAAGTGGATGCGCGAAACCAATTTTCAAACAGTATGGGGAATCAATGTTTGGTGCGGTTTATTTAACGGTCGGTTGATTGGTCCCTATTTGTACGAAGGAACATTAACGGGGCAAAGATACTTAGGTTTTCTTCAAAATACTCTACCAGAAATACTTGAAGATATTCCCTTACATGAAAGGCAAACAATGTGGTCACAGCAAGATGGAGCATCTCCTCACTTTTTTGGGCCAGTTAGAGAATATCTTGACAACAGATTTCCTGAAAAATGGATTGGTCGGAATGGTGCAATTCTGTGGCCACCCCGTTCTCCGGATATTACACCCTTAGATTTCTTTCTCTGGGGTTACTTAAAAGGTCGATTTTATGTCACACCCCCGATTGATTTAGATGATTTAAAAGATAAAATAAGACCGGCATGTCGGACCGTAACACCCGCAATGATTACAGCATCACTTACAAGAAATCTTTTAACAAGTTTTGAACATGTATCAATGTACATGGTCATCAATTTAAACAATTTCTTTAATTACTTGTACTTTTTAATTCCCTATGTTACGTTTTTTGATAAAATAATTTATACAGATGTTCATTTACATAATTGCCCCTATTATCATTACTGCACAATACAATGATGACAAGTGTGGTATCGTTGAATTTGTTTTTGAATGATATATCCAAAATTGTAATATTATACCGGTTGTCCCATTTAAAAAAATTATGTTGAGGTCACGTGACCCGAAACGACAGGAAAAACGGAAGTCATTTTATAATAAATATAAGCATCAGTTTCGACTGTTTATATCTGCCAAATTTCATACATGTCATATGAACAGTTTTCGAGAATTTGGACTGTCAAAACGTTGTGGGACACCCTGTATAATGAAGATTTTCAGATAAAAACACCTCACAATATTTCATATCACAACAAAGTTATGGATATACCAATTTTTGACATTTTCAACGTTGATAGTTCACATAAATTTCACTTATTTAAATTTAGTCAAAAATATGACGGATTAATCGGATTTGATTTGATACAACGATTAAAAGCTACCTTAGATTTAGACAGAAACTTACTAATTACTCCATATTTTTGTGTACCAATAATTTATGAACCAGAAGAGTTAACACTATTTAAAAGAAATCAATTTTATCAAAAAAAAGGTAAACTTAATAGTGCAGCCGATGCTCTTTCGCGAATTTCAATAAACGCTTTAGAAAATGAATCCTTAATCAATAATCCTGGAGATATTGATCATGAATCTGTAGAATATTTAAGACGAATTGCCGAAACCATGATTAGGCCACCAGAAACTGAAAACCTAGATAGAAATTTGTTTCCAAATCTTTTTGAAGAAAACCCCAATACTCAGCCAATATTGACTTCATTAGATGATGTGACACAACCGACAAAAAATCTACCTGACAATAATTCTAATGACAACTCAAAATCTTACACACAACATACCACAGCAACAGAAACAACAAATGATGGAATTAAAATTTTAGACGAAATCATTAATAACAAAGTTAATCAAATTTTAGTATTTCCTCAAATTTATCAAAATTTAAAAGTTAACAATGACACGTACGAACATCATAAAATTATAACCGTAGAAATTCCAGAACAAGACAATGAAAATTTAATCTTTGAATTTTTAAGAGATTACACTATCTCTAAAAAGACATACTGTATGTGGTTTCATTCTGATAGTCTACAATTCATTTAACAAAGTTTATTTAAAACAATTTTCAGAAAAAGGTCCCAAATTAATAAAATGCATTAAACATATAAATACTGTAAAAGAAAAAAAAGAACAAATTATGTTAGTTCGAAATTACCATGAAAGTAAAACCAACCACAGAGGTATAGTAGAAACTTTAGAAAAAATTAAACAAAATTATTATAGGATAGGAATAAAAAAAACTGTGACAGACTATATAAATTCTTGCGATATCTGCCAACGTACAAAATACGCACGACAAAATCCGTATTCTCCTCTTTTATTGACAGAAACGTCATCAAAACCGTTCCAAATAGTTCATATGGACTTATTCTTTTTTGATAACAAAATATATTTAATGTTAGTTGACTCTTTCACTAAATTTGCTCAAGCACATGAAGTAGCCGGTAAAACAGCCATTCACATTAGTAACGCTTTAATTAAATATTTTTCTTCTTTCGGAATACCCGAAAAATTAGTTATTGATCACGGGACAGAATTTAACAATGACACTGTAAAAGAAATATTAAATTTACATAAAATAAAAATTCATTTCACAACTCCAGGCCATCATGAATCAAATGGTATAGTAGAACGATTCCACTCAACCATGATTGAACATTTAAGAATACTAAAAGAAATATATCCCAAAGAAAACAATTTAATGGACTATGCAATAATAGGCTATAATAGTTCTCTTCATTCAGTTACAAATTACCCTCCATTCGAGCTTACTTTCGGACACACACATAGTAGAAATCCTAATGAAATATTTTTACCAAATTCCTTTTATTCGGATTACGCAGAAAATCATAGGAAAAAACTCGAACATGTTTACAAAAATGTAAGCACTAATTTAGATTTAAAGAAACAAAAAATTATTTCCAAAAATAATTCTCAAGGCGACGAATCTCAAGAATTCGTTATTGGTCAAACCATTTATAAGAAAAACCCAGGTCAAGATAGAAATAAAAAGTTTAATAAATTTTTAGGTCCTTATAAAATAATAAATATATTAGATCGAAATCGAGTAGAAATTTCTAATACAAAAAATAAAGACAAATCAGAAATATTGCATATCAAAGAATTAAGAAAACCTAATATTATTTCAGACTCCTCAAGTGTACGGACGGACTTGGACAACCAAATATCCATAACCTAACAAATAATCCTGGCCTTCTTCCTTTAAAATTAGAATCTGCTCAAAATATAGTTAATTACTGGTCATTTATTCAAATTTTTGATATCACAAATATAATTTCAGAATATAATAAATTATCAATAAAACTTCAAGACGTTAAAAGACAATTTTTCAAAGAAATAAGAAATGACACATTTGACATAATGTTTAAAGACGAATTTACAAATTCTTATATACTTGCAATTACACTAGATAATAAAATTCAAAGCCAAATAAATCAATTAAACCCTTCAATTAGTAATAAAAATAAAAGAAACAAAAGAGGTCTTATAAATGGGTTTGGTAGCGTAATAAAATTTTTAACCGGAAATTTAGACGAGACAGACGCGGAAAAATATGACAAAGCAATAGAAATATTAACAAATAATCAAGAAAAAATTAAAACATTAATTAGTGATCAAATTACTCTTTTACAAAATTCAATAGAAACTTTTAACACAAGTACGTCTATTTTGGCAAGCAATCAAGCTAGAATTGAATCTAAAATTAATGAAATAAGTAAATTCATCAAAACTAAAGATAATCAAAATTTTGAAATAATTAAATATTTAATAATTCCCGAAATCACAGTAGCATTGCAAATAATTTATGATATGCTAGAAAAATTGGAAATTGCAATAACCTTTTCAAAAATCAATACGTTCCATAACTCAATTGTTGAACCCAGCGAATTACTTAATGAAATAAAGTTAATTAGCGAACATTTAAATCAAAATAGATTACCCTTTGAACCAGATATAAAAAATATTCTAATGTTTGAAAAAATAATGAACATTAAAAGTTATACTAAAAATAATCAAATTATTTTTATTATTGATATTCCCATTGTAGAAAGCGAAAATTATAATTATTATCATCTCTATCCTTTGCCCACTCCACAAAATGGTTCCTTCAAAGTCATTATTCCATTTTATAAATATTTAACCATTAACGAGCAAAATTATATGACGTCAGACACCAAGTGTCAAGAAATAATTTCAGAAGAATTTATTTGTCACGAAAACGTTCCAAAAGAAATTTCTAAAGAAAATCTACCATGTGAAGTTCGAATGCTAAAATTCCTTTCGAATTTGACGGTATGCCAAGCCGTTCCTGTTGAAATACTTTAAAATTCAAACCTACAAAAATATTAAACGGGAATTCAAAACTCTTAATTTGCCAAGTGTGGACTTTAAAAATTCAATAGACAATTCTATCATTCAAATTAAACCGTTAAAACTTGACAGTGTTGATTTAGACGAAGTTAAGAATATAAAAGACTCTTTACATATTCAAAGTAATAATATAAAAACTATTTTTGAAAAACCAATTAATTTTCATAGTATTAGTATATGGACAATTATTTTATATGTTTGTGCAGCATTTGCAATGGCAGCAATACTTCATTATTTTTATAAAAAGAAATTTTCAAGACCACTTCAACATGAAGACCTCCAGGATGAGGACCCCCAGCGAGTTCTACGAAATTCTGCAACTACCCCCAGAATTTCTCTCTAAGGGCGGAGGAGTTACATGACACCAACACTTTGAAGAACAAAGAATATATTTAATTTTATATTTCAGGAAAATCTTATCTTTGTCGATTCAGCATTATATAGTTTAATCTCGCTTTATAATTTTATTCTAGAAATCACTTGTAAACTAGCTTTCATAAATTCAAGTCATATTTTTAATTATTTTTCTGTTTGTCGATCCAAATTTGTAATTTTCAAAATAAAGTTTTTTTTAAAAAAGTACTTCGCATCCTACATTCATTAACTTGCAATACGATTCTGCTTTATCATCTAAGTATAACAAGAAAAAATCGTGTAAAACAGCAGAGATTATAACAATTCCACATAACATGTGCAGTAATGTTTTTTTTTTAAAATCCAATTACATAAGTCATCACTTTATATCGGCAGTTTTGATATTCTATATACTAGATGTATAAAATTAAATTGTTATAAATTTTTAATTAATATTTAAAATACTGACAAACATAATGTATAAATATTCCAATATTTAGGAATAGAAAAATTATTGGTTTTCTGGTTAGAGTGACAAATCTGCATACTACAAGGACTACAAGGTTGTTCCTAAATTGTCACAGAAGTATAATCTTTGTATAAAAAATCATACTTATTCATTAGAATAGTTTTTTAAGCCAGGAATTGTTTAGGATTATAGTATTAATAATTAATTAGTTTAAACCTTTTACTAGTGTTTTAAACAAAAAAAATAACTGAAATATTTTAACGCTGTTATTTAATTCGGATTTTCGGATTTAGTATGTTCATAGTCAGATTAAATAAAACAAGATATTCTGATATTAACCAGTTTACAGTTAAAATTCATTAAACTCACGTTCGTCGCGAGAAATATAGGTCATAAACCAGTTCCATTTTAAAGATTAGGTCAGCAGTTCTTTATATGAAGATGCTAGATGTTAAAAAATAATGCCTGAATTAAAATATAGCGCGAGAAATAAATACGAATTTTCTAGTTTCTAGTTTCTTTTCAGTTTTTTAATTGTTTTACCAAGTATTTTTCACTTTATAGTTCAATTAAATTAGGAAATGCTTATGAAAAAATTATATTTATAAATATATTCATAATTGTTGGTAAAATATACGTAACAATAAACATCGCCAAATTGCATGTTCATAGGTCAATTGAAAGTTAAAAAATTCTTCGGGTCAAAAATTTGTAAAAAAGTGCTGAATTTGACGGCTTCTCAATCCTACTTTTTTACCTCTAATGATACCAATCTAATGATGAGAACAGGCGGAATCTAGTTTTCTGAAACGGTTATATCTAATTCACGTATTGGGGAATTATGTATTTAACCAGTTAAAAATTTAAACACACTCTTAGACTCTTGTTAACATGTTGATGATGTATACTCGAGAAGTACCAATAACAGATTTAAAATCTGGAATTGAACATCTTTCTCAACAGTTTTCAATGTGGGTTTTGACGCAGAGCATGAAACAGTATATGGAATGGGGAAATTTTATAGCCAAGAAGAATGTACAACTCATGCGGAAAATATAGAAGAGGAGAGGAAGTTTGCGATTTTTATCTCGACAAATCTTTGGAGCTACAAGATTTTGGTAAACAAACTTGTTGAATTGAAATTACAGAATTATCTGTATAGATTAAAAAAAATATTTATCCGCAACAATTGGAGAAGTTAAATCAATAGGATTGATAAAAATACGGCTATATAAAAATTATTTAGAAATTATAATTTTAAACTCTAGAAAATTCGTATTTATTTCTCGCGCTATATTTTAATTCAGGCATTATTTTTTAACATCTAGCATCTTCATATAAAGAACTGCTGACCTAATCTTTAAAATTTAACTGGTTTATGACCTATATTTCTCGCGACGAACGTGAGTTTAATGAATTTTAACTGTAAACTGGTTAATATCAGAATATCTTGTTTTATTTAATCTGACTATGAACATACTAAATCCGAAAATCCGAATTAAATAACAGCGTTAAAATATTTCAGTTATTTTTTTTGTTTAAAACACTAGTAAAAGGTTTAAACTAATTAATTATTAATACTATAATCCTAAACAATTCCTGGCTTAAAAAACTATTCTAATGAATAAGTATGATTTTTTATACAAAGATTATACTTCTGTGACAATTTAGGAACAACCTTGTAGTCCTTGTAGTATGCAGATTTGTCACTCTAACCAGAAAACCAATAATTTTTCTATTCCTAAATATTGGAATATTTATACATTATGTTTGTCAGTATTTTAAATATTAATTAAAAATTTATAACAATTTAATTTTATACATCTAGTATATAGAATATCAAAACTGCCGATATAAAGTGATGACTTATGTAATTGGATTTTAAAAAAAAAAACATTACTGCACATGTTATGTGGAATTGTTATAATCTCTGCTGTTTTACACGATTTTTTCTTGTTACACTTAGATGATAAAGCAGAATCGTATTGCACGTTACTTTTGTAATGATTAAATTTCAGTTTGTCGTTTATTGCTAAACTAGAAAGAAAATGTTTAGACAAATCTTATTTTAACAATCTGTGTCTGGGCTATTAACTTAACGCGATGGGTGTATTTATCGGTATGGATGTTTAAGGTGTGCTACAAATTTTTTATTTTTTAACAATAATACATATATAAAACATTTTGATAAAATTGAAAATCCTATTTAAAACCTAGCTGACTGCAAAGAAAACAACTAAATATTCTAAAAAACTAAGGAAAGTTATATAGAAAATTACGAAATAAAATAACAGTTCAAAAAGATCTTTTACAAAAGAAGAATGTAGAGATAAAAATGTTAAAAGTTACAAATTAAAAGAATTATTTAACACACTTAGAAAGGTGTCGTAATGAATCGCTAGCAATTTATGGGAATGAAAACTAATTTTAAATTACATTTATTAATTTTGAATTTTTGATAGCATTAACTCTCCGATGCTATATAGTAAAAGAGCAATATATTAATATATGGAATGTCTTCGTATCCAATTTCCATCATGGGTTGTATTATTTTCTTAGGTAGGCATATTTTAGTTAATGAAGACTTTTTATAGAATATATAACAATTATTAAAAATAATTATAATATATATATATATGTATATATATTATATTAGACTGGCTATTGTGAAAAACTCTTATGCTCTCTTAGATTGGGTTCCTTAAAAAAAAAATAATAAACATTACAAACAAAATTTTTTTTTTTTTAAATTTCTAAATTTAGGGCGCCTTATAACTTTTTTTGGTTGGGTTCTTCTCTCTGCTGTGTCTTCCTTTAATCAGTTCTTTCTTCTCTTCTTCTGTATCACCTCCTAATGAATTTCCTCTTCTGTAACCTGTATTCTTTGATCTCCCCCCATGTCTGCCTTTCCGTCTAGTCACAAATGTACCACTTCGTTTTCTTGTACACCAATATGTCTTCTTTAATCTAATTGTTTTTTTTTTATTCTTATAATATTTTCCTTTCTATTAATAAACCTTTTTTAACATATAATTTTTTTTTATTCTTCTAGAAAACAACTTCTATTATATTCATAATAATTCTTTTTTAAACATATTCTATTTATGACATTACTTTCTTATCTATCAAAAAACCAAAAACTGTTTATTATTTTATTTCATTTGTTTTTCTCCCCCTAACTAGATATTTTTTTTTATCTGTAAATTTAAATGACTAAACACACTAAGATTTTTCCTTTTACTTGTAACACAATTGTTGTGAACTCATTATTAAATTCAATGAAAAATAATCCTCTAAGAAACATTCTTAAATAAATCTTAACACATTTACATACATTCACACGCACCTTAAACTTTTTATCATAACCTCATTTTCATTGTCAAACTTACATTTGACAATAACCTTCCACCTTTCAATCACAGTCAACCACAATACATACAAAAACAGAACTAAAACTACGCATATAACTAAAAAACCATATCAAATCCCCCATTATGAATTTTAAACGAATTACATAAATTCTTTAAAATGAATTATGTAAACTATTAACAACTACTACAAAGTTAAATAATAACAAATAACATTAAACATACTAATTTCAATTTGATAATCTATCACTTTTAATTTATATCTTCTCATCTTCAAATTTATACTCATATATCTGCTCTATATTGAACACTCCTCGTATAATTCCATTTTCAGGATTTTTAAGCACATAACTATTTACACCCTCTTCATTGTCTATAATATATGGCCCTTCAAATGGTTGTAATAATTTAAGACATTGTCCTTCCTTCCTGCTTGGAACTCTTAATGCCTTAACTATTACCCAATCACCTTTTTTAAAACGAATTCTCTTCCTGATTCCTTTTTCCATTTTCTTCCTATATTTCTCTGCATTCCTTTCACTTCTTTTATTAGCCTTTTTTATGATTTCTTCTATTTCTATATTTCTATTTCTTTCCCAATTCCTTTGAGGTTCTATTCCTGTCATTAAGTATATTGGACATTCTTCTGTATTTAAATTTGGTACTTCATTCATATATTTCTCAACCTCCATTATCATCTGATCCCATTCTCTTTGGTTCTCATGTACTAACATTCTTAAAAATTTTACAATTTCTTTTATGTACCTCTCTGAAGGATTTGATGCAGGATGTCTTATACTAATATATTGCCTTTTTATTCCTTTTTTTTCAAAAAATTTTATTAATTTCTTATTTCTGAAATATGTAGCATTATCCATTATACAATTCTGTGGGATACCAAATTCCTCTATGTATCTGTTTAAACAATTCTTCACTATTCCTCCATTTATTCTATTACAAGGATACATTTTAACATATTTGGAAAAAGTATCTAATATCACCAACAAATGAATATTACCATTCTTACTTGTTATCAAATTACTTAAAAAATCAATTGCTATTACTCCTAATTTTGTTTCTGCTCTTATACTTTTCACTTGATTCTTATTCTTTTTATTTTTTCCTTTACCCATTTGACATTCATTACACTTTCTTGTTATTTCTTTTATTATTACTAAATCTTTTTTACAAATATAATTTTCTCGAAAAATCATCCATACTTTCCGACTACCAATATGTCCATACTCTTCATGTAACTCCTTTAATATTTTTCTTGGTAACAATTCATCAATTATATATAAATCTTCCCCATGTAAACTTTTGAAATATATACCATCTATTTTTTTACTTGCTTCTAATTCCTTTTTTGTTAGGCTTTCTTGACTTTTAATAACCTCTATTTTTGAAAAAATTCCGCTCTCTTTTCTTAATTTATTAATTCCTATTTGAATAATTCTTTCCTTTCTCCTTTTTCCATCTTCACATCGAGTTAACGCATCTGCCACTATATTTTCCTGTCCTGGTACATATTTAATATCAAAGACATATTCTTGTAATAATAAAGCCCATCTATTTATTCTACTATTTGCAAATCTATTATGCAAAATTGAAATCAGTGCAGCATGATCTGTTTCTATTGTAAATTTATTCCCCAATAAATAGAAACGAAATTTTTTAATACAAAATACGATACTTGCTAATTCTAATTCTGATACACTATAATTTCTTTCATGTTGTTTTGTCATTCTAGATATAAAGCTAATTGGTACTTCCTCTTCATTTTTTACTTGTATCAATACCCCCGCAAACCTCATAATTGAAGCATCAGTTTTCAAAATAAATAATTTTGAAAAATCAGGGTGATATACTTTAAGATTATTTAAAAATTTATTTTTTATACTATTAAATGCATTCTCCTGATCTTTCGTCCATTTCCATGATACTTGCTTCTTTAATAACTCAACTAATGGAATTTGTTCTTTACTAATATCGGGTAATAATCTCTTAAAATAATTAACCATACCCAAAAAACCACTCAATGTCTTTAAATTCCTTGGTCTAGGATATTTCTGTATAATTTCTACTCGTTTTGGATCCATTTCCATTCCTTCGACATTGATTTTATATCCTAAATAAATTATCTCCTGTTGATAAAACATACACTTCTCAATATTAATTTTCAAGCCTGCTTCATCTAACTCCTGTAGTACTATTTTAATATGTTCTTTATGCCTGTCATAATCTTCCGAAAAAATTAATATATCATCAATATAATGTACTACAAAATTTTCATATTTGTTTAATATATTATGTAACGCTCTAACTAGTGCCGCACATGCACTTTGTAAACCAAATGGCACTACTTTAAACCTGTATAATACTCCTTCAATGGAAAAACCTGTATAATCTCTACTTCTTTCTTCTAAAGGAATTAACCAAAAACTATGTTTTAGATCAATCTTTGAAAATATTTTAACTTTTGTAATATAAGCAAATATAGCATCAATATTCATGGGAGATTCATATTGTGGCACAGTATATTTATTTATATTTCTAGCATCTAAGCATAATCTTAATTCTCCATTACTCTTTTTAACTACAACGATAGGGTTTACATACCTTGTATTACTTCTTTCTATTATTCCTTGATTTATCATTTTCTCTATCTCTTCATTAACTTGTTTACGAAACTTATATGGAATTGGATATGTTCTAATTTTAAAATTTTCTATTCCTCTTACTTCTATTTTATGTACATATTTCTCTGCTACTCTAGTTTCCTTTTGAAATAATCCTTTATGATTCCTTAAGAGTTGCTCAACACTATTTTTAAATTCTTCTTCACAAATCAAATTCTCTAAACCATCATACTTGTCTTTCTCTTCACTTTCTGACTTTATATCCTTCATTATGTTCACTCTTTTTTTTCTTTTCTCAGATGCATTTTCTTTTCCATTATTATTAATGAACCCTATCATTTTATTTTTATATTTTAGCCCTTTTTCATCATAATTAATTACCATTCCCCATTTTTCCATAATATCTGTTCCTAGTATCATATCCATTTCCATTCCATTCATTATTAAACAAGGCACTTCTATAGGTATACCGTCTAAATTAAGATTTACTATTATTGATTTATTTATCTCTTTAAGTTTTTTACCATTTGCCCCAATAAGAATAACCTTTGGTATTTGAATGATGTTTCCATTTAAATTTAATCTATTTATAACCTCTTCATTTATAACAGATGTTTCTGAACCTGTATCTAACATAATTTTTAATTTTTCCTCCCCAACTTTTCCCATTATAAAAACTAAACCAAATAACTATTTTTTAATAGAATTTTGTTGTTCATCCAATTTAATGAATTCTGATGGATGTTCATATATACAAGTTAAATTAATTTTTGGTTTGTGCATTTTTAAAAATCCTGTTGATGAACTTGTGCTATTGTAACACCATCCTGTCTTCCTATCTCTTCAGTATCTATTCTGTTAATCATATTTATTTGTCTCTTGTTATCATTCTCATCTTCATTTCGTCTTGACTGGTATTTTTCTTTTCCTTCTCTTCTGAAATCATTATTTCCATATTTTTGATTCTGATTTCTCATATCATACCCATTTCCTGTTCTCTTCTTATTAAATATTTCGTTTTCCTGCCATCTATTCATATTATTTCTTTCTTCATTTCCGCCTCTCTTAAAATCTTCTTTAAATTTGTCATTTTCATTTCGTCTATATCCATAATTTTGATTATTTCTATTTCTTCTTTCTAAATCTTCTCTACCATACTTCTCATTATTAAAATTTCTTCTGTAATTCTGACTCACTTGATAATAATTCTTTTTTTCTTCTTCTTTATTTCTCCATGTATATTGTCTTTCCTCTTTTCTCCTACAAGCATGATTTAATTCAATCTTCATTAAATATTCATTTAATTAATCCATATTTTTAATACCTTGATATGTAATTTGTGATGAAATCTCATCTCGGAAATGATGACCAATATAATATACGATTTGTTCTTCAGGCATTATAGGATCTAAATATTGTGACATTTCATATATTCTAGCAGCATACGACATATAATCCAATTTCTTATAAATGTCAAATTTTCCTTGATATAAAATATTTCTAATTTTTGTTTGTCTTATTTCTCCCCAAAATTGTTTCAGAAACTGCTCCTCAAATTCTTGAATATTATGTATTATTGACTTCTTGCGATTCCACCAACAACTTGCTTCTCCAACTAAACAAAACTCCATTATATTTTTAAATTCATCAATACTTTCTATATTTTTAACCTTGTACTTCAATCTTTCAAGAAAAACTTTAGGATGCAAAAACTTTATATTTCCATCAAACTTGAGCGTATTATCCTGATTTCCTCCTATTATCATTATACATTCTTTCTTTTTTTCTTTACTCTCCTGCTCACTTACCGTACTAAACTTGTCATTAATTTTCTTATCTATATTGATTTCGAAATTCCTTTCAGATTATTCTACCATATTAGTTAATTGCATTGTTATTCCAGTAATAGATTGTTGCCATTGTCCTTTCATAATCTCCATACGTTCTTCTGTCACTTGTACCTCTTTGTGTATAGTAGACATTGCAATTTCTATATTCTCTTCCATTCTTTTAAAATTTTGTTCTCTATATTGTTTTTCTTTATTTAAATTTGATTTGACTTCTTCCTTAACATTTTCTATTTCCTTAGTAACTGACATAATTTCTTGTTTGTATTCTTTTCTATTTTTCAATATTTCATCTTTGAATTCTTTTCTTAATTCTTCGTTTGTTTTCTTTATTTCATTTTGTAACATCTTTATATTCTCTTCAGTTTTCTTACTTGCTTCCTGTATACTATTTTGTAATTTTTCTTCTGATTCCTTACTTGCTTCCTGTATACTATTTTGTAATTTTTCTTCTGATTTCTTGCTTGCTTCTTCTGATTTCTTACTTGCTTCTTCTGATTTCTTACTTGCTTCCTGTATACTATTTTGTATTTTTTCTTCTGATTTCTTACTTGCTTCCTGTATACTATTTTGTAATTTTTCTTCTGATTTCTTACTTGCTTCCTGTATACTATTTTTTAAATCATCTCTCATATTCATCATCATTTTCATCATCATCTCCATCACCGTCTCTTGTTCTTTTATTTTAATTGGTTCTTTTTCTTGTCCTTCTATATTTTCATCAGAATTTTCTGTCACATTATTGGTCTCTACATCTATCATGTCTCCTTGTCCTTCTAAATCTTCATGTTGAAATTCCTCATCAACAACTATATCTTCTTCTCTTATAGGGTTTCTTCTTGTATTCCTTCTTGTTTCCATTATTTTTTTTTTTAAATAACACTAACACTTAGCACTTCTATTGATAACTATTAAATTTCGTTCTACTAAAATAATATTCTCCCCCCGTATAAATTATTTTATCCCAAATGTCAAACTTTAATTTAATTTGAAATGTCAAATACTGTCAAATTAAAATACTGTAAAAAAAAACCGATGTTAAATTTAATAACTCTAATTTATATCCTAAACAACGTTAAATTTCAATCACTCAAATATCACAAGTTTCAAATCAAAGGTTAATTTCAACAATTGTGATACAAAATAAAATTAAAAATCTTACCAATTTTGATGATGCTTCCGAAATGAAAATGATGTGGAATTTAAACTAAACCTGGCCCCACGTTGGCTGGCGTCAATTTATATTAGACTGGCTATTGTGAAAAACTCTTATGCTCTCTTAGATTGGGTTCCTTAAAAAAAAAATAATAAACATTACAAACAAAAAATTTTTTTTTTTTAAATTTCTAAATTTAGGGCGCCTTATAACTTTTTTTGGTTGGGTTCTTCTCTCTGCTGTGTCTTCCTTTAATCAGTTCTTTCTTCTCTTCTTCTGTATCACCTCCTAATGAATTTCCTCTTCTGTAACCTGTATTCTTTGATCTCCCCCCATGTCTGCCTTTCCGTCTAGTCACAAATGTACCACTTCGTTTTCTTGTACACCAATATGTCTTCTTTAATCTAATTGTTTTTTTTTATTCTTATAATATTTTCCTTTCTATTAATAAACCTTTTTTAACATATAATTTTTTTTTATTCTTCTAGAAAACAACTTCTATTATATTCATAATTAGCTATTTGTGTATTAAGAGCGGAAAGTGATACTTTGCTGCTTGAGGCAGAGAGTTGCCCGCGCGACGCGTAGCGGAGCGCGGGCAATCTGCCGAAAGCGGCAAAGCACTTTCTGCTCGAATTGCACACAAGATTTTTTCTACGATCACATTATTTTTAGACAAATAATTAAAAAAAAACATGAAAATACACTTCATAACCTAAAAATGAAATAATGACGTTTCATTAATTTCATAGTCTACTATTTGCACAAAACAGTAAGTAGATACTTAAATATGCAATCACTATTTCATAAAGGTGTACCTAGGTGTATCTAGGTGTACCTTCTGACTGTTATATTTTTACTAGATAAATTTTATAAAATAAAGTTTAATTTCGTTCGAAATATCTTCAAATATTAATATTTCAACTAAAATATTCAGACTGCCCTACATTTTGTTTTAATATACCTGTTATTTACTACCTTTCTTTAGTTTATTGTAAATGAAAACAGGCGAGCGGAAAAGTACGCGCTAGAGCGACAATAATGTCAAATTATTACAGATCACGGAAAACGTCAACTTTGCGGTTAGATTTGAGTGTGCAAAAGCCTACTTTGGGTAGTGATCGTAGGAAAAATTCTTTTTTAAACATATTCTATTTATGACATTACTTTCTTATCTATCAAAAAACCAAAAACTGTTTATTATTTTCTTTCATTTGTTTTTCTCCCCCTAACTAGATATTTTTTTTTATCTGTAAATTTAAATGACTAAACACACTAAGATTTTTCCTTTTACTTGTAACACAATTGTTGTGAACTCATTATTAAATTCAATGAAAAATAATCCTCTTACAAACATTCTTAAATAAATCTTAACACATTTAGATACATTCACACGCACCTTAAACTTTTTATCATAACCTCATTTTCATTGTCAAACTTACATTTGACAATAACCTTCCACCTTTCAATCACAGTCAACCACAATACATACAAAAACAGAACTAAAACTACGCATATAACTAAAAAACCATATCAATATATATAAAAATACAATTTATTTTTTTTACAAAATAAATATGTATATATATATATATATATATATATATATAATAAATTGAATAAAACTCGAAGTCATGGACCACAAAATTTTGTGGTACACGACTTTTTTTGATCAAATGTTGATACTTTACAGAGGACCTTATTTAAGCCTTATGCTTGTATTGGTTTATTTATAAATTAAAATCTGGATATAACCACCATCTACCAATTTTAACATTATTTGCCATTTTTGCATTTTTGCCAAGTCGATTTAATATTTTGAAATTTTGAAATCGACCAGCTGCAGTTTTTGTCTAATTATTCCTCTCCAAGATTTCTCGTCCCCCCTCGCCTCTTTGTAGCGACTATTCCTCAAAAGGCGCTTTGAGACTCTACTTATAGTAGTGCTTAATCCTTTCAGTGCTAGTAAACTCAACTCAAGTTCTTTATTTAAGATAGGAGCAAAAAGGGAAAGGTTATTTTTATTGATTATACATTCTTCCAAAATATTTTGGCGAGTCTCCTTTTTAACTCCATGTTGGAGCACCACTGTAAAATTATTATTAGTATTAACCTCTAACAAAACACGAATCTTTTTATTTTTTGAGGACTGAGGAATACGATGAAAATGATTCATATCGGAACCTTAAAGCTTGCAATACATATGCTTACGTTTTATTATTATTTCTAACAGTCCAAAATAAATTGGTATTATTAAATTTTTCCCAACTCATGTGACTGGTTTTTTCTAATCAAATCGTTATTTACATGTATTTCGCTTGGATTCACATAAAAACTTGTTTCTCATTACCGGTTTATTAAATTCCTGAAATGGCAACTCTGATTTTCAATAACCAATTCATATGAATGGTTGTAATGTCTCTTCAATACAATACATGTGTATTGTATGTAAACGAGATGTAATTGCTAATCATGTGATTAGGGCCATAATATATTATACATGTGTATAATACTTCAGGTAAAATACCGGTATTCTAAAATAGAAAATTTTAAACCCAAAACAAATGATAACTTACTCGTATTATCATATATTTTTCATATTTTGTTCTTTAATTTTCCGAATTTTGTCTTAAATTCCAGTTTCTTTTATAATTTATTTTACCACTAAAATACACAACTTTACCCGAACACACAAAGAAATGAAGTGAGGATTTGTCATCGGCCGGCTGACGCAGAGATAAGGAATTAGCTAAGACATAGGCGGGGTTGTGGGTATTTAACAAAAATTTAGGTGTATCTTTAAATATTGTGGACTCTCGAACATCCAAAGTAATGGAACTACATGTGTGTCATTATGTAATCATGAGGAGGAGATTGTGAAATATAATTTACTAATATCCTTTCAAATCTTTACATATTATCTCATTACATAAACCATTTTTTAATACATTCTTCTAAAACTGACATTCAAAAAAATTATTTTTGAAATAGACTTATGTGATTACAAACAATTATTTTGGAATAAAACCACTTAATTTCATACAAATCCATTTTTAGAAATGCCGCAAGAAACAACCTATAATTACCTAATTAAATATTAACAAAAAACGGCAAAATGACAGGTTGACGCTACGTCAAAAAGAAACAATCCAAAAACTAATTATTAATTTCCATGTACACTTACTTTTTCTAGTTCATTCATTAGTTCTAACACTTTTTCACTTATTAAGTTTTTCTGCAACATTAATCGGTTAATTTGTTCTATCACTATGTGATAATGTTCAAGCAGGTTTTTTATTTCGTCAGGCGTTGTAAGGTTTTCGCAAACATCAATGGTTAGGTCAACCGTAGACATTTTTTCACTTTTTACTACAAATACTTTGTGTCAATATATATTGGTATGGTTTATACTGTTTTAGTTAGTACGACTATCTATGCAACTCGTAAAAGAATAAAAACTAAACAAAATATAATAAATTTTTAAGTAATATACTTAATAGTAAGCACGAAAAGAAGACAACATCCAACAACAGACACTCTTTATATACAATATACCCTTCTTGTAACTTGGGTATTTTCAATAGTTTCTTGATATAATTAAAAATATCTGCCAACTATCTCTAGTATAATTGCTCCAATTTTAAAATTCTTGCAATAGCAGTTGAATAAAATTGTTTTCCCATACTCACTACTGTGTGTGGAATCCTGATTTCTTTAGTACACATACGTTTTTTCACAAAGGGTCTTACCTCGCTAATGAAGGATGCGTATAATTTGTTTTAAAATTATGCTCTAAAAACATAATTAATGTAATGGTGATATCAGAGTAATAGGCTATGGTTATGTTTTTATTGTTGTGCGAGAGCTGTATCACAAAACATTATAAAAACGAAGTATTCAAACAAAACTCGTAAAACGTAATATAACTTGAATAATTTATAGTTATTGTGGCAATCGTAATTAAATCTACACATCTTTTTTTGTTGCAATTTGCAGTTTTTATTAACTTAACATTTTACAGATTAACTTTAAGAAATTTATTTTATACAAATTTTGTAGCGAACAGTGTA
This sequence comes from Neocrepidodera transversa, assembly GCA_963243735.1. Lineage (NCBI taxonomy): Eukaryota > Metazoa > Arthropoda > Insecta > Coleoptera > Chrysomelidae > Neocrepidodera > Neocrepidodera transversa. The sequence continues at coordinate 38,097,611 of OY725337.1, read as the reverse complement.
CATAACAAGTTTTGGGATTTAAACATTGAATAAAACTTTTCGTAATATATCTAAAATACATATTCTTACCACACGTACGCCAGGAATTATATCGGTATATTAGTTATTCAAATAATCATAATGCAAAAATAATAATAAAATTTTGAGAAACTGTTTACTATTATTTCGAATTTGGAAAAATTATAATAGTGATTTCTGTATAGGATTAGTATTTTTGAAAATAACCTGTGAGGATATCTTTAGCCCCAATTAACAATGTCGACAATAATTTATAAAATTTTATTTTGTTATTTTATTAGTTTTCAGTTTTCACACATCCAAAACCTCCAGTTTTTAAGAAACCCCATTATTTTTCTTTCGCTAATTTTCCGCACAATTGTTTCATAAATTAAAACTTGTCTATTTTCGCTATTTTTCTTGTTTTTCAACATTTTTTATCCTATTTTTCCTACTTTACACTGTTTTTCTTGTTTTCCCTATTTTTCCATATTTTTCTCTATTTTGACCCATTCTCCCTTATTTTTCCACATTTTTCATATTTTACACTGTTTTTCAATATTATTTCCTATTTTTACACTGTTTTTCTTGTTTTTCCCGATTTTTCCATATTTTTCTCTATTTTGACCCATTTTCCCCTATTTATCCTATTTTTCCAATTTTACACTGATTTTCACTATTTTTCCATATTTTCTCTATTTTGACCCATTCTCGCTTATTTTTTCACTATTTTTCCTGTTTTTCAACGTTTTTTCTTATTTTACACTGTTTTTCTTGTTTTTCAACATTTTCCACCTATTTTTTATGTTTTTCACTATTTTTCTTGTTTTTCCCTATTTTTCCATATTTTTCCCAATTTTGACCTATTTTCACCTATTTATCCTATTTTTCCTATTTTACACTTTTTTCTTGTTTTTCCCTATTTTTTATATTTTCTCTATTTTTTGACCCATTCTCACTTATTTTTCCTATTTTTCCTATTTTTTCCATATTTTTTTCTCTATTTTGACCCATTCTTACTCTTATAGTTATTAAAACAAAAAGACCCCACCTAAAACCAAACAGAAGATTATTGTTCAAAACAATAAATAACCACTTTTAAATATTAAAAAGCTATATTATTAAAATACATAAATTTAAATATATTCTATTATTGATTTCCCTCTATCCTGAGGAAGGCGTGCTTAACCTCCCCGTTAGGTCTTCATTGGACAACTTTTGTTGACTAATAAAGCACATTCCTACCCTATGAATAATACTAGTCTTATATTTTAGAAAAGTAAAAATGTAATCTGTTTTTAGAGTATTTAAACTTTTTTTCAGATGACTATCGATTTAGCGTTATTGGAAAATATACACCGTGCAGTAGCCCCCCCCCAGATACATATATATGGCTGTGATGATTTAAGTATACCCAGCAGCAGTTGGCTAATTATATACACTGCTTCTAATAATGATTTTTTACTAGAGCACTAAATTAAGTTTTCATATTTCAATAGTTGTTTTAGTTTAGTTTTACTCATAGGGTAGAAAAATTTCATTGTAATTAATAAACTTTTATTTATTAGACTTATATATAATTTTCATCTCAAAATTTAGATTTTTGCTGTTTTATATGAGGTCAACAATATAATGTATCGAAAATGATGTGAGAAGGATTTAATAATAAATATTTTATTATTTACTATAAATAACGTAACACGCGATTTAAAATAAAATATAATAATGTAGGTCTGTAATTTTAAAAGAATTTTCTAATTAAAATATGTTAAAGCTAAAAATTCTCCTGGTATACAAACTTATAATAATTTTTAAATGTTTACATAAAATTAAAATGATATTTTATGTTAAAACCCTATGGAGTTCATTGTATTTATTCATATAATGTTAACAGCCGTTGTGGAATCCAGTTTTGATCCGTTTGTACTCTCATTATTCGTTCGACAACTAGTCAGCTGTTCAAGTTGAATTACCTTACAATTACAGTTTTTGGAATTTTATAAAGATTATATAATTCGTTTAATTATCTCATAACAATTTCAGCCGTATTTCATACTTTTTATTATGCTTCGCTGTTTTTCAATTACATAGCCCGTTAATGTCCTTACGTTTACTTTTTTAAAACTTTTTTTATCATAACAATATTTCAATTTAGAAGAATGAAATATTTAACACTTACCTAATGGTGGTCGGGCAACAATATTTTTAATAAAAGAAAATAAAAACATCTTTGTAGAAATGTTATTGTTAGTAAAACTATGAAAATATTGAAAATAGTCAAAACATAATTATTATTATTACATGTTGAAAATCGAATAATATAAATCATATAAACTACTCCCCATAAATATATATTCTAATCATATTTTAAAAAGTAATTTAGAATATAAGATGGTCCACGCATTTTTTACTTTCGTAAGTGATACGAATACAAATTATTCCCAAGTCGAGACTTGTTCTCTGTCCCCCCACCACCGCATATAGTGTGGCAGGTGTGCCTAGAGGATGAAAGTGGAGGGGAGTACCCGCTCTCTAGATAGCTAGGTATAGTCGCCGGCTGTCTAGAGGGGGGTACGATCTACTAGAATATTTTAGGAACTCTTTACACCGTAAGAAGAGAAGTCGTTGCCACCAAGGGGTGCTCTCAAGGGGGAGTACTCTATCCACTCATGTGGTGCCAGGTAGTTAATGACCTTCTTAGAGAGCTAGGGAGAGAAAATATCTACGCACAAGTATTTTATGACGACGTAGGTACCATTATAAATGAAAAATTTGATGCAGTTGTATCTGATAGAAACACAACTGAACCTCATAGTATCCGAAGATTCCCTATGTAGGAAATGTGAGGAAGGGGACGAAACTCCTCTTCATGTATTATGCTACTGCCGGGACCTGAACAGTAAAAGAGAATGGCACTTTGGGGTACAATATCCTGAACCCAAAGAGATAGCGAAAGTACTCTTGACAAAGTCAAGAATAGTTCTGATATGAAAAATGACGGGACCCAATGGGCCTAGAGAGTCAGTGCAGGTGGGACTTTCTACGCTCGAAAAAAAAAGAGGCTTACGGTAGAATTTAATAATCAGGAATTGTAACATAATGTAATAAAGACTAAACAAACAAAGTGAAATAAAAAGAAATATATTAGAGGGACAATTATGTAACGGTACACTAAATCAAAGAATTTTTTTCCTTTTATCAAATTAAATAATCGCTGAAACACACAGTATAAAAGTTAAAGGAATTGGGGCCAAAGATTATTAAAACAAAGTTTGCTAATTTTGCTAACAAAAAAAAAACAATTATCATTACGTAACTTTATATAACTGATGTATGAGGTTACATACAATCATAATAAGTCGCAATTTGCAAAACATATCAAATTGAATTTTGTCGCTTGTACACGTTTAGCAACTAAGCAAAAATTTGGCCCACGTGCAAAGGTCACATTTTGCTGGCAGAACATAGCCAATGAAAAGAAGAAAAATGATCTGCCATGTTGCCAGAACGAAAAATGGTACCGCGAGTCAGCCACCATCGTACTTCTGGTACGATATCGCTCAGCGTCACCCTGGATGTCGTGACGGGACCAGAAAGGACGCGGTGACAGAAAAAATGGCAGTAGCGATCAAGTCGTGGGCCCTCGATATATGCCCAGTACGAAAGTGGCGAATTTTTGATTTTTTTTTATTAGTCGCGGATAAATAGCGAGAGTTCAGTTAAAAATTTGAGTGAGAAAACAAAAGTAAAAATAATTGTAGCGGTCGAGTTCTGCCGAAACAGAAATTTTCAAAAAAAAAGAAACTGTGTTCGTCTGGTAAATCTTTCGCAATTGAAGAAAGGATTAGACATTATCATTATCATTTTTTTGTGTGTAACTTTACCTCCTTAATAGAGGGCAAAAAGGAAAAAGTGGGGTAATTGCCTCCCCTAACCATAGAACAAAATAAGAGGGACTAAGTTAGGTTGTTCATTTTTTTTTGGGAAAAGTATGTAGGGCTGATTTTTAAGTCCCACTCCTGCGAGTTAGTATTTTTTTAAAAAGTAATTTTAGTGCCATTTGGCAACCTACTATTTTGTTGTTAAATTTTACCATTTGATTTCTGGGAGTGTAGCAGACGTAAGAGTTTGATATCGTCTTGTAAAGGTTGCTCTTTTCGGGTTGTTTTTTTTGCGTTTTAAAGTATTTTTTTTGTTAAAATTTTTTTTAAGATATATATTTTATATAATATAATTTTTGTAAACCAATGTATTTTTTCGTTGTCAAAAAAATATTCGTCAATTTCTCTAGAGTCAATTTTGTTAATTTTCTTTTTTTATTATTCCTTTCACGTTCTATTTTTTTTTAATAAACCACGCTTAGAATATCATTGGCGCGTTTTAATTTCTCCGTCCAAGGAGGGTTGTAAGGGGAAAGTATAAAGAAAGGGTTAACGATTTAAATAGATAAAAAAGTCAAATATTTAGTAAAAGGAAGTGACACCCTACCAAACCTTAAATCCTGTCTGTAAGGTAAAGACTCTCTAACATCGCGAGAGCACGAACTACCCTTTCGTCTGAAGAGTGGCCGTTCCAATCCAGAGAGTTCTTCAGGGGAGCACGTCCATCTTTTTAGAGCCTTAGGTAACGCTCCAGGCCAGTTTTATTCTCTCCTAGGAGAGTGGTGACAGTAGCGCTGCCGTTACCCTCTTATTATAGGTAAAGTCAGAAAATTTACTTAACAAATATTTTTACCACCTGTAGGTTATTAAAGTTTCGCGACAAAAAATAATCTGCAACACGTTTGCGGTTATTACAGTAACGTGGTCGGCAGAATCGTAGATTGAAAAGACTGGATGAATATTGAATACGTTATGCGAAATTATTACAATTTTATAATGGGAAAATAAGAAAAAATAGAGACAAACAGGAAAAAAAATGGAAAAAATAGGAAAAAACAAGTAAAACTGAGGATAATAGGTAAAAATAAAGTAAAATAGGGAAGAATGAAGAATAATAGGGAAAATAAAGCAAAATAGAGGAGAACAAATGAAATAGAGGCAAAAATTGGAAAAATGCGGAAAAATAGATAAAAATAAAGAAAAAAATGGAAAAAAATAAATGAAAACAAGGAAAAATTGGGAAAAATATGGGAAAATGGACAAAAATAGGGAAAACTAGAGAAAAATTAAGAAAATTAGCGAAAAATTTTTAAAACTAGGAAAGAATAAAGGAAAATTGGTAAGAATCAGAAAAAATTGAGAAAAATAGTAAAAAAGTGTGAAAAATTAAGAAATAGTGAAAATAGTGATAAAGACGTACATAAAAATAATAAATACATAAAAATAGGAAAAAATGGGAGAAATGGGGAAAAAAAGGAAAAAATTATGAAGCAGGAAAATAGGAAAAAATACTAGAAAGAAAAAGAAAAAGAAAAAAAAGTTGCAAAAAGAAAAAGAGAGGAAGAGAGAGATATTAAAATACGTTTAGAGTTGAAAAAATAATGTAAGGGTCTCCGAGTGCCCAAATATTTTTTGTATACTTAAAAATCCAGTGGGGTACTCAGTTTTTTAATAAAAAATTTGGTATTATCAAATTGCTATTTTCAACTTAGAAACAAACATATAGTGTGACACACTTCTGTCGTTACGAGTCACTTTCGCGCCTTGGTCCAGGTTTGGGATTGCCTCGGACGCCACCTTCCGTTTATAGTCTGAAGGCCACTGCACGGGCAGCTTTAGGGGACAAAGAAATACTCCAGGGGACGTATGGTATCGACAAAAACCTTAGCGGCCATAAGGGCGATCTTTAATTGCCCTACTGGATTGAGTAACTGGGTATATTAGCTGCTGGAATTAAATAAAAATCAGATTCAAAAATTAAAACTTTTATTTATACCGAAATTCCGGCGAAGAAGAAAGGGTGTGTAACGCTCTCTATCGGTGATGTCGGACGGTACTGGCACGTCTCCTAGGCTAGCATGGTCGGATTGACGGTTCCGGTACGGTACAAGTACAATGGAACTTGGCTTCAACCCCAGCTTGACCTGAAGGACGCTGATTGGCTTTCAGGTAGAACTTGGACTGGACTAGAACTCCAACTGAGACTTCGGGCTGTTACCATAGAGAAAGTATAAAGAAGAGTTGCCGTTTCCTTGAGTAAAAGTAGCAACATGTGCGACTGACCTGCAGCCTTGGAGAGTATGATGAACTAAACTGAATTTGGCGGTTAATTTGAATATTCCCTAATCAAATTCTCATATTTCGTATATTATTAGCATTTTTTGTACCACCTAAAATGTAGTTTTTATTTTTATTTATTGCTAAACTATTTACTAACAACTTAAAATTAAAAAATACTTGTATTTCATATTTTCCAACGTCGTTATATGTATTTTAGATATAAAGAAATACTTTTAACGGTACACAGTTAACTGTTGATATTTTATGAAACTAACCTAATAATTTATAAAGCCTGATTTACAATAGGGTAATAACACAATAAATGTTTATTTCTTTATTAAATATTCTCCTACACTTATAAGAAGTTATAGTATACTTTGTTGAGAAAGTTTATGAGTTGTTATTAATCGTTTTATTTGCTACAATTTATATTTTTTAAATTTAAAAAAATTGTTATTGTAAAACAGTCTCATAGTTCGCGAAAGTGGCGACCCCATGCGCGGTTAGAACGCAGTAGCATGTTGGCCTTATGCGCCTATGATTCAAAACACCCCTGGCTGTTACTGCAGGTAACTTGATCGTCTCCGGCTGCCGTATACCATAAGGTCGGCTGGGTATGCGAAACAAATACGTGAGTGACTCCATCTTTCGGCGGGGTTTACAACTGATACGACTGGTCGTAGACTCGAAGCATCTCACTTTTCCATAATTTTAAGTTAGTTCTACAGTTCTACTCCACTGCCGCGCGCGATTTCATTTATATATTTTAATTATTATGGAAAAAAGTAAATTTGTTATAATAGTCTGCCTCGAAAATGGATTTTCAGTAATGAAACTTTGTGTTTTAATAAAACTTTGTATTCTCTACATCACTGTGAACAACTGTTGAAATCGGTGTATAAATACAGAATTGATATTGGTGATTATAATTAAAATGGGCCACATTGTGACGCTGCGTTTCCAAATGTTATCGTTGGGATATTCGGTAATAAATTCGAGGAAACTTTTATTTGAACTCTAATAAATTGTCATTTAGAAATTTCTTATTAATTTACAATTTTTTAAGTTTAAAACCCATTCAATCTTCAAAAACAATGGCCCAACGGCCTAACCCCGCCACCTTTCGTAAAATATCCCATTCTTTTTCCTTTCAGACGCACCTTTCCTCCGTTCTGACTTCGTCTCAATAATCTTCCGCACCCACTTCTACTTCGCTGTTATTTTTTTAGCTACGGTCCTCCGTCAGTCGCGCGCCTAATAGACCGTGTCCCTAAAAATCCTTTAATAACTCCAGAAATAATGATAGGATGTCATCCTCGTACGCCATGTGCCGGTATAAAAACAAAAATGTATATAATGGAAAACTGAAAATTTATCCAAAGTTAATTATTGTAATTCAAATTGTTACATTACTACGCGAAGAGCGAAGAGCGAAGAGCGAAGAGCGAAGAGCGAAGAGCGAAGAGCGAAGAGGGAGAGGGAGAGGGAGAGGGAGAGACATCCTGTTAACAGGAAAATTTGAGAACACACTCTGAGAAAGAATGCAAGTTGCTCTCAGAATTATAGCACAGTGGCGCGAAGACTGTCTACCAATACCTACGTCTCACCACTGACAGCAAGTTAAACTAGAAATCACACCTAGAAAACAGAGTCAAAAAAGCACATATTGCCTATAAACAATGTCCTTGAGCTATGGGTTTTTCGCCCAGAGTCGTCTTATGGATATACACGGCTATCATAGGGCCTGTGCTAACACAGAATGCGGTCGTCTGGACACCAAAAACCGAATAAAAGACAACTGTCGTCAAACTAGAACAAATTCAAAGAATAGCATGTCTCAACATAACTGGAGCCATAACCAACGAAACCCCTTGTAAAATTCAAGGAAAGGTGGGATGAAACGAGAAGCTGCTGAGTTGCTAGCGACCTCGTAAGTTATCCTGACAACACAACAGCCAACAAATACTTCAACGAATAATGAAAAAACCAGATCATGTCAAAATAATTTATTAAAGGTTGTAACAAATCTATAAATTCACACTCCAAATGAACAGTTCTATCCTACTGAAAATTATTTATTTTTAAATTTACTCTTCTAATGTTTTGTTTTTATCCACATCACAATTCTTCTCTTTAATTTCAATCTGCTACTATTCTTCTTTTTCTTCTAGTCGATTTATTCAGTTTGTTGTCTAATGCTCCTTTCCTGTGGTTAAATATGTTAAATTTCAATCTGTCACTTGTCAACATTAAATTGTCATTATTTCTCTTAAACTATTGACCACATGGTGGAGAATTATGCAGTGATAATTTTTTTAAAATTCCATTTAAAGTTTTTTGATTAATAGTGCATCGTAGGATGCACTTCGATGTATCCCAATTTAACCTCCAAAATGGAGATATAACATTGGTTGTTAAGCTTCTTTAATTTATTGTAATTTAAGTATTTAAAATTTTTTATTAGTTCTTCCAAATGTCTGCGTCAAATTGTATTTAACTATTTGAATTTCATACCATTTATAATCATCCAGTTTTCATAAATATTGTGTTGTGAAATAGCTAACTTGTAAGTAATCATATTTTATCGTTTTTATTGTAATTTTAACTAGTTTCAAATTTGTATTATAGGCCTGACGAAATACTTGTTCGTGATTAGGCTGAATCTATGCCTATTAAAAGGTAATCTGACTAATCACTGTCCAGTACGAAAATATCTCAACAAGATGGGGCTGTCAGACACCGCACTCTTCATTGGGTGTGAACAAGAAGACGAGACAATCGTGCATGTCGTACGACAGCCCATTGGTGGAGCAACCCACCCTTCTCACCTTACAGTTACCCTTTGAAGTTTTTTAACTTTTTACATTTTTGTTATAACTTGTACAATGGGGAGTTCAACTTGAAATATTAGTCCACCTGTTTTTACATTATTTGAGAAAAAAATAAATTTCTTTTTATGAAAAAATCGGTTTTTCTGTTTTTTTCCTTTAATTTAATATGAAAAAATTGATATTTAAAAATTACTGCACCTATGCAACTTGTAGTGCGCCTACGTCACTTATGTGCAATAGATGTAGCATAATAGTAACTTGTGCCAGTTTCTCTAAATAAAATTGACGCTTTCAAATATAGATGACGTTTGTTTATAAAGTGTCGTTTGGTCAATGTGTTTCTCTACGCCCTATATATAAAGTACCTTGTATTTCATCGGTTTGTAGCGCTTAAAATGACTGTTTATGGTTAGAGTGAAAAAAAGTAAAAAAGTGCCATAACGTTAACTTTATTTCACGCTTTCCATGAGTTGACACAGTTGATCAGTGCAATTCATCCACATGTTTACCTGAAAAACAAATGTCAAATCACCTTTGACTTTGACAGCATACATGAACATGAACTGTGATTTGACTTTAACAGCTTTGTTTCTAGTATTAATAATTCATTCGAATTGATTTAATTAAGTAGTTATTTCTATTATTATAAATAGTGAATCTTTCGAGTTTGAAATATGTATTCCTGAAGAAATCGTAGAAAAGGTAAATGTGGCCATATTAATTTAGTTGTAATTCACTGAAGGAGCTTAATTAAAATATCCCAAATATCATTTTTCAAAATTATACAATAGAACAACATTACCGAACAATTATGTGTTAGCCAGTCTGGATGTCGTCTCATTATTCAGCAACGTCCATTTAGAAATAGCTATAACAGCCATATTGTACAACTGGGAAAAAATTAGCAACAGTTGTAACATACAACAAGACAATTTCATAGACATCATCACTTTCCTCTTTAATAATACATATTTTAGTTTTAACAATAAAATTTATCAACAAATTTTTGGCACTCCAATGGGAGCTAGTCTTTCACCTATATTAGCAACATATGTAATGGACTACATCCTAGACATAGTTTTACCAATTTTACCTTTTAAAGTTCATTTTTAAAAAAAATATGTCGATGACCTAATATTAGCCTTACCCTCAGGAGGCATCGATGAAATCCTTTCCACACTAAATGGTTTTGATCCACATATACAATTCACAATAGAAACCGAAGACCAGGACAATTCAGTACCATTCCTGGACACTAGGTTCATAAGAACAAGTGATAACATCATACTAATAGATTGGTATAGGAAACCTTGCAGTTCTGGTAGATTTCTCAACTATAATTCGTATCACAAACAACAAATTAAAGTCAACTTAGTAAAACAGATGAGAAACAGAATTCTTAACATATCTGACAAGAGTTTCCACCAGAAAAATCTAAACATCCTTTCTAAACTATTCGTGGAAAATTCATATCCTCGTACATTAATAAATAAAATCCTATTCAATACCCCGTTATTCACTACAAATGATGCTAATGTTTCACAGTTAACTGTAAATAACAACAATGACAATAACACTCAAAACAACAATAATGCAGTTAACAATATTGCTGTCAATGATTAAAATCCAACCCTATACGTCTCTCTACCATACATCAAAGAGATCACTCCAAGACTGGCCAAAATACTTAATTCTAATGTCAACATCAAAATAGCAAACAAAACAGTGCTAACTATAAATTCACTACATACAAATATCAAAGACAAAACACCTTTAAATGAACTTAGCAATGTAATTTATAAAATACCTTGTAAGACATGTAACATGAACTACATTGGTGAAACCTCGAGAAAACTTAACAGTAGAATTATATCACACAAAAGTGACAGTAGATTATATCCTGAACGTTGTGCTTTGGCAGATCATGTCTTTAAACTCGACCATATGATGGATTACGACTCAGTATGCATTCTTGATAGAGAGCCCAACTCTGCCAAGAGACTTTTCTTAGAAATGTGTCACATCGTCAACGACCATAACTGTTTCAACAAACGTACCGACATAAAACACCTCAGTGAAATCTATGCGTACCTACTAAGCAACGAACCCCATAACTCACACAACCATAACAGTATTGTAGCTGATGAATAACTACATCAAATATCTAAACACAAATTACTATCAAAATTTCAAAAAAAAATCCAATAATTACTCAAATTTATTACCCACAGTAGCTGTAACAATTTCTATATAAACAAAGGCCACAAATTGACACTTTTGACGTTTTTGACATTACCAAACAAAGAAGAACCCTAACCTAGGAAAGTAAAAAAAGATAATTATGCCAATCCACGTGGACCAAATTTTAATTTAAGCTAAACATTTTATTTTTTTTAAACAATAATATTTTAACATGTAAATTTTGACGCATATTGTGTATAAAGCATTTTTTTTAACTAACTTTGTAATAGTTCAATGTGCATATCTATGTATCACATAACACACAACAAAGGTTACAACCTCAACAAAGATGTAAGTGATATATTGTCACAATAATTTAAATAAATTTTAACATTATCAATTTTAACCTTTGTAGTCTCCCTGATGATGGAAAAAAGTAATAAAATTTCCGAAAGCTTGGACCATTTTTAAGGAGTTTTCTTACAACCTTTTGCTGCATACCCAACTATTTACTAGTTTCTACCCTAACTAGTCAGCAACGACTACCCTTTCACTATAATATATATAACGAGAAATGGTTATTGGGGTAGCAGCGAAACGAAAAGTGTACTCTTTAAAGTTATTTAATCCAAGCTTTCGAGTGAGATTTCACTCATCATCAGGGAAGCTACAAGAATTAGTGAATTTAGGAAACAATTTCTACAATTAAAAGTGAAGTACTTACAACTTATTGAGGATGTTTCGTAAAATGATATTCATAATAAAATTTTAAAAGCACATAGGTTCCTCTGACACACATAAAATTTGATAAAAATTATTGTTAAAAAACATTATTTTGCAACTCAAGTTACAACGTTAAAATTATTAAAAACTTAAAAGTAAAATATCTAAAAAGACATTTTGTTAATGCGTCCTAGCAAAAACAGACTTATTTTTGAAGTTGAAATAAGTCATACTTGTCACTTTGGGGAAAGAAGAAAGAACAACGAATGGCCTTTTACTAATGAGGTAAAAGGACAATCGTTGGTACTTACTAAGGGCTGATGGCTAATAAGGCCCCCTTAGCAAGTGACAAGTGACCAAAGCAACAATTATGTCTCATTCTACCTCTGGACAAAACAGAAAGTTACAATAGGAAAAAATAATTAAATGAAAATTGTCAAGTTTACAATAGTGAGTGAAAAAACATTAAATGACATGAACAACATTATTAAAGAAATAATAATACCTATCGTTGTGCACAAGAACCCAACAACCACGTCCCTAGTCTAACGATAAATCGTTAGAGGGTGGAATGATAGCCGGCCTATCAGCAAGCAACAAATAAGAAAAAATCTCACTGAGATGACTGATATCTGATCTTTTGTTCAGTAAATTTTCATTGTTAAATATGTGAGCCATTTCCAAAAATAAACGTTTATTAGTATTTGACTCTTTGTCTAGAATTTTAATTTGGTCATAATTCATACGATGGTCATTTCTGTTAACATGATCCGCCAGTGCACACCTCTCCGGATGAAGTCTACAGTCACTCTTATGGGAGACGATACGGTCTTTGAGACATCTAGAAGTTTGACCTATGTAATGTTTATTGCAACTACCACAAGGTATACTGTACACTACCCCCGACAAGGAGAGCAATGGGGTTTTATCTTTTACTTTCGAAAAAATATTATTGATAGTGACTACTGACTTATTTGCAATTTTTAAGTTAGGAATTGATTTAAAAATCCTCGTCAGTGCGGGTGTTGCCTCCCTGATATATGGTAACGACATGTAACGAACTTGTTGTGGCAATGGTACCTCGTCAACAGAAACAACTTCTGGTGTACTACGAGTAGCAATATGAATATTATTCAAATTTTGTGAATTGAAGGCAAACGGTGAATTGAATAAAATCTTTCTAAACAAGCCCGCAGGATATGAGTTGTCAATAAAGAGGTTATAAAGGATATTGAGGTTCTTATTGTGGAAAGAAGGGTCACTGATACTGACTATTCTGTTTTTCATTTCTTTGACCAGATTTATCTTAATTGAGTGTTTATGATACGACCAATAGTTAATATATCTACCAGAGCTAATAGGCTTCCTGTACCAGTCTACTAGGATCAAGGTATCTCTACGTATGAGCCTCGTACCCAGAAAGGGTACAGAATTGAACTCATCCTCTTTTTCAAGAGTAAATTGTATATAGGGATCATAACTATTGAAGTAAAACAACAACTCATCTACATAGATCGCTGGCAAAGATAGTATTATGTCATCGACATACCTTTTTATAAAATTTAGTCTACAAGGGAGAACAGGAATGACGATATCTAACAGCATATCCACGACGTAACTTGCCAAGATAGGAGAAATCGTGCTACCCATGGGGGTGCCGAATGTTTGTTTATAATATTTATTATTAAATGTAAAATAATTGCTATCAAATAAAAAACTTAAGAGTTCAATAAATGTATCTTTGTCAATAGGGCTGTGTCTGTCAACGATGTCCCATTTTCTTACAATAGCTGTACGACAAATTTTTAAATAAACATTACTATATATATATATATATTTCCACTTCTACTAAATTACACACTTGAAAGTACTCACTCTTTCCTTGCTTGATATAAAAATTGTTTTGTCCCATATTATTTAAATACAATAATTAAAACACTTAACAAAAATTTTGTGACGGTTTCAATTAATGAAGACCGCTTGAGGCTGTAAGACTTACTAATTTTAATAAAAACACAACTTATTTCGGTTGCAAAGATGAGTTTGATTGATAAATATTGTACTAGTTTCAGAATGATATGAAGAATTATATGAAATTCAGATAAAAACAGAAATATCCATTTTCGGGTCCCCTGAGACGATTAAGACCATTTGCAGATGGGATGGAAGTCTGTCTGTCGGTCTGTGTGTGTGTGTATTCATCCACGATAGAGGCCACACGTTTAATCCGATTGAGCTGAAATTTGGTATAGGAGTTTGGGTTACCCGTCGGAAGAACGCATTAGTTTTTTTACGACATCTGTCAAACGGAAGTAACACTATCAAAAAATGACAGATGCAATATGTCACGGAATTGGACATGCTATATGTCATTTGAAAGCCCTAGAAAAACTCTATTTAGAACAGTTAAAATTATTTCTCCAACTGTCACCTGTCAAATATAAAAAAATGTCAAAATTTGAAATTTCAGCATTAAATATCTGAAGAAGTATTAATCCGATTGAGCTGAAATTTGGTGTTTGGGTTTGGGCTATCTGTCGGAAGAATCGATTAGTTTTCGTACGAGATCTGTCAAAGGGAAGTATCACTATCAAAAAATAACAGATGCAATATGTCACGGAATTGGACATGCAATATGTCGTTTGAAAGCCCTTGAAAAACTCTATTCAGAACAGTCAAAATTATTTCTCCAACTGTCACTTGTCAAAAATTAAAAAATGTCAAAAGTTGAAATTTTAACATTAAATATCTGATAAAGTATTCGTGGATACTCGTCGGGAAAGTTTTGGGGCGACACAACCGATTTTTAGTGTGGGAACACAATGGTTGCCTGATATCAGTGATAATTATCAGCAAACTGAAATGTCTGAGAAAGATGTGAGTGTATCATGCAATATACAAAAAACTATTAAATTTGATAACTCAAGTTTAACTTTTAAAAAAGACATTCCGACATCCCCAATTCAGAATAAAAACAACCAGCTCTACAGAGTACAAACTACAACAATAACAGTGAACTATGTAGTAAGCAGACCCAAACGCGAAGCTTACACTTAATCAGGAACGCTTGTGCCCTGCACTTATGTACCAAACAGAAAATTATTACCTGATCTCGTTCAAATAGTCGTTCTTTATCTAAAAGCGGAATTTAATATCTATTTATCTCTCTCGATTTTGAATGCGAATTCACAGTGGATAGGTCAAAAGTTTTCATCTTTATCCAATTGGCATATAATGGTTTTATCCATCTCTGTCTATATAAGTGAGATTTAACAACTCTTTTTCATTCGTATTCTCTTCTTGAATTTTTAAATTAATTTATTCAAAAATATAGCTCAAATTCCGGTAAATAATTTAATTCAATAGGTTTTATTTGATTAATTCAAACTTTTAATAAAGAAAAAACATGGGGTTAAATTTTTGTTGAACTCCCCATTATTTTAAAACTATGTAATAATTTATACATACTTGGTCCCTTTTGGATTTTAAAAAACTTATTTATTTTGACTATAAGAACTACAATTCTAAATCTGAAAAAACTAAAATACATTGTAAATTTATTGTTTTATATTACCCCTTGAATGGTACAAATCCCATTTTAATAATATTTTTAAAGTTGTTCGATTTTTTTTAAATCCTAATGAAATTCCAAAATTTCTTGAGCCATTTTTTTAAAAAATCCACAATTTTTGTAATAAAATTTTGGAAAAAATTACAAGTATAGAGTGTTTTACTACTAATTTAACGATATTTTATTTTAATTTTTAAGGTTAATATTTACTATAAAGAAAAAAATTCAAACATTTTTTTTAATACAAATATTGAAAAAATAAAACAGTTCTTTTATTAGACCAATAATTGATTAATCAATTACATTACTAGGAGTGTCCGGAAAGTCTTTATTTCAACCATAAACAATTTTATTTTGTTTCTAAAATCTGATTATTTATAAATCTCAACTTTGAACTTGACCTTCCCCTAGTTCATTCATACACCCCTTCCAAGATCTTTTAAAAAACTTGGAAACCTTTTCTCACTCAGACTGAATCTTAAAGAACAAACACGCAAAACCGGAGAATCCTCGACTTCCACAAAACTTGGATAATTTGTGTGTATCCATTCGTCCACATAAAACGACTTTGTGGGGGAAAGACAGACGAGGAAAGACACGTTTCAACCATGAAAGTTGGGTTTTATGTAGCCGTCCCGGCGGACTCGTATACAGATAACAATTTTCCACTAGTTTTGAAACATATACAGGGCGATTGTTTCTCTTATTTTTTGATAACCAAATTTTAGTTGAAATTAATGATTATTGCTTTCTTCTTTTACAGGGTTTATAATTTTCAATAAGAAATATTATTAGTTTATTTTTCTTACGATCTAAGAAATGACCATCGGAATTTTTTATGGGAACTTACTGTTCAAGAAAGGAGTTTTTTCCAATTCATGGAGCACTTCATATTCAGGGTGCGTTCAGTTGCAGGCAATGTTAAATTCTTCGTGGATCGGGCACATACAGATGGGCCTTTCAGGGTCTGCATTTATTGGATCTATATCACAAAAGCACAAGCCTATAATAAAATATATCGTAATGCGGGCCAACATTTTTCCCGTTTATTATTCTTGTCATTGTCGTCATATAAAATTTTTCTTAACAGACATCGGTGGCGTATACAATAATTATTTTACAAAATTAAATTTAATATTTTGTGACGCCACTGATAAATGCCTCAATATTTTACATATTTTTAGGCCGCCCTGAATTATTTATTATATATTTTAATTCATTCCCGCAGAGACCTACGCACACCGTCTTTGAAAATTTATGTTCGAAAAGGGGTTTGAAATTTATTATTGTTTAAGTAATTCTCCGTCCTGTTTAAGAATTAAAACGTTTCGGCGTTCAACAAGGCACATTCGTTAAGAAAATTTTAACAAATGTTAACTAGTTTCACTTACAGAGTGGTACACAAAAAAAACAAACATTTTTAAATAAAAATGCAACTTGTTTCGGCTAGAAGTCCCTTTCAAGGTTTAACTTGATAATAAAAAAATACATCTGTTGCGGGTTAAAATCGTCACTAAATAATTTTAGCATTTAAACATAGACCAAAGTAAACTTTATTTAATTACATACAATATATTCTCCTCTCTTCCGTGCCCATCATATTTTTAATTGTTGTTATCTGCCTAAAATTCAAATATAAATCAAATACAATTTAATTATTGCCGAGAATAAGGTAAATATAACCCCTCTTATACTCGCTTCTTTTCTTGATGAAAAGTGTCACCCTTCAAAAATCGATTGTTCTTCCTTTGCTCTCAGTTACATCTATTAATCGATATTAATCGGATTTCACATAGTGCCAATCTGATAAATTATTTTAGCACTAAGTTTTACCGCCTAAAAAACTGGCCTGAGAAACCGTTTTTCTTGGTGAATTAGACACGTGGACGTGCTCGCTTAATAGCGGATTTAATCAGGATTTTACTATCCAGGAAAATTTAAGAAGGTCTGGAACAGTACCGGACTACACTTTGTGGATTTATTTTTCTTCCTGAATAGTTCTCCAAAATTTTCTGCTTCTTTTGAAGCCACGTTGAGGCCACCCACCACCCAAGGTAAGCCTTAAAACCTAAAATAAACTTTTCTTCATCAATCAAATCCCATTTACCTCTTGCTTAATTTTCTTACTCTCTTTTAGGCCTTCATTCTTACCTTTTTCGTAATCGATTACTCTGACATCTGTCTCGTTTACTTCTCCTGGCGTTCGACTCTACGCTTAATCTGGAGCTCCATCCTTCTCTGGGCCACCGTCTGAACGGGACTCGCCTAAAACGCCGGCCCACCCTACCTATTGGGACTCCGGAGCACCAGAGATCGGTAGCCTCTCGCCGAGAGCCAAACGCACGCCGCTGACTTCCCGAAAGATCGTCAAAAACCAGATAAGCCTTTTTCACATTTGACTACATAAAAATAAAATTAACGTAAACAATCTGATATTCATCATTATCTTGATTATTTTTAGATATTTTTATCTATCAGCGTCTTTAAAAATTACAACTGTGAGTCTTCTAGAAGGTATCAATCCGCGGATCTTTTGTATCTAATAAAACAATTTATTTTGTGTCAACTTTAACCCTTTTGCACATATGAAACATACAACTGCAGCATTATAATAAACAATAGAAAAGAATAGGAACTGTTTTCACTTTACCTTTTTAGCGAACCTAGTAAAACCCCTGAATTCCCCTTCGGGTACATTTAGGTGGTAGCACATCCTAAGAATTTAATGAATTTAGCTTAAAAACAACAAAAATAACCGATTTTAGTGAAATATTTATAAGATACGTAGATTAATGGAAATCCAAGCACATTCCCAATGTGTAAAATGAAACACACCCTCAAAGAAGAGCAGTTTCCCTGTCATTAACACTTGACACCTCAAACCCCTTTTCTGTCGGCTTCCTGAGACCTAACTAAGAGGATTCTTCATCGTCTAAATTGAGAAAGCAGATTGTAAGAGGTTTTAGATTTAGAGAAACACAACAAAATATTAGATTATATTTCACAATCTCCTCCTCATGATTACATAATGACACACATGTAGTTCCATTACTTTGGATGTTCGAGAGCCCACAATATTTAAAGATACACCTACATTTTTGTTAAATACCCACAACCCCGCCTATGTCTTAGCTAATACCTTATCTCTGCGTCAGCCGGCCGATGACAAATCCTCACTTCATTTCTTTGTGTGTTCGGGTAAAGTTGTGTATTTTAGTGGTAAAATAAATTATAAAAGAAACTGGAATTTAAGACAAAATTTGGAAAATTAAAGAACGAAATATGAAAAATATATGATAATACAAGTAAGTTATCATTTGTTTTAGGTTTAAAATTTTCTATTTTAGAATACCGGTATTTTACCTGAAGTATTATACACATGTATAATATATTATGGCCCTAATCACATGATTAGCAATTACATCTCGTTTACATACAATACACATGTATTGTATTGAAGAGACATTACAACCATTCATATGAATTGGTTATTTAAAATCAGAGTTGCCATTTCAGGAATTTAATAAACCGGTAATGAGAAACAAGTTTTTATGTGAATCCAAACGAAATAAATGTAAATAACGATTTGATTAGAAAAAACCACTCACATGAGTTGGGAAAAATTTAATACCACCAATTTATTTTGGACTGTTAGA
This sequence comes from Neocrepidodera transversa, assembly GCA_963243735.1. Taxonomy (NCBI): domain Eukaryota; kingdom Metazoa; phylum Arthropoda; class Insecta; order Coleoptera; family Chrysomelidae; genus Neocrepidodera; species Neocrepidodera transversa. Next base: position 38,078,491 of record OY725337.1, on the reverse strand, counting down.
AATAATAATAAAACTTAAGTATATGTATTGCAAGCTTTAAGGTTCCGATATGAATCAGTTTCATCGTATTCCTCAGTCCTCAAAAAATAAAAAGATTCGTATTTTGTTAGAGGTTAATACTAATAATAATTGGACAGTGGTGCTCCAACATGGAGTTAAAAAGGAAACTCGCCAAAATATTTTGGAAGAATGTATAATCAATAAAAATTACCTTTCCCTTTTTTGCTCCTATCTTAAATAAAGAACTTGAGTTGAGTTTATTAGCAGTGAAAGGATTAAGCACTACTATAAGTAGAGTCTCAAAGCGCCATTTGAGCAATAGTCGCTACAAAGAGGCGAGGGGGACGAGAAATCTTGGAGAGGAATAATTGGACAAAAACTGCAGCTGGTCGATTTCAAAATTTCAAAATATTAAATCGACTTGGCAAAAATGGCAAATAATGTTAACATTAATAGATGGTGGTTATATTCAGATTTTAATTTATAAATAAACCAATACAAGCATAAGGCCTAAAATAAGGTCCTCTGTAAAGTATCAACGTTTAATCAAAATTGGGATAAAAAAAAAAAAAAAAAAAAAAAAAAAAAAAAAAAAAAAAAAAAAAAAAAAAAAAAAAAAAAAAAAATTAAATACATTTGGTTCCCAAAAATGTGGAAAACTTTAAAAACTGCTTATGCTTTAATGTATAAAAATGGTGTTTCTGTACCACTGACCTTAGATATGATTAATATTTAATTCATATAAATGTTAAACATAAAAAATATAAATGTTAAACATAAAAAATATCTAACGTGTGTTTTTAGATCCAAAATTTATACCTACTTGGCTATCATTTGGTTTATCTTATGCACCGTTTACTTTTACAAAACTGGTTAAAAAACCGGTTCTTAAAATATTGCATAAGAACATTAAAGTCATTATACATACTAAAACAATATTTTAATAATAGGAAAAAATTCAAAGGAATTTAGAATTCATATAAAACTAGTAAATGATGAATTAGACAAATTGCGTTTTTAATAAATACCAATAGAAGTATACGGATACCCAGTCAAATTTACTAGTACTTGGGGTTCTGTAGTGCCTCGTACACTATAAATAATTCTCTTTATTTATTTATTTAATGTGGCGAACAGATAATAATAGGAAAAAATTCAAAGGAATTTAGAATTCATACAAAACTAGTAAATGATGAATTAGACAAATTGCGTTTTTAATAAATACCAATAGAAGTATACGGATACCCAGTCAAATTTACTAGTACTTGGGGTTCTGTAGTGCCTCGTACACTATAAATAATTCTCTTTATTTATTTATTTATTTATTTATTTATTTATTTATTTATTTATTTATTTATTTATTTATTTATTTATTTATTTAATGTGGCGAACAGATAATCTTTTCTTTCATCATTTGATTTTGGAAATGGCACTTTATTTAGAAAGTTTTGCAGTGACATAAATCTTAACCTCACTTTCTGTCAGAGTCATCGATTCTAAAGTTTCGATGAAATTTCACACATGATTTTCATGGTGGTTTCGCCACACAGAAGGCGAGAAAAACAAGAAAAAGATTCGGCGGAAATCAAGCAAAGACCTGTATAAGCAATGTTCTTTGTTGGGTAATGTTCAACTAACGTAACTGAGTTTAAACAAACTTTATTTTATTTTTATTTTACAAGATTATGATTTATAAGCACTTTGTCTCTAATATTGCGACTGCTCTCAGCAGTGTCGAGTGAGTCAGTGATCTTTTCGAGATGTGATCCGTTAAAACTATGAACAGGGGTGTACTCGCTCGTAGGGCCCGAACATGCCCCCCGTCTTAAAAGACCTGGCTTTCAAACAGGTAGTGGTAATGGGCACAGCCTTTTAACTGCACGTTTGATCATGCCAGAAGACGTGTGGATTGTGGCAACCCTGGAAACACCATCAGCTCCTGGATGCAGAGTAAGAATGCGTCCTAGTGGCCAGTGATTTGGCTTGATGCGGTCATCTTTTGTGATAACCAAAGTCCACTCTGTTAGGATATCGTTGCCTTGTTTCCACTTGACGCGCTGCTGAAGTTCAGACAGGTATTCTAGTTTCCATCTCTGCCAGAAGTGCTGGCACATTTGTTGAACCAGTTGGAATCGGCTGAGACGGTTCATGTTTATGTCTGTGACATTTTAATCTGGAACGGTTACTAGTGCTCGACCAATAATGAAATGAGCAGGAGTGAGTGGATTAAGATCGTTAGGATCGTTGCTAATAGGATATAATGGTCGCGAATTTAAAATGGTTTCTATTTGAACACAAATAGTATAGAATTCCTCAAAGACCAATGGAGTTGTGGATAAAACTCTTTTTAGGTGAGATTTACAACTTTTGACCCCAGCTACCCACAAGCCACCAAAATGGGGCGAATAAGGTGGGATGAACTGCCAATCGATTAACTCTAAATTAGTGAAACCTTGAATACTATCTGTTAAGTTTTTAGAATTTAAGAAATTAGTCAGTTCGCGTTGGGCACCAACGAAGTTCGTCCCATTGTCCGAGAGTATTTTGGAAGGTTTTCCTGGTCTAGATACGAAACGACGCAATGCTTGTATAGACGCTTCGGAGGAAAGGCTGGAAACTAACTCTAGATGTATTGCTTTAGTCGCGAAGCAAATGAATAAAGCGATATAACATTTGGTTGTTTTGCATCCGCGACCTCTTTTATCTTTAATGAGAAAAGGTCCTGCATAGTCCACCCCTACTACTGAGAATGGACCGGAAGGTATTATTCTTTCGCTAGGCAAATTGCCCATTATAGTTTGAGTAGCTTTGGCGTTAAATCGAAAACAGCGGACGCATTTTTTGCACAGTGGCACGAGCTAAATTACGACCTGAAAGAGGCCAATAAGTATTTCTAATAGTGCTGAGCAGTAACTGAGGCCCAGCATGGAGTAACCGATTGTGCTCTTCTTGAAATATCATCCTAGTAAAATGATGCTTGCCATGCAATAATATGGGATGTTTCTTATTGAATTCGTAATCCGAGTGCTTAAGTCTACCACCAACACGCAAAATATTGTCTTTGTCTAGAAAAGGAGTAAGGCCGGAAATTCTATTTTTTAATTTCAGTGATTTATTGGTTTGTAAGTTTTAGATTTCGCGAGAGAATGTTTGCTGTTGGCAAAGCCTAATTAAAGTTTGAGAAGATTGATTTAATTCCGAAATCGTAAGACTATTGAATATCCTATCGGATTTAGACTTTAAACAGTTATGTTTGAAGCGTAAAATGTAGGCGACGACATTTCGCATTTTAGAGAATTTTGAAAATCGCGTAAAGGGAAAGTCTGACACGCTGAAATTCTCATTAGTCATTAACGTTTGGGTTTTTAATTCTGGTAGGTTATCTATATAAGGTCGCTCTGCAGGCCAATTGGATAAATCTGAGCTGAGCCATGTGGGACCATTCCACCACAATTTGGAACTGAGTATCTGACTAGGATACAAACCCCTTGAAACAATATCAGCAGGGTTTTCGGCTGTGGATATATATCTCCACTGGCAATTTTTCGTCAAAGATTGAATCTCAGAGACTCTATTAGCTGTAAAGGTCTTCAATAAATTTGGGCTAGTTCTGATCCAAGCTAAGGCTATTGCAGAGTCTGACCAGAGAATAGTACTTTTAAATTTTATGTTTATCGAACTTGTTACCTTATAAAATAACCGAGCTAGTAGAAGTGCTCCACACAATTCAAGTCTGGGTACACTTATAGTTTTGAGAGGCGCTACCTTGGATTTTGCGCACAATAAGCTCACTTGGATAACATTATGGGTATTTATGCTGCGTAAAAATACGCAAGCACCATACGCTTGCTCCGAGGAGTCTGCAAATCCATGTAGATCGATTTCATTGGCGTTTGCAATTATAGCATGCCGATTTATTGATAGTTTATTGAGCATTGGAATCTCACTTTCGAAATTAATCCATATTGTATGGAGATGATACGGCAAAGGTTCATCCCACGAGACATTTTCAGACCACAGTTTTTGCATAACAATTTTAGCTAGGATTGTACATGGACTTAATAATCCTAACGGATCAAATATTTTTGCAGTTTTGGACAAGACTGATCTTTTGGTGACTTTGCTGTCAGCAACGTTAATATTGTAAGCCAACTTATCATTTTGACTAGCCCACGTCAAACCTAGAGTTTGCATTTTCGTCAGCCAAAAATTCTAAAGTATCATATGCCAAACTAGAATGCTCAATATCATTTAGTACCTCGGGTTTATTTGAGCACCACTTACGAAGTTCAAAGCAACCACTCTTTAGGACTTCAGAGACCTCGCGGCAAATGTTTTGTGCCTCGCTTAAACGATCAGCTCCGGTAAGCATATCGTCGACATAAAAGTCATGCTTGATAACCTTAGCTATATTTGGTTTGTTAGCCTGAATTTCATTGGCTAAACTAAATAGGGATCTTATAGATAGAAAACTTGCTGAAGCTTGACCATAGGTCACTGTATTGAGCTCATAAGTGTTTAAAGGTTTAAACGTCGATCGAACTTACCTGGCAATAAATGTCGTTTGCACATCAGGTCTATAGTGTGGAACAGACGAAATTCGTCGAAAAATGCTGAAAAACAATGAAAACGACGAAAACAACGAAAATCGACAAAAACGACGAAAAACAACGAATACGGCAGCGTTCACTGACGCCACAATATTGGCGTCCTAGTGTGTTGTCCAATCAGATCTGTTGTAGTGCACAAAATATGGAAGTCGTATCGAAACTACCGATTTAATATGGAAATCAATGAAAAAAAACAAACACATTTCTGCAATTCAGGGGCCTTTTGTGAAAGAGACCAAAAAATGTTAAGCGTTCAGACCAACGTCCGACCGAAAGATTACTTTATATCTATGCTGTCGACTTTAATCATTCTGTTTCAGTATTTCAATATTAAAAATTGTATTTTAAAATTAGTGAACAATATGACTTTCGTCAGTGTTGCCAGAAAACTCGATATGCCAAGTTTAGTTGAAATCATTAACGATTTAGCTTCCAATAACGAAGTAACCAACATGATTCAATACGATGAACCTGTCAAATGTCAACGTATTTCAAACGATAATGGTGATGATAGCGGATATGAAACGGAAAGTGAGATTAAAGCAACTATAACGCCAGTATCCAGCGAAGATTATGATCGTGAATTGGACAAAGTGTTGAAAATGTACGAAATTGCCACAAAATTATAAGACCACTATCTACTTCAAACTAAATATTCTCTAGATGCATTAGATGTCAGCTGTGGTATAAGTCCTGCAAGAACCTTCACTCCTGCAATAATTTTGAATCAAAGACACAATTTCGATAAGATATCGTTTAGTACCTTTGAGTGGAGTACATTTGTCGATATTCTACAAAATAAAATGAACGATTTTTTAATGCATCATTAAGTCAGTTACCAGATGAATATGAACCAATAAGTTATCCTTGTGGAGACTATGCTGAGGTTAGTCAAATGGTTTATGAAGGCGTTAAGATGCTATCAGTTACCAAACATAATGTTGAATTTCTCCTACAGCAAGCTGATGTGATCCATATACTTGACCTCGATTGTAACCTGATATCATACAGAATTTCAATGTTGGAAGGACTAAATTTCTGTGTATATTATTATAATATTGTTGAATTAATTAAAAATCACTATGTACATAATGAATGTGCTTTAAATCCACTTGAACTTTTGCATATTTTTTGTCAATCGTCAAATGAATTATTAAATATAACTTTGAGAGAATATATTTACTTTTATAAAACTAGAGTTCTTAATGATTTAGATGGAAATATGTAATCAATTAATAAAAATTTTATAAGACTCTTATTCCTTTTTTTATTTATGTCTTTTCTTACCGAAATATTGTACGTTTTGACGATCCAAAATACAGAACGTCAAATTGTGTTTGAAACGTCGGTTAACAACTAATAGCATTTTTTATCGTTTACTTTTTTGATGTGAAAAAATTTTAACTTTTAGCTTTAATTACATGTATTTACTATAAGAAAACATGTAAAAATAATACGTAAAAAAATCGGCGAAAGTTGACACTGTTTTGATATTTTTTTAAATCAAAATTCTTAGCGCAAAAAAAAAGTTTGAAAGGCCGCATTTAACGGTTTAGACATTTTTTATATTTGTTCGTTTAGTTTAAAATGTTGAAATTTTTTGTAAGTTGGCAACATTGTACTACTAAATCATTTTCCCTAATGTCTCTTGATTATTTTGTATTTATATTTTATTTAAGTAATAATAATAATAATAATAATACTCGCCCTACATTTCACCGCCTTACGAGTGAATAGTAATTGTCACATACTTCAAAAGCCAACAATTCTAAAATGTCTTGAAAATAATATTAATAATAAGATACAACTGTAGTATGATTATTTTAATTACTTAGTTTTTTAATTAAAATAATTAATTTTGTTTTAGCCCTAAAGTGGTTAAATTGTTTAAATTGTTAACGTTGATAGAATGAAAACAATAATTTTCGGTTATGCCCAATTATTTATAGCAAAAATCAGAACCAGAAAATATAATACGTTTTATTTGTGTACTATATCACGAGATGAAAGAAAGTATGGGCAGCTAAAATACTGACATGTATATTGGAAACGATAAAGTAATTTGGTTAATGGTAGAACTTATATGTTGACAACCAAATTGGTTGAAATTATTAAGTTAACAACACTGTTTTGTGAATGGTATTATATATTGTTAGAGAGAAATATTATAAGCTTCTATATTAAATGTCATCACTTCTAAATCTCATTTAAAATATTTCAAAGTTTTATTAAGGGGAAAGTGATAAACTAGGTATTGAAGTGTAAAAGTAATATCGGGTAAAAGTGAAAGAGAGTAAGCCAGATTGTAAAATAAATAATTTATTAAAAATTCGGCCAAGCGCTTTCGGCAAATAAAGCCATCATCAGAGCCTTCCTAAAAAGGTGTTAATTTGCAATACTAATACAATTAAAATAAGAGTAAAAACTTACGTGAAAACGATACCCCACCAGAGATATTTAAAAAGTAATATCGCTAAAATTATTTGGTAATAAGTCTAATTTTTTTCTTTGTGTAACTTTTTTTTATGTAAATTTTAGTCTATTATGAGTTAATAAAAAAAATGTTCTATTTAACAGCTATGGTTAAATCACTTTTTTGCATAGTCTAACTTCATAACGATGCCTATTATTTTGTTGTTTTTCTATTAAATTTAGGCCTTAAGTTATTAGTTAAATTATTTGGTAACAAGTCTAAGTTTTTCTTAGTGTAACTTTTTTATTTAAATTCGAGCATAGACAAGTCTATTATGAGTCAATAAAAAAATTGTATTGAACAGCTGTGATTAAATCATTTCTTTTTCTTAGTGAAACTTCTTTACGATGCCTAATATTTTATTGTTGTTCTATTAAAGGAGGGTATCGTTTTAAATGGGTGTTTTGGGTTTCTCATGAAAAAAATTTTTATGTTTCAAAAACTTGACATCCAAGAGAGGAAAACGAAAAAATTTGTTTTGTATTAAAACTATAAGCTTAAAATGAATTTCCATTGCGAGAAATTCTAAATTACTGATTTTTAGGGTGTATACGGGCGGCTAAAATTATTAATAAATAAAACATATTTAATGGAAGAAATCTCTTTGAAATGAAAAAAAAATACGTAAAATGAATCACTAATATTTTTAAAACTATTACATCTGTCTAAAAAATCCCAAATATTTAACAATTGTTAACTGAAAAATCTAAGAACTGGAAAAGTTTGACATTTATTATTAATATCCAAGTTGTTAAACCAATTTTTAAATATGGCAACATCGCATGTCTTGACACAGAACCACAGTAGCTCCTATATGAGGTGGAGCTTTTGGGAGACAAATACTCATGATTGTGCGCATGCGTCGTAAATGTTAGATTAGGTTTTTTCTGATTATTTAGAATACAAATAAAAAAAAAATATTATTTGGATTTAACGGGGGTTAATCAGTAATACAAAATTGCATTAATTTTGCATTTCAAAAAAAAATAAAAAAATTATGGAATATTTGTCTCCCAATAGCTCCCCCTACCATGAGCCTTATACTGTGACAGAAATAGCTCCTCCTACTATAAGTTGTGACAGAACTAGGACTTTTATGTTTTTTTTAACTGTAATATGTTTATTACCCGTATTGATAAGCAAAGACCAGGATTTAGCAGATTTGTTTACGATCAAACGTTTAGTTTCAAATATTTAATATTTTTGAGACGTCTTAAGGTAGATCAGTTTAAGAAATAAGCGAAAGATGGCGCCAGTCGTCAATTTAAGTTTGAATTATCTATTTAAGCAAAGATGGTGTTACAATCGAAGTTATTTATTTACACTGTGACTAGCCACACGTTAACCTGTGGATAATTTTAGAAATTAGCAACACGTGAAACGTAACTGGCTTAAATAATAAGTTTGAACACATGTATGCAAGAGCCGCGTGGACATAGTGCTCGCTAGTGGTGCAGTAGGTCCGAAAATCGAATCCCACATGGCCCTTTTATTTTTTTTTTAACACAGGTAGATTTAGATAGTAAGAATTCTTTTAATATACTTTTTTAAAAATACAGGCTAGATTTAGATAGTAAAGACTTCTTTTAATAATAATAATAATAACCAAGCTTAATATTTTAACGTGTGGGGAATTTCTGAAATTATCCACAGGTTAACGTGTGTGTAGTCTCGGCCTTTTATTAAATTATTTGCTTACCTTTTGCTACAAAATGCCCTATAATTATTGTGTCGCAATGTTCAAGAATAGTATTTTTAATAGTGATTCAAAAACTAGAATAAAAATGTAATTTCGACTCTACTCCCCCTTGGTTATTTATAGTATTGAGGTGTAGTATTGCCGGTACTACAAAGAAAACTGTTGACTGTAAACCGAATTTAAATAAATCCGAGTGGCACCATCTTTCACATATTTGTTTAACTGATCTACCTTAAGTGACAGATTTTTTTTTAATTATAGGTTGAATATAGTTTTAAAAAATAATAAAAAATCCTCCTTGTCAGTCCTTGTGATTTCAAAATTTCGAAATTAAAAAAAAGTATGTTCCGGGGCGTTTTAAAGAAAAAAATTTTGGGAAATCCATTTTTTTTTAATATCTTTTAGTGAGAAAAATTTCGTACGGGGTCGCAAAAAAACCTAAAAAACGATACCCTTCTTTAATAACAAGTATAATTTTCTCTTTGGGTAACTATTTTTTATGTAAATTAGAGCTGAGATAAGTCTGTTATGAGTTATTAAACGAAAAAAATTGCATTTAACAGCTATGATTAAATCATTTCCTTTCTCTTAGTGTAACGTCATTACGATGCTAGTTTGTATTAGAATTTCAAAAAATTGGATATAGTTGAAGGACTACATTATTTTATAATTAATAAATTTCAAACGCTTTGTAGATTAGAATTTAATTAGTAAAGTTTTGGCCATAGATGAAAGGCTTAACTTTTAATCGTCCTGTATATTATAAATCTTTAGTAAATTTTTAGCAAATTATAAAATTCTTAGCTTTTAATAAGCCACTACATGTAAAAGACTCTATTTTTAGTAAATTCTAATAAACTTTGTATATTACAATTTTAATATTATTAAATTGGATATATTTTTTCAAATAAATAAAACACGAAGTCAGTACCACAAAGTACAATATTCAGATCAATGATTATTTAACATTATAAAAAATTTTTATAGTACAACTTACCGAACAATAGTATTGTAGAATAAGAAGTAAAAAACATTAAAATTTAGTCACAACCGCGCGGTTGTTATGTCAACATAAAAAATTAATAAGGTGGTACATTAAAAAACTAACAAAATAATCTTAAAGGTAGTAAAAATGGGGGTCCGCATTAAGAACTACAGGATAACAAATGACTGTTACCATGAAGACACATAGTGCCGTGAATGAAAGCCAACCCTTCCAGAAAGGGCAGAGAAGTAAAGACTCGTAGTTGACGTGGTTTCTCAGACCACATATTAATTTTAAAATTAGCCCCTTTTCTTTATGTAATATGGCTCCTACCACCCCCCTATTGTACGGCCTACCTAAAATCCACAAAGCTAATGTTCCGATAAGACCTGTTGTTAGATTTGTTAATTCCCCATCCTCCAGACTTGCTTCTTTTCTCAATAAGACTCTTAAAGTTGTCACCTTATTTGAAAATCAATTTGCAGTCAAGAATTCATCTGATCTTACTAACCGTCTCTCTAAAATCAAAATTCCCCCTGACTCCATTCTTATTTCGCTTGATGTTTCGAACCTTTTTCCCAGCATACCCCCTTCAGAATGTATCCAACTAGTTAAAATTCTTCTTCGTAATAACAATATTAATCCTGCAATTTCCAATGATCTTATATCTTTACTCACGCTAACATTAGACCAAATTTTTTTTCAATTTGATAATAAGTTCTATAAGCAAACTTCAGGTTTGGCTATGGGTTCTAATCTTTCTCCTCTCTTAGCCGAAATTTTCATACAATTTGGAACTTACTTACCTGGAACATCCGACTTTCAAACAAAAAATTCTTTTCTATGCACGCTACGTTGACGACTGTTTTGTTTTATTTAAAGGTTCTTCAGACGATGCCCTCTCCTTTCTTGCCTATCTTAATACTCTCCACAACCGCATTAAATTCACAATTGAATTTGAGTTTAATATGTGCTTACCCTTTTTGGATATTTTGATTTGTAGGAACCCCTCCTCATCTTCGTTAAACTTTGAAATTTACCGGAAACCTACCACCACTGACTGTCTTATTAATTTCTATTCTAACCATCCTATGTCTCATAAACTTGCTTCCTTTAACAGTTTTTTACATCGAGCCTTTTCTATTCCCCTTTCTCAACCTGCCTTTACAGCTGAACTTAATATCATTAAACAACTCGCTGTTAATAATAATTACCCCTTAGATTTGATTAACAAAATTTATTTTAAATATTTTTCTAAATTTAGATTGAACACTCACCTTTTGATTAACTCTACTTAGAACGACAAAACTTTTTCAGGCTCAATTCATTTTATTGGTAATATTTCTTATAAAATTTCACAGGTTTTTACTAAATATAACATCAACATTTGCTTTCAAAACTAATAATAACATTCATTCTTTTCTCGTTAACACCAAAGATAAAGTCCCCTTCCTCCACCGCACAGGTGTTTGCAAACTTTGCTGTGCCGATTGTACGGCTGTTTATATCGGCCAATCAGGCAGAATACTTGAAACTAGAATCAAAGAACATATTAGATATATTGACAAATACAAAAATTCTGATATTACCAATACTCCTTCCTCTTTTGCTAACCATATTTTGACTTTCAACCATTCCTTTTCATTCTCGAATTCTTCACTCCTCCGCCATTGTGCCAAAGGGAACAGATTGAACCTTCTTGAAATGCTTGAAATTCACTCGCATCTTAACAACAACTTTATTTGTGTCAACGAACAACTAAGACCTAAAGAAAACCATATTTTTTTAGCTGACAACTTTAAAGACATCATCTAATCATTAATTTTGTTTGTTTTTGATCTTTCCACCACACTGTTTTCCTTCCCTTATTATTTTTGCTAACTCTTCTCTGTTTTCTACCTAGTTTTCTTGACTTCTTTGGTTGCCTCTTTATTTATTTTTCCACGTCATATTTCCAACCTCACTTTTTCTTCTATCCCTCAGTTCTTCTAATCTTTCTTCTTTTTTCCAATCTCTTACCTTTTGATTTTAAGATCATTTATGTCTTGTACTCAGTCTCATACTAGTGTTCATATCTCAATAATTTTATACACATTTAATTTTTGCGTTTAATTCACTGTAAATTTTTTATTTTTTTTTTAAGTTTTAGTCGGTTTCACCCCATGTTTGCTAATGGTCACTCACTTAATGTCATTGTCAATTATCATTGACAGTGTCCTTTGTCACTGTCATGTCAATTGTCAATGTCATTTGGGACTCCCATCTTGTCATGGTCGTGTTACCTCATGGTATTCTTTCAGTTACTTGGGCATTTACTAATTTTAAAATTAATATGTAGTCTGAGAAACCACGTCAACTACGAGTCTTTACTTCTCTGCCCTTTCTGGAAGGGTTGGCTTTCATTCACGGCACTATGTGTCTTCATGGTAACAGTCATTTGTTATCCTGTAGTCCTTAATGCGGACCCCATTTTTACTACCTTTAAGATTAGTTTGTTAGTTTTTTAATGTACCACCTTATTAATTTTTTATGTTGACATAACAACCGCGCGGTTGTGACTAAATTTTAATTTTTTTTACTTCTTATTCTACAATACTATTGTTCGGTAAGTTGTACTATAAAAATTTTTTATAATGTTAAATAATCATTGATCTGAATATTGTAGGTCTGATGATGGCTTTTTAGCCGAAACTAGTTGCCTGTCAACAACCTATTCAATTATACTTTGTGGTACTGACTTCGTGTTTTATTTATTTGAAAAAATACTTGGACCACATTTGAGATATGGATAACCTCTTCGATTTAAATTGGATATAGTTTAATGACTACATTATTTTATTATTAATACATTTGAAATATTGAAATTTGATTAGAAAAATTTTATTTATCCTTAATTTTTAATCATCCTGTACATTAAAAAAATATTAGTAATTTTCTTTTTTAACAAATTATAAAAGCCTTATTTATTAATTAGTATATTGGAATATAAAAAATAACCTATTATCAGTAAATTTTAACAAACTTTATATATTAGAATTTCAATATTAAACACTTTATTCTTAAGTTTCAAACACTCAGTATGCTAGAATGAATATATTATTTCAAAAATGTAAACAGCTTATCGATCAACTTCCTTTATATACCGATATGTGAAACCGCATAATTCTAACTTTAAAATTCGCTTATTTTATTTAGTTTTCATTATATTAGGAAGTCGAACGAATTACGATGTATTTTCTATCACGGTTCTGATTTCTGAATTACGTTAGTATTGGGTGCGAGAAGGTACTTTCTGCATGTAAATTTAACAAATATTACCAAGCTACTTATTTCCCGAGGTACTGTCTATATGATTGAATGGTAATTTTTTGTTCAACCTTTAGACAGTATTTCTAAAAATAGGTGTTGTTCATCTTTGTGACATTCTAGATTTTGTGAAATTAGAGGTTAGTTTAAGTTGAATTTAATTACCAGCCCTGCTAGTAACTGACAATTGTGTTATGTGTGATTTTAGTGTTGGTTAATAAAAAAGGTACGTTTATTTTACTTTGCATTTTCTTGTTGGTGTATTTTCCTTCGCACTAAAATTATTTTCTGTCACTTCTTTTTTCCAATCATCTCATTTTTATTCGGTCGCTTATACATTTCCTTGATTTACCGCCACAATTTACCGATTATTATAACTTTGAATATTTTTGTTTTTATTTTTTGTTAATTATTGTCATTATTATTTTTCTCTTATTTATTGCCTCGGTATTTAGAAGTTCTTATTATTGAATTATTACTATACCATTGATTATTTATTATTGTTTTTCTACTTTTGGAACCTTGAAAGTGAAAAAATATTTTTACAAAACCAAAATTGTTTTGGTGTTTTTCTGTTTTTAACTTATATTATTTTTAAAACGATTGTTTGACTTTCAAATATTTATTTTATTAAATTCTTAAAAAAAGTCCCTTCTTTCTTTCGCTCGCTGCCATATTTCAATGACTTCGCACCTAACTATTCATCAACTATTATAGCGATAAAGTAAAAATTATGGTACTTTTAAACGTTGGAATGTTGTTTTACGTGCCAGTTAAATATTATCGCGGGAAAGTGAAATCATGCAATCCCCTGCCAGCGACGGGTGACCGCTATACCGCCATTTAAATATTATAGAGAGAAAGTAAAAATTATGGTACTTCTAAACGTTCAAATGTTGTTTTACATGGCAGTTATGGCGGGAAAGTATCCTTGGTCTTTTAAAACATAAATTGGAGAGTATCATGTCGGTAACACTATTTGGTGAAATCATGTTGGTAACGCTGTTTGATGAAATTATGTTGGAAACACTTTTCTCCTTTATATTTTGAAAAAGTACTAAGGTGGTAAATTATTAATGGTTATAAATTTAAATATCATAGCGAGAAAGAAATTTGATGAGAAAATACTATGTTGGAAACGTTGTATTAAAATATTAAAGTGGGAAATAAATTTGACGAGAAAGTATTATGTTGGTTAATTATTAAATGACAGAAATGTAAATATTATAGCGAGAAAGTACTATGTTGGTAACGTAACGTTGTATTAAAATATTATAGAAGAAAAGAAATTTGACGAGAAAGTATCATGTTGATAACGCTATCTAATGAATTTATATTGGCAACACTGTTCTCCTTTATATTTTGAAAAAGTAAAATGGTGGTAAATTATTAAATGCCAGAAATTTAAATATTATAGCGCCAAACAAATATGACGTGTTTACCGATTTTTAGTGGTTTATTATTATAACTTTGATTATTTTTCTTCGGCCGCACGTTCCGATTCATTCATTCTTCTGTAAATATTTGGGGGTTCAGGATGGTTGAACGGGGTTGTTGGGATTTTATATTTATTTTTCCCTTACTTCTTGTGGTATTAGCTATTTTCTCAATTTTTACGTAAACACGGGGTGGTTGGGGGTTGAAAGGGGTTACTATAATTTTTTGCATATTTTTCACTTAATCTGCACGTAAAGACCTATTCAACGATGTGTCACATGATATATTTTATCAATTTTTACGTAAACACGGAGTGGTTGGGGGTTGAAGGGATAGTTGGGATTTTTTGCACATTTTTCACTTAATCTACACGTAAAGACCTATTCAACGATGTGTCACGTGATGTATTTTATTAATTTTTTAGTAAACACGGGGTAGTTGGGGGTTGAAAGGGGTTACTATAATTTTTTTTCATATTTTTCGCTTAATCTACATGTAAAGACAGACCCATTCAACGATGTGTCACATGATATATTTTATTAAATTTTACGTAAACACGGGGTGGTTGGGGGTTGAGCGGGGGTAGTTGGAATTTTTTTGATATTTTTCGCTTAATCTACACGTAAAAACCATTCAACGATGTGTCACATGATATATTGTATCAATTTTTACGTAAACACGGGGTAGTTGGGGGTTGAACGGGGTAGTTGAGATTTTTTTCATTATTTTCCCTTACTCCTCCTGGCATTAGCTATCCAATAACGTAGCGCATGCGCAGATTGCATGAATCCCCCCACCCCCACCGACACTTTTAGAACCCTTTTTTTCTAATTTTAACCTTAGATTTTCTTATGGAGATTTACATGTAGATTTTGCTGATAATACGCTCGAAACGGAAATATAAGCTAAGGCCCTTTAGGCTTTCGTACTGCGCATGTTTTTTCTTTACGTATTTCTTATACGTCACATTTAAAAAACACTACCGTTTCCCGCGTTTAAATCGAACCAACAGTAACGGAGATATAAGCTAAGGCCCTTTTGGCTTTCGTACTGCGCATGTTTCTCCTTTATGCATTTATTATACGTCACATTTAAAATACACTACCGTTTCCCGCGTTTAAATCGGACCAATAGTAATGGAGATATAAGCTAAGGCCCTTTTGACGTTTCTTCTACACAGTATTTTTTGACATGTAATTATTTTAAGTTACATTTCAAATATAATGCCGTTTGACCCCCCAAATCGGTCCATTAATTACGAAGATATATTATATTGTGGATTAAAAATTGCTACAAAAAGATGGCTAGTAGCGCCATCTGTTTGTTAGCGGCAGTACTACATCTTAGAGTAATGTAGAGTACTATATTTTTAGTCTGCAGCCATTTTTTATCCTAATCTTTAAAGTATGCCACATGCCGCCATTTTTATCTGCGTCTCTTTCTGGTACGCTGAATTTCCTATACTTCTCTCTCTAATACATTGAATTCCCTATAGTGGCGGTAGTAGTTGCTTACCTGATCTACTAATTTACATATATACGAAGGTGCGGAACCCTAAAAATGAGTGAATGGTAATGAAAAAATCATATTTATTAATATATTGGTATTTGTTGGTAAAATATACGTAAGAGTAAACATTATCACCAAATTTCAAGTTTATAGGTCAGTGGAAAGTTAAAAAATTCTTCGGAACAAAATTTTGTAAAAAATGCTGACTTTGGCGGCTTCTCATGCCTAAGTTTTACAATATTTTTTAAAACAAAAAATACAGCTAATCTACTCAATGAGCTCTATTCAACAATACCTCACTCGATGAGGTATGCCAAATTTTTTTTTCAGCGTCCCCCTTTAGTTGTATGGGAGTCCCCTTGAAAACTTTTAAAAATATTTTTTACAGTTTATATGGCTTTGGGTCAACAAGACGCATAAACTGTGAAAATTTGGAGTCTGTATCTCCAACTGTTTAGCTAGACCGGTGTGACAGACGGACGGACGGACGGATGGACGGACGGACGACGGATGGACGGACACGCGAGTAAGACCAATAGGGTTCCGTTTTGACCTTTTATTTTATTTATAATTTGGGCTATAATTTAGGCTTGGTATAGTTTTTTTGGTAAAAAATGACGTTTAAATGTCAATTTTCATACGAGTATCCAGGGTCGTGAACCGTCACGTATAAAATTTTTATACAGGACACCGGCGGTACGTTTCGTAAAAGAGTAATGATATAAAAACGTGGTTGAAGTATATCAGGTTAGATATTGTGCATGAAATGTGACGTCACTTGGCGCCCATCAAAAATTTTTAATGTGACATTATATGAGGTTATTGTGTTTTTTATAGATTTTTATTTATTTTCGCCTGTAATCTGATTCAAAATGTATTGTGTAGTATTTATGTTGTAAAAGTAATACTCGCTCTAAAAACAGTACAAAGTTTTTTCGATTATCGAAGTGCCCTTTATTAAAAAAAGTAGGTTATTATATGAATAAACATGTTCGTTAATATTTTTAAACTTTAAATAATACAAAAGAAGTAGGTACTGTATGAATTGTGTAAGAGCTTTAAGTAGTTACGTATTCATTTACTAATTTTAGTATTTTATTCAATAATAATAAATAATAACAATAAAGCACTTCACAACATTTTTATAACATTTATTTTACATATCAATTTGTATTACTGTAAACCTAAGTTATTCTCGTATTTACATATCCCATACTCGTTCAATATAATGTTCAGTAGGTATATAAAAGCCGTAATATAAATCTACAATAACAATATGCCCCAAAGAGTTCTACTGATAATAAGCTATTGCAAATCAGTTTTTTATAAAAAATTGTTTTTTTTTTAGTAAAAATTTATAAAATCACTCTAAACATAATCGAAAGTATTGTATTTGTTACATATTTGACAATTAGTTTAATGATAAAATTAGCTCTAATGTATATAAAATATTTGGTTTCTTTCGAAATCAAACACTATTTAATACTTTACTGTCGCTAGCTCGATATCGAATGAATTCATTCTCCCCCGGCCACCGGCAGATTCATTTATTAATCACCCAACTTATATAAATACTTGAATTATTATGTCTCAATACAGTACATCTTTCCCTTTTTCCAAATTTATTATTTATGTACAATTTTTCAACAAATAATCGAGAACAATTTTATAATGTAATGTTACAAAATTACTTTCATAATTTGCACAAAGAAAGGAACAAAGTAAAAATAACATATATATATATATATATATATACCCCTACACCATATATAAGTAAAAATAACATTAAACAAAATCCCCAATACCAATAAATAACAGGTAAAGTTATAACAATATTTTATAAAATAATACAAATAGGTAATGGGTAAATAACAGAACCAATGACCAAATTACCAATTAAGAATATAGTTTTTTCAATTTTTTTCAGATGAACAGTATTCCTTCTATATTCCTGTCCCGTCTTGTCATCTCTAATTAAAGTGTCGCCACTATTATTTTCTACCACGGTATACTCTTTAGGGTTAAAGTTGCTGGTTAATTTATTTTCCTTAATTAAATTTTTTCCATAAACCTTGTCTCCAAATTTCAAATCGCTTTCTATAGCTTTCCTTTTTCTATCGCTGTATTAACTTCTTCATTTATTGTTCCTTCTAGCAAATCTATAGTGGGTAATTTATCTCGTAGCTGTCTTCCAAAAAACAGTTCTCCAGGTGTTTTTCCTGTTACTGAATGTGGAGCATTGTTATACATAACTAGATAATCTAACAAGTCTTGTCTCCAGTCCTTTTTCATAACCTGGCTGATTTTTAATCTTTTTAGAATGTCTTTGTTTTGGCGTTCTACTTCACCATTTTGTTATGGCCAGTATGGGATTGTATTATAGATGCGTATTCCGCATTCATTACAAAAATTCTTCATTTCCGCGCTTGTAAATTGCCTGCCATTGTCCATCGTAATAGATTGCGGATAACCCAGTCCAGCAAATGTATCCTGTAATACTTTAATGGTATTTGCAGCGGTTATTTCTTTCATTATTTTTATTTCCTTATAACGACTAAAGTAGTCAACGATAACAAAAATATAGTCACCACTGGGTAGAGGTCCCATAAAATCTACAGCTGTATCCACCCAAGGCTTGGTTGGAATTTGTCTCCTTTTCATAGGGTTGGGTGGATTCGGAGCAGATACTAAGGTTCAACCCTTGCAGGATTTTACCATCCTTTCTGCCTCACTATCCATCTTTGGCCACCATACCTTGGTACGTAGTCGACCCTTCATTGAGACAATTCCAGGATGGTCCTCATGTGCCGCTTCTAATACTTTCTGACGCAATACTTTAGGTATTACGATTATTGTGCCTCGTAGGAGTATTTCTTCCCAAAAGCAAAGTTGATTTTCGATTATTTTATATATCTTTACAGAATCATCCCACTTATTATTATTAAGCGATTCTTTAACCTTTAGAGTTTCTGGGTCTGTTTCAGACATTGCCCTAATTTCACTGAGAGGCACTGCTTTGGGTCGGGCAAAATCTACTACCTGGTTAATGTATTCGTCTGGGTCAAAAGTTGTATTTGACTTTGCTATGCATAGTCTTGACAAAGGGTCAGCTATATTATATTTCCCCGGTCTGTAGATAACTTTGTATTTGAACGCTTACAGCCGTAAAACCCACCTTTCAATTCGAGCGCTAGGTTTTGATTTAGGCCCGAATATTACTTCTAGTGGTTTATGGTCTGTGATTAACTCGAACTCATCCAAACCATAAAGAAACATTTTGTAATGTTCAACTGCCCAAACCAACGCTAATGCTTCCTTTTCTGTTTGGCAATAACGCTTCTCGCAATTAGTTAAGCTCTTATTTCCATAAGCGATAATTCGTGGATTCTGTCCGTTAAATTGGATCAAAACTGCGCCTAAACCAACTGGACTGGCAGACTGGCATCTGCGATTACTTGTGTTTTATCCTTTGGGTCATAATAGCCTAGAGTTTTAATTGAACTCAATGATGTTTTTAATTGTTTGAATGCTGTTTCTTGTTCTTGTTTCCAATATTTCTTAATATTTGCATGTTTGCCCAATTTTAACCATAAAAGTTTGCGCAGTGGTTCGGTCTGCGTTGCTAAATTGGGAATCCATTTGCCGACGTAGTTCAAAAGCCCTAGACAACTATGGATTTCATCGATTGTAACTGGGGGTCTAAAACTCTGTATAACCTTAATATAGTTTTCTAATGGTCGAATTCCTATTGCGGAAAGTTGGTGTCCTAAGAATTTAACTTGAGTTTGTTTAAAAATACATTTTGCTTTATTTAGCTCAACAGTGTTTTCCGCCAAAACGTTAAGTGTTGAATTAAGTCTTGTATCATGTTCGGTTCCATCGGCGCCGAAAACCAATATGTCATCTATGAAGTTGACTGTCCCCTCGCATTTAGATAAAAGTCTTTCTAATATTTTTTGGAAAATTTCAGGAGCATTAGATATTCCAAACATTAGTCTCTTGTAACGAAAAAGCCCCTTCCTTGTTATGAACGTGGTGATTTGACGGGATTCAGGTGCTATTTCAATCTGGTGAAAGGCGTTCTTTATATCTAATTTGGAAAATATTTTCGCATTTCCGAACCTCGAGATTAAAGTATCCATCGTTGGTAATGGGTGATTTTCACGAATAATTGCTGTATTGGCTCTTCTCATATCAATACAGATACGTACCTCTCCGTTTTCCTTTAAAATAGGGACGATAGGTGAAACCCATTTTGATGGTTCATTTACTGGCTCTATTATTCCTAAATCCAGAAGTTCCTGAAGTTTCGAGTCCACTTTGGCTTCTAATGGTATGGGAACTCTCCTGTATAGCTGGTTTACCGGTGAAACTGTTTTGTCTATTGATATTTCCACTAAAACGTCCTTAAACTTTGGGAACTCTTCGGTGACATCATTTTTTTCCGGACCAAGTCTTAAAATGTTTAGTTTAATTGCTGTGTTTTTACCTAACAGGTTTCTACTTCCATTTTTTATGACATAGAAAGTATCCGTGCAGGATTTAGAACCAACTCGTATATTTGAGTCGAATGATCCTACTACCTCTAAGGGTTTCTTACTGTTATAAGCTAGAAAGCTTTTGTTTGGTCTTTTAATTTGATTAAAAACAGTTATTTTGGATTTCTTTAATGATTCCCACGTTTTGTGATCAAGTAAATTACATTTACTGCCTGAATCGATAAGCAATTCAACATTTACTCCTCCTATATCGCATAATATTTTTGCATCATCATTCATATTGAAGACGTACTCTGTTTCCTCTAAGTAATCTACGTCAGTTGTTCTTTTCTTCTTCTCTCCCCGCGAGTATTTCAAAACTTCTTGTTTCCTCTTCTTGCCACTTGTTCGGCAACATCTTTTAAAGTGACCTTTATATCCACATTTCTTACAAACTGCACCAATAGCTGGACAATCGCCATTGTATATGTGCTCTTTAGCGCCGCATCTAACACAATCTTTAGCCTTATTATTAGGATTCCATGCTTTTACATTGTCTAATGATTGTGAACAACTTGGTTTATTATCAACAAAATTCTTCATCTGTTGTTGGACTGCTTCTAAAGAGTTTGCTTCCCTCACAATATCATTCAGTGTAATTTCGTCCCCTGATGATAATATTTTCTTGCGCAATTCAATTGTGTTACATTTCTCAGCGATTTGATCAATTAAATTTTCTTCAGAATTAGTGAACCTACATTTTTCCGCTTGATTACGGAGCCTTATTAAATATTTATCAAATTTTTCGTTTGGTAACTGCTCCATCAAGCCAAACAAATGTCGTTCATATATTTTACATTGCTTAGGCGTAAAGTATTTATCTAATTTACTTAAAGCTACCTGGAAAACATCTTCTTGACCATCTGGACTTGATTCTGGTAAATTATAAAAAATCTCTTGCAGTCCCATTCCCCCGGAATGTAATAACAATGCTTTCCTATTTGTTGGAGAGTCGACGTTAGATGCCTCAATGTATATAAGGAAAGCCCTCCTCCATTTTTCCCATCGTACTCGGGTTGAATTTGGATCGCCATCGCAATCGAAATTTTCTATTGTTGGTAACGGACATTTTATTGTCTCGATATACACTGAAACAGGAATAATCCTTTTCAGCTAAGCTACCTTGCGAAATATCATTTTGTTGGCTCGATATACACTGATGCAGGAATGTTCCCTTTCAGCTATACCGCCTTACGAATTATTTTGTTAGCACGATATACACTGAAGCAGGAATGTTCCCTTTCAGCTATACCGCCTTAAGAATTATTTTGTTGGCTCGATATACACTGAAGCAGGAATGTTCCCTTTCAGCTATACCGCCTTAAGAATTATTTTGTTGGCTCAATATACACTGAAGCAGGAATGTTCCCTTTCAGCTATACCGCCTTAAGAATTATTTTGTTGGCTCGATATACACTGATGCTGGAATGTTCCCTTTCAGCTATACCGCCTTAAGAATTATTTTGTTGGCTCGATATACACTGATGCAGGAATGTTCCCTTTGAGCTATACCGCCTTGCGACTTTGTACATATACATACGTCTTACATGCCAGTCAGTACCCCACTCTCTTAATTAAATTTAATCATTGTTTTATGTATATATTATATTGGACTGGCTATTGTGAAAACTCTTAATCTCTCTTAGGGTTAGGTTCCTTTAAAAAAAATAATAAACTTTACAAAAAATTAAAATAAAAAAAAATATAATTTTGGGCGCCTTAAACTGATCTTCTCTCTCTTGTCCTTCCTCCAATCAGCTGCTTTCTTTTCTTTTCCCGTATCACTACCTAGTCATTTCCCTCTTATGTCTTCTGTAAATTTTTTAATCCCCACCTATTTCTGTCTTCCTGTCTAAACTAATTTTCACCACCACCTCGTCCTCCTACAAACCCATTTGTTCTTTGTCTTCTTTGTCAATTTTCCTTTTATTAATAAACTTTTTTTTTATATGTAATTTTTTAATTCTTCCATAAAACGATTTTTATTCTATTTACAATAATCCTTTTAATAACATCTCATTCTAAATTTTTTTTTCTGACATCTTACTTATCAAAATTTTCATTCATTCATTAACAACCAAAAACTGTTTATTATTTTCTTCCTTTGTTTTTCTCCCCCTAACTAGATAATTAATTTTTTTTTTTTTATCTCTAAATTTAAATGACTAAACACACTAAGATTTTTCTTTTACTTGTACCACAATTGTTGAGAACTCATGATTACATTCAATAAAAATAATCTTCTAACAAACATTCTTAAATAAATCTTAACACATTTACATACATTCACACGCACCTTAAACATTTTTCATAACCTCATTTTCATTGTCAAACTTACATTTGACAATAACCTTCCACCTTTCCATCACTGTCAACCACAATACATACAAAAACAGAACTAAAACTACACATATAACTAAAAAACCATATCAATATATTTATTTATTATTTTTTTGTTTTGTTTGGATTTCAGCACAGCACATTTTGATGTCTGTGAAGATTTATTTGTACCACTGCATGCCTACGTCGTATACTACAAGTCAATTAACTTGGTATTATTGCATTTTTATTATATTTTTTTTTTTTGAAAAATTCAGTAAATGAAAGTCCTTATTTCATTACATTGCCAAATTTTATCAAATATTATTGGTAGTAAAATATTTAGTACTTTCATTTCCGTTTTCACTCGTCGCCACTGTAAAATATTTGGTTTCTTTCGAAATAAAACACTATTTAATACTTTACTGTCGCTAGCTCGAAATCGAATGAATTCATTCTCCCCCGGTCACCGGCAGATTCATTTATTAATCACCTAACTTATATAAATACATGAATCATTATATCTCAATACAGTACAATGTAATCGCGCATTTTCTGTTTTTAACATCTAGCAATAACAGTTTTTATAATATAAAGCATATCAGAATCGGAAAAAAAGTTTATCCCCGTTTAAAGTAGTTATCACTTTTTAAAGTATAATACTTTACAATACTTTTTTAGTAAATATGTAGTCATATAAAAATGAAAACCACCCAAAAGACACAATAACCCTATGCAATCCAATATTAAATTATTTTGTTTGGACTCAAGCTGACGCAAACTTGGATGAATTAGGGACGTCTGAATGTCTAACCTGTGTAATTTTTAAATCATGGTATAAAAATAATATCCGTTCTTAAACTTTGTGTCCCGACGGTACATTAAAGTACCGCACATTTTAAATCTCATTGTAATAACTAGAAAGGGAACATCCCAGCAAACAGAGTCACGTTTTAATCACGTGAAATTTTGGTAATATATTAACCAAATGACGTAAAAATTAAACGTACATATCACGTGCCAGAAAAGTGAAAATATCACATTTCTAGGACGTCTTTTAGTGACGAGATTTATACGTCTATTTAAAGACGTATTATACACGTGAGCATTTTACATTTCTAGGACGTCTTTTGGTCACGAGATTTATACGTGTATTAAAAGACGTTTTATACACGTGAGAATGTTACATTTCTAGGACGTCTTTTGGTGGCGAAAATTACACGTGTTTTCGAAGGATTCAGGACGTCTTTATACAATATGTCTCAGTAAGTTGGAACCATATGGGAAACTTTTTTATTATTAATTTCAGGAAAAAAATGTATTCTTCATAAAAAGTTCTGCATGTCCTAAAATGTAAAATACAATCAACAGATATCAATTTTTTTCAGTCGTGTACGAGGTATGTCAAAAAATATGAATTTTACTCAAGAGTAAAGTACCTTTATTTTTCTGAATATTGACAATTGTTATTATAAAAAGTTGATTATAAATGCATATGCATTTAAAACGTGTTTAAATTGCAAAATAGTTAGAAAACATTAAGAAACGAGATTATCATGACTTTTACAATCACAAGAGATAAATGTTTATTCAAAGAAACAATAGTAAACAAGCACAAAACCTATTTTTTAAAAATAAATGAATGTAATTGCATATTTGAACATAGTTTTTGGTACTGATAAACTTTTTTTTAATAACATTTTTCGATATTGTCAAATTTAAAGGTACTTTACTCGTGAGTAAAATTCATATTTTTGACATACCTCGTACACGACTGAAAAAATTTGATATCTGTTGATTGTATTTTAGATTTTAGACCATGCAGAACTTTTTATGAAGAATACATTTTTTTCCTAAAATTAATAATAAAAAAGTTTCCCATATGGTTCCAATTTACTGAGACATATTGTATAATCACTATCTAGAGAATGGCAGTATAGGGTTTCAAAAAATAAATTGATAAATAAATATTTATTTATAATAACATAGAGTACTAAACAAATTTCAAAACCAACTAAAGGAATTTGGTTTTTATATGGCGGCCAATACAACTTCGTTCGAGGAGTTATCCACCTATGATGTATACTAACGCTAAAGTACCTCCATCTTCTTCTGTGAATTGCATCAACACAAAACTATTATACCTGTTCTACTTCGATTACCTATTTACATTAACCTGATATCCCCGATACAACATTAAATTCTCAGACAACGCTTACACACAGTATCACTATCTAACAGACAATTAACACAGAAAATAATGAGATATAATCCGTTGCCACCAACGCCAAGCCAGCCGCCAACGCCATCAATTTCATCAATAAAATCGAGCCAATGAATTACCAAAGAGACAAAGAAATATGTGAACTTGTGAGCATGCTCGTATGCCGTGACTCGTGACCGGATGCGTAGACAGTTAATATATGGCGCGAAAATTCAAGTTTATATGTAAATTATTTTAGTTAGACTATAACTTATAAAGTCATTTTTTATTCGAACAGGCCATTATCGGTGATGGGAACACTAAAAAATTGCTCGCTATTACATCCATTTGTCGATAATATTCATAAAATTCCTACGTTTATAGGTGGTTGATCTGTGACGTAAAATTCACGTAAATTAAGAATGTACAATTGCAAGAAATTTCAATTACACTCACTAAATTATAAAATTGAAATGAAAATACTATAACAACGCTTCTTTTTAAAACCATCAGTGATTTCAAAATATTTCGTTAAAAAGAAACGTATCATACACGTTTTTGTTTGGTATCAAGGTGTACGTTAATTTTCAACCAAAACAGGCACGTATGATTCACGCTTTTATTTGGTTTCAGGGCGGACGTAAATTTTCAACCAAAATAGGCACGTATGATTCACGTTTTTATTTGGTATCAGGGCGGACGTAAATTTTCAATCAAAATAGGCACGTATGATTTACGTTTTTATTTGGTATCAGGGCGGACGTAAATTTTCAATCAAAATAGGCACGTATGATTCACGTTTTTATTTGGTATCAGGGCGGACGTAAATTTTCAATCAAAATAGGCACGTATGATTCACGTTTTTATTTGGTATCAGGGCGGACGTAAATTTTCAATCAAAATAGGCACGTATGATTTACGTTTTTATTTGGTATCAGGGCGGACGTAAATTTCCAATCAAAATAGGCACGTATGATTCACGTTTTTATTTGGTATCAGGGCGGACGTAAATTTTCAACCAAAAAACTACGTGACAAAGACGTCAGTGGACGTGACTCTGTTTGCTGGGATTCTCTGCGCAGTACCGATGGTACGTTGGTAAGATTTAAGATGTCTAAAAAACCTGGTGTATCTACTGATTCGATTTTGTTTCGAATATTTTGGGAGTACCACCTGTTGCGTTCAATAGAACTTAATAGAACACTGTAAGATGGCGTTGTTTAGAATTATTGGAGTCCTCGCTGAGTTTATCACAATTTGTGTGTACAGTATAAAGCTACAGATTCGAGCATTCGTCTATATTCAGTACCAGAATATAAATATATGATCTGTGTTTACAGTTTATTATGAGCGATGTATGCGCCATCTGAAATTTCTAATCTGAAACTTTAGTAATCTCTCAAAAATTAGTCAAAATCAAGTAGGTTTATCTTTTTGGGTTGTAAACATCTAAAGGTATGTTCATGCTCATACGAATTTCGCAAAATTTATGCGAATCGGAAAATATTTTGCCGTCCCCAAAATTTGATGTTCATACGGGCGGATGTAATTTCGACTGGAAAAAGTTCAGGTACAAAAGGGGACATGTAAATTCGACAGGCAGTTTGCAGGTACTTTCCTATCTAATATGTATTTTCGTCCGAAAGGTACAGGTAGTTCTTCTATTCACAATTGAAAATTTTCACTACAACTATGAAAGTGGGATCCGTTTAGTGGTATTTGTTACTTATTTTTTTGTCAACATATTCAATTTAAAATAGAAATACTATACATCAACGTGAAGTTAATAAAAGACTTTTATAAGTGTATAAATTTTTATTACTTAAGCATAAAATTTGTGCAAGAAAAACATATGTTATATATATATACATAAACTTCAATACAGGACCTTATACTTATGAATACGTAAATGTTTATAAATTTTTATTAATCATCTGAATTTTCTAAGAACTATGTGATACAGAATTGACAAAATTCATTCTAGAAATATTTCCAGATCGAAGCATATTAACCATGTTTTCAATTAATTTTAATTTATTTCTTACTTGCTTATCTTTAATTTTTGCTGAAATATTCAAACCTATAATTTTTAAATATGCATCGATCTGGAATTCCTTTAATTTTTCAATAAATATAAATATTGATGGATGACTGGAATAAAATGAGGAATTGAATTTTGAATGGAAAGATTCGCAAGCATTTGTCGTGCGTTTTATGATTGGGTTTTCATCAGCCCATATATGTGGAGAAAAATGGGAATCAGGTGCTATATAATATTCTAATAAATGGTCTGCGTATTTATCTAATAATTCATTATTTGGCTTGTATGACATAAAGTCGAATATAAAACAATCTTCAACTTCAGCTGATTTTAAATAAGTCAATCCAAAAGTATGGGTTAGCCATTTACTTTCTTCAGAGTTTTTGTCTTTGTATATTTGAGTTAATCCTAAAGACTGAATTTTTTTGAACCACGCTTGATGTAAGTGAAACCGACAACCATTTATTTTTGTTTTAGGCATAACGCTTCTTATTGCGATATTTCTTGCAAACAGAAAATAATTATAGTTTTAAAATTTCTCAGATATGTTTCTGGTTAAGAAATGAACCTAATATTAAAAAATCACAACGTTTCGAGTTATATTTTTCAAAAACCGTTTTTTTCTAAAAAAAATAACACAAAAATAAAATTGTTTTTTCACATATTTAGGAATAAAAGGTTTTAATCTGTGAATATTATTTATATCAAGAACTATTTTATCGAATGTACATTGTTAACACAGTTTAAAGTAGCAGTTTAAAAAAATTACGTCAAAATTAGGTACATTTTTCCATATATATTTTTATATTTCAGAAAGTACAAAAATCTAATATTTTATTTTTTGGAAACCATTAAAGAAAGTATCAATACCTAATATACATTTTCTTCAAAATGTTTGGCTTTACCGTTTTTCCCTTATTTAATGTTAAAGTGAGGGGCCAATACATTTGAATCCGATGTAGAAATAACGCTTTTTCATATTTTATTTATTTAATTTAAATAAAGTTTAATTTAAACTTAAAACATTATCCCTTGCAATTTTTGTCACCGGTCGAAAATGTTTGTGCCATTAGTTGACCCCTTTCATTGGCCAGGTAATTGAAGGGATTATTGGTCGAAATTACGCCAGCCGATCAGGCGATATAATTTGACGGTTTTCTGTCAACGGTCAAGTCAGATAAGTCAAAATATTTGAAATTATTGTGCTGTGTTCGTGAATTTTGTAAACAAACCTAACTATAAAAAATAATGGATTCAGAATCACAAACAAATCTAAATATATTGAAATTTTATAGATTATATTACAAACATTTACCACTATTGATATCTGTCACATTCTGTGATACGTCATCATCCGAATCCGCAAAAAAGTTCAAATATTTCAACTTTATTGCAAAATTTTCAGGCGCCATTTTATTCGCATAAATTTTGCGAAATTCGTATGAGCATGAACATGCCTTAAGTCGTATTTGTGTGACAGTCTGTGTTAAAATTAAAAGTAAGTTAGGTTACGTTATTGTACTATCACGTCTGTCAATGTTAGTTCTGTAGTAGAAAGGGGATAAAAATGTTCAAAAATTTTCTAGTGGGATAGAAAAGGATACAATATAATCTCGTGTTATAAGAGTACCACCCTATTATACTGATAATCCTACGAACATTACATCAGATTAAGCAATTTTATTGGAGTTACGTTACTTACCATTTTGACTACACTTTTTCAAATTTCAATATTTTTATTCTGCTTGAGGAGGATGAAGACGAAAGAAATTGAGGGGAATTAGGAAAAGATCTCGGACACTAATATACAGGTAAATAATGTGTTTGAAGCTACTATGGTGCAACAACCAGAAAATAAAGCAGAAAGTGATGGAAATGAAGAGGATATAGAAGTAGCAGAGGCAAAAAGTAATGACAACGGATAATACAAATCAAAGGTCTTCCAAACAAAAACAAAACAAAAAAGCACAGCACGACAACCTCCTATAACTAAAAAAAGGCAACCAGTAAAACGTAAAACCAATAAAAATGATTCTGAGGAACCCAAAAGGAAGTGGAAAAAAATTAATAAAGTTACTGACCTACCAGACTATCCAACAGAAAGGCGACTAGTTTCGGTGACAAGCCATCAACAAGCCTACACGGAGAAAAAAATTCACTAACTGTAAGTAAAAATTCGCTTACTCCAAGTAAAAATCTGTATTAAATACGAGACAAATGAAGAGTATACCTAAATCAAGAAAAAAAAAGTTCCTGAAACTGGTAACTTGCTGTAAGTGAATTTATAGATCACTTAAAGTAAGTAAATGTTTTTGATAAAACAGGTTACCATTTAACTTATAGCAGGAAATATCCCAACTAATGGTAGCAACAAAATTAACTTAGAACAGCTTTATTTTTATTGATTTTGCTTAAAGTAAGCGAAAGTTTTGACGAGACTAAGTCAACAATTCAGTTGTTTTAAGAAAAACCGGTACTTATTAATATTAAAATTTCTTATTTTATTAACTTACCTTCAAATTGAACAATTAAATCCGGTTAACTCCAATGTACCAGTAAAATTTTGTAATCTTCCATCTCACAGCACCTGTTTGCCCAATGCCCACTTTCATTCACAAAACGAACACAAAAACCGTTTTTTCCCATTTAAATATTCTAAGAAACTGGACGAACAAACGAGCCTGAATTTGTATATCTGTTTGCCTATTTCGGTTATCCTCGATAATTTTCGTTACAACAAGAGTAACGACTATTAATGACAATTGGCAATGTTTTTTAAATGCAAATCAGTCATTTTCTTTTTCATACGTCCGACGACCGTTAAATTTAAACGTCTGTAAAAATATTAACTCAAAACAAGTGAACTGTTTAGTTAGAATAAGTAAAAATATTTCAAGAGAGTCAAAAACAAGTGTAGGGAGTTTGTTCACTTGTTTTAGCTATCTGACGTAAATTTTTTTTATTGAAATTAACTTTTAGGATAACAGTTAGCTTACAGTAGTTTAATGGAGTACCTATTCGAGAATGTTATGATTAGGAAAATTATTGTTTTTACTACAGCATGAAAATTATGTTGATGTAAGATTAAAAGTAGTTGGTATAATTAAATAAATGTCGGAAAAAAAATGTTCTTGGCCCCGTTTTCTCTGTGTAGAATATGCAAAGTATAAAAATATTTAAAATTTTTTTTTAGACTTACCAGAGAAATGTAATATATTGAATAATATTTATTGAAATTTTTATAACAAAATTGCCCATTTAACAAATTATGAAATTGCGTGCGCGCACTGGGGGATAAAAAGGAGACAGGTAAAGGGAAGGTTGTGGTATAAGAGGAGATTAAAATTAAAATTGAAAGGAAAGGAGGAACATGTTATCCGTAAATGGATATTGCATCCAGAATTTGGTGGCGTAAGGAGTAATGACGGTAATTAAGTGATCTGATACTAGTGATGCGGGAAAATTATAGGGAAGTGCCCGAGACAACACCAATTTAAAATTTTTCAGTGAATTGGTCCAATAGTAGAATAAGATGTGTATCTAAAAAGTTCCACCGAGAGTTTGTTGTCCAATTAAGGTCAATATGGCGCGTTCATGGTTTAGTGTGCCATGAAGGGATATCAGCCATTCACGATCTAATCCACGCGGCATACATTTTTTTTTTGATGAAGTACCACAAACTCCCGATATATAAACACTATTGGAGTTCTGATGAAGATTTGGGCGTTTCAGTAGCCCTAAAGCTATGACTCCAAATAGATTTTTTCTATTTCTTATATTTAAAGTACCTTGTATTTCACCGGTTTGTAGCGCTTAAAATGACTTCTCGTGCAATCGTACGCGAAGTGAGCACTTCGCGTCCTCCACAGCGGCCGCGAAATTCAATTTCGCAGCCGTTGGCCATGGTAACGGCCGAAAAAGCAAAGGTCACTTTCAAATTTCACATTTATACACTACGAAACTAATAATGTTATTATTTTTTATTGAACACAGTATTAATTTTGAAAATAACAAATATATACTTATATTATTCAAGATAAATATTAATTGTAATTGTACAGTTTGTATTATTACTTGTATTTACTCTAGAAGTTGAAGCAACAAGATACTGAAATATCACTATCAATGTCAGACATATTTTTGTTTTGTCAAGAACTGTCAAAATATTTTGTATATTCGAACACTGTCATTTCAATAGCAGCTGTGATTTTGTTAACGAAAATGAACTGCTATTGATTTTAAAGCAACAATATATTTATTGGCAATTATCTAATTTCATAACTTTAACGATTGCACGAAAAATAGTGTGTATACCACGGTCGCGAAACTTTTTGGCGACCTCAAGATTATCTTGCCTCGGCCGCAAGCGGATTCCGCGATAATCTTTCTTTCGGTCCGCCAAAAAGGTATTTCGCGGCCTAGGCATACAAATAACTATTATGGTTAGAGTGAAATAAAGTAAAATAGCGTTAAATAAAGTGCCATAACGTTAACTTTATTTCACGCTTTCCATAAGTTGACACAGTTGATCAGTGCAATTCTTCCATACCTTTACATGAAAAAAAATATCAAGTCACCTTTGACTTTGACAGCATATATGAACATGAACTGTGATTTGACTTTAACAGATTTGTTTCTAGTATCAATAATTCATTCTAATTGTTTTAATTAAGTAGTTGTTTCTATTATAGTTTTGGATAGTGAAGATTACGACTTTGAAATATGTACTCCGGAAGAAATCGTAGAAAAGGTAAATGTGGCCACATTAAATTAGTTGTAATTGACTGAAGGAGTTTAATTAAAATATCCTAAATATCTATTTTTATTTTATTATTTTATATAGGGCGTAGAAAAAATATTGTATGCAACATATGCATATAGTGTCTTTTTTTCACTCATGGAATTGCCGCACTAGCCTAACGTCTCGTGCG
Organism: Neocrepidodera transversa; assembly: GCA_963243735.1. Lineage (NCBI taxonomy): Eukaryota > Metazoa > Arthropoda > Insecta > Coleoptera > Chrysomelidae > Neocrepidodera > Neocrepidodera transversa. Next base: position 38,046,440 of record OY725337.1, on the reverse strand, counting down.
GTCAACTTTTCCATTCGTGAAAAAAAGTACCACTTTATACACTTGTTCCATAAATTACTATTAAGAAATTCTGTCGCATTTACACGTAAATGATAACAACTGTTTGTCAAAAAATAACACAGACAAATTATATAAAGTGAGACCTTTATTGAAAACACTTAACAGAGAGTTCGCTATTTTTTTATCTATGTACAAGACAACTTGCTGTAGATGAATCGATGATTTTGTTCAAGATAAGATCCTGTTTGTAAAAAAAACTAATGTTTGTCAAGGAAAGGCCACATGAAAAAGCCAATAAAGAGTATGGGCTTGGGAAAAGGTACTTCTTACAATTACAAAAGAAGAATGGGAAAGAACAGAATTATTTATATTCATAATTACTTTACCAGCATTGCTCTCCTAGAAAATCTGCAAACTGAGAACACATTGACTTGTGAAATTATTCGTTCATTCAGAAAAAGCACTCCAGAAAATTTAAAATCAAATAAAGAATTACAACAGAGTGAATTTGACTACAGGATTTCACAGCAAGGAATAAGTTTCTTTGGATGGAAGGATAATAAGTGTGGAAACTTGTGCTCATGGCAGTGAAGCTACGGTTGTTCGTAGAAAACAAAAAGATGGCAGAAAGCTGGATTTTCCCTGTCCGTCCATAGTGGCTGACAATAACCAATATATGGGTGGAGTCGACTTAGCTGATCAGCTACGTGAATCATATGGATTTGATCGCCAGTCGAAGAAATGGTAGCACCGTTTGTTCTTTGTATTCTTAGATATTACTTTGGCAACAGTTTTATTTTGTATTCAACGTTTGACGAAAAAAAATTACCCTTCTTGACTTTAGACGGTCTGTAGTAGTAGTAGTAGTAGTAGTAAATGTAGTAGTAAACAGTTGCGAAAACAAGAAGATATGACTACAGTGTGCCAAATGACGTTCCATTGGGAAACATAGGAGTTAACTTGATCAAATTCGACACCCAAAGAGGACGATGTGAGTTGTGTTCATATAAGGCAATACAATCACGATCCCACTCTATAAAATCTCAGCGTGTGGTGTATTTTTATGTGCTAATGAAAAAAAAACCCGTTTCAGTGAATACCATGAAATTTTGTTAATTTAAAATTCCAAATGTAAGTTCTATTGTTTACATTATTTACATCTCCATAATGATGTACATAACGTTGGTTACTTCAGCCCCGACGGTACCCTGGAGTACTAGTAGCCCACCTAATTAAATGAGGTAGGTAAAATGTTTTTTTACTTATTTTTTGTTGCTAACAATTCTATATATATCAGAATCGTATATATTATTAGTATACCGCAAAAATAAATCTACTTGGGACACAAAGGGTAAATGATGTGATGCTCTAAGGAAATAGTACCTAGGAGGGTTTGATAAATATATCCCTGTATCCCTGTTCCTATTTCTAGAATGAATAAGGGTTAGTCCGGCATTACCGGCATTATTAATCAATTTCCTATTATTTTTATTATAATTATATTTATTTAAATTTTATTTGAAGTCAGATCCTGTACTAGTTTATTTATTCGATCTACACAGCCGGGAACCCTAAAAACAGAGAACGATAAAAATGCAGAGAAACGAGATGCTGATATTGTATAATTTGACAGATGAGTAATGTTGCGTTTTGTGAGGTATACACCTATTTTGATTTATGACACTCTCTATTTCCTCGCGATTGCCTTCTGACGGATGTGCCTGCGAATAACTGTTGGATTCTTCCTCATCCTCCTCCTCGCCCTTACCTACTCTTTTCACTTCTATGTTATGATGGATGAAGTTGAAATGGAAAAATACTATATAAAGGTTAATCTGAACTTCGAAATGATTATTAAGTTACGAATTTCCAATCAAAGGAAAATTTATAAGTTACGAATTTTAAAATAATATCGAAAAACCACATTTTTATTTTGTATCTATGAAACAAAAAAAATGATTCTGTAGTTCATTTTCTTTGTTATGTACAATAAATTAAACGTTCATAAAAAAAAAATTAAAAAATTGAGATATTACCTAGACACTTGCGTAGAAAAAAAACAATTTTTCATTGATTTTTCAAAAAATCAGTTTAAAAAAAAATATGATTTAAAAAAAGCTATTAAACTGATACACTGAAGTATCTCTTAATTAAATACATTAAATACAAATTAATTACTATTTGGTTAATTACTTATAATTTTCCAATATTTGAGTAAATTTTGAAATTATATAATTATCACATACATTTAACTGTGATCGTTTTTAGGCTTTTCGGAAAAATTATCCAAATTGAATTTTATGGACAAGGTTAGCACTCTAATTTAAATGTATTGGTTTAATATTTGCGAATATTATTTCGACGTGTTAAAAGGGAAATCGCAAAACATTAATTAATTAGATGCAATTTTAAATTACGCCATTTTTAATAATATACAGTGTGTCACAAATTTTATTCTAATCATTAATATTAACGAAAATGTACACTTATGAAAACATAAAAATATTTTTTTCCTGAAATCTAATTAACGAATATTTATCAAAAGTAAATAATTATTATTTTTCTGTTACATATTGAGATGATTTTTATCATTCCACCTTAAAATGATGGTGTATTTTAAAATTGATAAATAATATGAAATAATAATGATCATAAATGTAATTGAATTAAAAAAAAAAACAAACGAAAAATTAACTAATGTAATAAATAAATAAATATCTACAAGATATTGAATACACCCTGTAATTTAGATTTAAATTTAATAATAATAAACAAATTATATTAACAAAGAAAAAGAAAAAGAATGATATTTAAAATTAATAATATAAAATTATCATTTATTAAAAAAAAGGATATAATTAAAATTTCACAAATTTATTAATAATAATATTTTTCTTTTTTAATATGTAAATCTCCATAGAGTAGACAACTCATGGCAATGGGATTAACATAATTTTTCAGCAACAACCTAGAATAAAATAATATTAGCAATAAAATACAAATGCAAGGCAGAAAATAAATAAGTAGGGACTCCATTTTGAAAATTTTAAAAGTAAGAAATTCAAAACCTAATTCCCGCAGAAGATATTGGAAATCAAGGTATAAGCGTTGGAACACTTGGACGAAGTGTATACTGCATCCATAACATTGTGTTGGAAGAAACATCAATTTCAAGAAATTTGATGACCATCGTTTTCGAGGAGATTAAATGGTTCACAATTCAGGTGATAAAAAGGAATTTTATTTTACCTAAAAAACAAATAATGCAAAATTAGCATACAAATTGTCAGTAGATAGAACGTTCTTTAACTTTAACGGTTCTATAACTAATGACAATGACGTTTAGATTGTGACAATTGTATAAGAAATCAACTTGTAAAGTTTTATTCTAAACGTCATTGCCTTTACTTATTGAGTCTTTAAAGTTAAAGGACGTTCTATCTACTGACAGTAAATGAAACAAAAATGATCGAAATGCAAATAAAAACATAAACAAATATCCAGTGGAAAGGATAACAATATTTCGCAAAAGGGTCTAATATTAAAAGAAAAAAGATAAAATAAACGGACAATCAGTTTTAACAATTTGTAGGTTAGGTTGTAAAATATTATAAATTAAAATAAAATCTATGTGTACAAAACTCATTACACAAAAGGGTGCATAACGGGTTGCATACAGTCATTTGTAGAGTGAGTTATAGTTATAAATTTAACAAATATTGTTACACTTGTATGAGTAAATTTTGTTTTGTTTTATTTGTTAACAATTATTAAAAAAAACATTGTAAGTAAATCAAATTAAAAAGAAGTAAGAACCCTAGACAACACATGAACCCCCCCCTCCCCCCTGAGAAGTCTCATGAACCAAATAATTTATGATGTAAAATTAATAAATAAAGAAAAAATAAAATAACTAAAATATATTTATAAATACCATCATAATATATTGTAATGATGTTATATTAATATTGATAAATCTCTTTTTGGGTTGGTTCTATGAAATTAAAAAAATAATAAACATTACAAGTTAAGTATAAAAAAAATATATTTTATATCTTTTATTTTCCTTAAACACCTCATTTGAATACTCTCGTAACATTTGAAGAACCGACGAGAAAAATATCAAATTTAATACAATGCTAAAGATGCTGCTGTTATGGATATACAAAGACAAACTGTACTCAACTAACACGATGCTACAAATGTGCAGGAAATCATGACCACAAAATGTATACCAAGAAGAAAGACGACGGAAATGAGCGAAAATGCTCACTCAGCGGTGGAAATCACCCTGAAATAGCAAAAATATGCACAGTCTATCAGGAAATACTCAACAGACGTTTCCCAGCACAAAAAACAAGGATCTCCGCAAGCCTAGAAATCGAACGCGCCCTATGACAACAGACACAAGTACAAAATGTGCCCACCCAACACAGTCAAATAAATTTACCGACACAGAGAAATATACAATAATATTCAAATACAACACAACAAAATGAACTATGCTCAAGGCAACCAGGATAGCAATAACATTATTACATTCCTACAATTAACCATAACTAACCAACAACAAATGATGAATCAAATGACAGCAGAAATCAAAACCTTGAGAGAACAGTTAGCACAACTAACAAAATATCTAATTAAAGATGGCACAATTATATAAAATTGCCCTCTAGAATGCCAATAAATTTTCCTAGCCCATAATAATACAGACATTTGACTAATCTCTGAAACACACTTCAATAGTCGAACATACTTCAATATCAAAGATTTCATAACATACCATACCTTCCACAGGGATGCTACCGTTATCCTTATTAGACAGCACATCAAATACTACGAGCTCCCTAAATATCAAAAAACTTTTCTTCAGGCAACAAGCATTGTAATTGAAGACTGAAATCGACCCAACACTATTTTAGCTGCTTACTGCCCACCTAACTGTTCAACACATTTGGATGAAACCACCAAGTATCTTTTTTCACTAGCAGGTGGCGAATATAACGCAAAAAATGCGGCTTGGGGATCAAGACTGACAGCTCCCGGTAGAGGTAGAAAGTTATGCAAAATCATGAAAATATTGCAGCTTAACTACACAGAGAAAACGGAGCCAAGAACATTTTTTTTCTGGCATTTATTTAATTATACCAACTACTTTTTATCTTACATTAGCATAATTTTCATGCTGTAGTAAAAACAATAATTTTCCTAATCATAACATTCTAGAATAGGTACCCCATTAAACTATTGTAAGCTAACTGTTATCCTAAAAGTTAATTTCAATAAAAAAAATATATCTCAGATAGCTAAAACAAGTGAACAAACTTTCTACACTTTTTTTGACTCTATTGAAATATTTTTACTTATTATAACTAAACAGTTCACTTGTTTTAAGTTAATATTTTTACAGACGTTTAAATTTAACGGTCGCCAGACGTATGAAAAAGATAATGACTGATTTGTATATAAAAAACATTGCCAATTGTCATTAACAGTCGTTACTCTCGTTCTAACGAAAATTATCGAACGATAACCGAAATAGGCAAACACATAGTTCAGGCTCGTTTGTTCGTCCAGTTTCTTCGAATATTTAAATAGGGAAAAACGGTGTTTGTGTTTTGTGAGTGAAAGTGGGCATTGGGCAAACAGGTGCTGTGAGATGGAAGATTATAAAATTTTACTCGTTGTGTAACGCGCTTTCTTTCTGCAAAGGGATTTCTTACTGAAAGACGTTGCAATTAACACCCGAAACAGTTTCGAAGTTGCCTCGAGCGCCAACCCTCTCTTAACGTGGAGGATACACGTACGTTACTTAAATAAATAACGTGCCTAGGTAGCCACAGTGAAGAAAAAGAATAACCAGGGGTCGATATTGAAAGTACCCTAAAAGATGGTAGTAATGGTGTATAGTAGGCTTTAAGCACTACACGCTATTTATTCTGGTATTCGGTGGCGACTTTATTTATTAAAATATTTATGATTTTAATAAATGTTCTTTATTTTCTATAGCTTATTGTATTTTGTATAACGGTATTTACTGAAATAATTTTCTATCTAAGAATATTTTCTATTAAATCCTAAATGACTCACTCTGTATTTCAGTCAATTTAATTTATTAGGAAGTTTACAAGGAAATAAAAAGAGTTAATTTAATTTAAACAAAATATAGACATATATTGTAAGAATATAAATATAATAAGATTTTTAATTTAATAAAAAAATATCTCAATACCCACCCTCGTGAAAACAAACAGAAAAATATAATGTATCGAAAAAAGTAAAAGTTTCGGTGTTCAGTAAACGGTATGCCTTGTTTTGATCGCCTTTTGTCTTTAATAATTTGTTTATTAAAATTTGACTCTTTTAAATAATACTTAAATATTTAAATGGGGTGAAACTTGTGCAAATATTCGTATTAAAAATATATTTAATAAATTTAGAGAAAAGTCAACGACAATGTAACTATTTATATAAAAAAACTAACGGGATTTTGGTTATATCTGGAAAGTAAAAGTCCGTCACAAAGCGTAATCAGTACTACTGGGGACAACCTTTTAATTTTCCTATTAAGAAAGACCAAAGAAACAACGTAATTCACTTACACTGATCCTTTTAATCTTTCTGTTAAAAACTCAAAGAAACAACGTAATTCACTTACATTGATCCTTCTAAGTTTCTTTGTTAGATATATGATTTAATCTACGCGGCTTAATTTAGAATAACAACTAATATTAATTACTTGAATTTAATGCAAATTGTCGTTTCGGTTTCTTTATATTTATTAAGTGCTCACTTTTAAAACTGTCGGAATCAAAATTAAACGGTGATAAAAACGGTGATAATTAATTCAGATTTAGATTCGGAGGTACTAGCGGTGTTTCAATTATCAGCTGTCGGTAGGAGTCTCTGTAGAGAAGTGATTTTAACTTTACAAATTCTGTCTAAGGTAAAGATATTCTCATCCTCCAATCTATTAAAACAAGAGTGGGATATATGCGCGGCCCTTTTGAGCACAAGCAAAGCAACAGCTGTTTACTGAAATAAATCGCGAAAATTTGAATTATTATAATAAAATATTAAATGCAATAATAAAATTCATTTTGATCAACCCAGACAACTCCAATTATAATTTATGTTGAATAAATTATGAAAAGATTACTAAAAAATGAAATGCAATAATAAATCAAATTACATCTGGAGCTGTATATAAAAAAAAACTTTATTACACTCCCCCCTTTCTTCGGTAGAAAATAAATGTAGCGTAGCTGCATTTATTTTCTGTTTACCTACCTATCAGTATACAAAACTAAATAACTTTACAGTAAAATAAAACAAAAAATTAATCTTCTCTCCATATGGACATAAGGGTGTATCAGTCGAAGGAAATTATTCGACTCTTCTTTTCGTCATCCTTTGGGGACCGGGGGCCTGTGTACCTATAACACGGGTAGAAACGGTATCTGGACGGAAACACTGTATGCCTATACTACGGGTTCTCGGGGTTCGCGTCGGCGAAGCTCCCGGTCGGCAACAGTCAACGGATTTGACTCCTGGGCATCCACTGCCTGAGCAAAACAGCACCTTATAGGGGCTATGGCAATTAGGACGTTCATGGTCGGGTTTACCGCATTTCCAACAAAGCATGTCCCAAACAGGAAAATAAACAGACTGTTATGAATCATGATAGGGTTTCAAATCTTTAATATGAATGTTGGTTACAATTTTACCCTGAATATCACGCAGTTGTTAAATTACAGGAGAAATTACTTTAACTATTTCATACGGTCCAGCATATTTTGGTAATACATTTGCTGCTACATGATCAACGGCGGAAGACTGCGGGTGTTCTCGTTTCATGACCTTGTCTCCCACAAAGCATCTCCAATCTCGACGACGTAGGTTGTAATAGTGACTTTGTGTAGTTAAAGCTTTAGACAAATTTAATCGCACCAACTCAAACGAGTCTTCTAGTTTTTTCTCTCTTTGAACATGAAGATGGGGTATGGTATTATCAACTTCGGTCATTTTGGGGTTTATATTGACATTTTCGGCTGCTTCTTAAAGTAATGTTTTCGGTATCTCTAATTCTCTTCCAAACTTCAGAAAAGCGGGCGAAAAACTTGTAGACTCATGTGTTAAGCTATTTATGGTAAATTTTAGATCGAAAAGGTGTTTATCCCATTCCTGATGATTTTCTTCGCAGAACTGTGCTATCATAGTTTTTATGGTTCGGTTGGCTCTCTCGACAGGGTTGGCTTGATGAGTATACGGCGGTGTAAAGCGGTGACGTCTTCCCAAGTCTTCCAAGGTTGAAGTGAACATTTTACTAGTATACTGGGTGCCATTGTCGGTCAGTACGACCTTAGGGCATCCAAAGGTGGACAAAACTTCTTGACAGAATGCGGTTGTAATGCTTAGAGCGGTTGCGTTTCTTAACGGTCTGCATTGCACCCATTTCGTAAATCTATCCTGGAACATAACGATGTAACAATGACCCTTTTTACTACGAGGTAATGGTCCAACAATGTCAGAGCTGACAGTTTCCCATGGCTGTCTGTTCGCTGACGGTTGCATTTTTCCTGGAGTTTGCTGCTGGGACGGTTTATAACGCTGGCATTTCGACCAATTTCTGACATATTTGCTGATATCTCGGAACATTCCGGGCCAATAATAATATTTTGCTATTCTGGAAATGGTCTTCGCTATGCCCATATGACCTACGCGGGGAAAATCATGATTTTCTTTCATAACTCGTTATCTCTGAGGTTTAGCTACACATAGTTTCCATGGATCGGTCATTTCAGGTTCTCGGAAGTCGTTAATATCCCAAAAATGTCGGTATAGTTGTTCATTTTTTATACAAAAGTCAGGAAAGTCTTGTGGTTTTCCTTGGACTTCGGACTTTTTTCTAAGATACCAAGGACATTCCTCTACATTTTCGACAATGCACATTTCAGCATTTTCGATACTATCGGTTGGTAGTAAAGGATTCCTTGACAGAGCATCCGCGACTCGATTTAGGGCTCCTTTGCGGTATTTTATCTCGAAATCGAATTGTTGCAAGAAAATGCTAAGCGACCAGCTGGACTGATGATAGAATGTAACCATCGGAGTGACTGATGGTCCGTTAAAACGGTGAAATGGTACCCTTCCAGATAAGGGCGCATCTTATCAATACCCCATACAATGGCAAGACATTCCTTTTCAGTGACAGAGTAGTTTTTCTCGGCGGGAGTTAAAGTTCGGCTAGCATAAGCAATAACATGTTCTTTGCCATCTTTTTCTTGAGCCAGAGCAATACCTAATCCTGTTTCGGAAGCGTCAGTCTGTAATACGAAAGGCAAACTAAAATCGGGGCAGCTCAGAACAGGAGCTTCTGATAAATGTCTCTTAATTTTTGCAAAAGCAACTTCTTGCTCTTCAGTCCAGTTCCATCGGTTCCCTTTCCGTAACAACTTTGTTAGAGGAGTGACTATTTGAGAAAAATTTGATACGAATCTTCTGTACCAAGACGCTACTCCTAGAAAACGTCGAAGTTCTCGGATATTTCGCGGAGCGGTGTACTTTAAGATCGCATCTACTTTATCTGGATCGGTACAAATACCATCTCTGGTGACAACATGTCCTAGGTATTTCATGGAAGGCAAACAAAAATGACATTTTTCCGGATTCAGTTGTAAGTTAGCGGCTTGTAATCTTTTAAAAACTTCTTTTAAGTTTTCTAGATGTTCCTCAAACGTTTCTCCAAGAACAATAATGTCATCTAAATACGCAAATGCAAATGAATCTAGTTCTGGACCAATAATTCGGTCAACTAATCTCTGGAAAGTAGCTGGAGCGGAATCCAAGCCAAACGGCATGACTTTGAAATGAAATAGTCCTCTTCCGGGAACGGTAAAAGCGATAATAGGTTTACTTTCTACGGACAGCGGTATTTGCCAGTAACCACTTTTCAGATCTAAAATCGAAATATATTTAGCTCTTTTAAGTTTATCTAAAATAGCATTTATAAACGGTAGCGGATAAGCGTCTTTCATAGTTACTTCGTTAACTTTACGAAAATCTATACAAAAACGGAGACGTCCATCTTTCTTTTTGACCATAACAATCGGGGAACTCCAGGGGCTGTTTGACGGTTCTATAACTTTGGCTTCTAGCATTTCGTCTACTTCGGTATTAATTATTTCTTGCATCTTTGGATTCTGAGGACGGTATCTTTGCTTTATCGGTTCGGGATCGGTTAACCGGATAACATGTTCGACCAGGGTCGTTGGTCCGTTAATTTTCTGGAACTTCGGTAACTCTTCATTCAGAAACTGAGTTAGTTTTGTTTGTTCCTTTTCGGTAATGTTATCTTTCGTTATCGGTGTTACGGAATATATTGGATATTCCATGTCTTTTTCTTCATCCAATTCTAGCCTTTCAAAATAACTAAAAGGTGATCTAGTGTCGGTAGGTTGCTTATCAGAGAGAATGTTTTTGATCTGACGAAATGTTTCGATGGTATCTTCTTTGGCGGAAACGATTCTATCTGGGCCGTGTGCAATTTCTACTTAAGTCGTAGATTCTTTTGGCAGAGGTCCCATGTTGTCATCCATATAACTACTTTGCCAAGTTGATTCCAGTTCAGATACCTTGATGGATGGAGGGGGCTTCGAAATGATAAAATTAGGGACAGTATTTAAGGTACTGGGTTCAATATAACTTAGAGCACTTCTTCTGTTTGTCTCCCTCAATCATTTGATTTTGGCCCGCTTCTTCTTCAGAGGTATTTTTAAGTAATTCTTTCATCATCACAATAGATATTCTTTCAGGTAGAGTAAGAAGCATACCTAAGTAAAGACCGCCCTTCTGGCCGCCAGTGATTTTGGTCGATACCATAACGACCCCTGGAGTATTTCTTTCGCCACTGACGCTGCCCGTGCAGTGGCCTTCACACTCTAAACGGAAGGTGGCGCCAGAGGCAATCCGAAACCTGGACTAAGGCGCCGAAGTGTCGTTGCAGTTTATTGTGATGTATATTTTACCAACAAATACCAATATATTAATAAATATGATTTTTCCATTAACATTTTCTCATTTTTAGGGTTCCGTACCTTTGTATTTATGCGAATTGTGAGAATCGATATTTTTATCTGGAAATCGTATTAGTTCTATTAAAAAACGCATTTTTGATCTTATAATTTTTTTTCTATCTTTGTCGGTTACCCTGATATTAACAAATTTGTTGGTTGCATTTCAAAGTTTGCTAATATATCTAAGTATATGTGCGGTTTGCGATATTCGATATTTTATTATTTTTATCTGTGCTATTATTAATATTGTTAAAATACGCATTTTTCGTCTCATAATTTTGTTTCTTCGTCGAACATACATGCGACAAGTTATTTTTCTTTTTACTTCTTTAACTCTTTTTACCAAGTATTTTTGACTTATTAGTTCGATTAAAATTTAAAATTTAAAGTCCTTTAAGAATCCTGGCTTATATTCTACATTTGATACGGAACCCTAAATGTTCGAAGACCGACACGCACTTGACCGATTTTTATTTAAGCATAGTGTTAAATTTTGGCAGTTTAAGTAATGGGGAATTCAACAAAAATGGGGAATTCAACAAACATGTAAGGAGTATTAGTTTACTCAACAATCAACTCTCTTTTGACATTTTCAGAAAACCAACTTAAACTGACCATTTAATTAATTTTCATTCTAATCACTCTTTTCAACATAAAATGTCTGCCATTTATTGTTATATTCATAGATTGCTTAACGTCCCCCTTTCTCCTTCAAACTTCACTAAAGAAGTCAATATTCTAAAACAATTAGCCGTTAACAATAATTTTCATCCCAATATCATAGATAGAGTCCTTCATAAACTTCAGATTAAACGTAACTCTCAATTAGCCTTTAATGTCCCTTCGTCTTCTTCTACTGAATTTAAATATTTTTCATTACCCTACCTTGGCATAATTTCTCTCGATATTTCCAAAGTTTTTCGAAGCTTTGACAACATCCGGATTTAATACAAAAACAATTTTTCCATTAAATCCTTTCTTAGTTACACTAAAGATCCCCTACCTATTCTTGATAAAAGTGGTATCTATAAACTTTCTTGTGCTGATTGCAAAACCGTCAGGAAACTTGACACTCGTATTAAAGAACACATCAGATACCCTGAAAAGTCCACTTTTAGTCATCACCTAAAATTTAACAATCCTAATTTCACCCCCACTGAAAACGTTAAAATTCTTCATAATATCTTCAATTGCAATTTTAAACTTGATTTATTAGAGGACCTCGAGATTCTTCGTGAATTAAACAACCCCTCTTCTTCTTGTGTTAATACTCAAATAAATTTAAATGTTAATAAATTCCATCCTTCATTCAAGAACCTTTAGGTTTATGATAGGTAGTCACTCCCATAATTCTCCTCATGTCACCTTTTCTTGTCCTCACAGCCACTTGTTACTTGTCATTCCTCTTCTTTTCTTCCTCTAACCTCCCTACGCTTTTTCCGGTAGTCCAGTCACTTAGATGTTTTCTTCTTTTTCCTACCTCCTTTTGTCTCACCCTTTTTTCTAAATTTTATAACCCAATTCTGTCATTTCACTGTTAAACCACGCATGGTAACGTTTGACCATTTTGTTTAAAATTTAATTTCGCTTATGCCTAACAAGTTAATGTTGCCCTTGTTAGGGACAACTTACAGGCCTTGGCCTCCAGATGCGCCAATTCTATTTGTTATGAGTTACTACTCTTTGTTACGCGAACCTTCCTTAGATAGGAAGATGTTTCGCTCTCGCATTTTTAATCTTAATTAAAATAATTTTGTAACCTCTTCATGTATCTTAAGTTAGCAGTTTTTTAATATTTTGTAAGTATGACTTTAACCTTTGTATTCAACTTTTTTATCTCTTACTCTCTCAATTTTTTTACAGTTGTCCTGATGATGGCACTGTGTTGCCGAAAGACAACTACATTTTGACACGGAAATATATATATATATATATATATATATATATATATAGAAGCGAGGGTAGTTCGTGACCATGAACTAGTTAAGGAAAAACTCTTAGTTTTGAGGGTGTGGTCACACCCTCAAAACTAAGAGTTTTTCCTTATATATATATATATATATATATATATATATATATATATATATATATATATATATTTCCCCTAATTATTCGTATTATTACACACTTGAAAGTACGCTCAGCCTTTTCTTTCTTCAAAAATGTAACCTCACGTTTTTTCTTTATTAACAGTTAGGATTAATCAAATAAAACCCATTGAGTTTAATTATCTACCATAATTTGAGCTAGATTTTCGAATAAATTAACTTAAAAATTCAAATGTCTAATTATTTGAATATGCCGCCTTTACGATCGTGACGTCACTTATGTGCAATGAAGTTACCGTCAAGCCATTAACTGCAAATTGGTAAAGAAGAGATTAAGAATGAATAACAGCTATTAAATCTCACTCATTCAGACAAAGATGGAGAAAACCATTATATGATAATTGGATAAAGATGTAAACTTGGACCTATCCACTGTGAATTCGCATTCAAAATCGAGAGAGATAAATAGATATTAGATTCGGCTGTTAGATAAAGAAAACGACTATTTTAAAGAGATCAGGTAATAATTTGCTGTTTGGTACATAAGTGCCGGGCACAAGCGTTCCTCATTAAGTGAAAGGTCGCGTCCGCGTCTGCTTACTGCAAAGTTCACTGTCCCAATTTGCATAGATGTAGTAATTTTTAAATAACAATTCTTTCATTTTAAATTAAAGAAAAAAACAGAAAAAACGATTTTTTCATGAAAAGAAATTCATTTTTTTCTCAAATAATGCAAAAAAAGATCTAATATTTCAAGTTGAACTCCCCATTGAACCTATTTTACAGGAAATCGAATCATCAATTCATCTTTATTAAGAGACATATCAAAGATCGTCGATTTTAAAGAACTAGTGCCATGCATTGGCACTAGAGTTCAAATATTAATTCAATTAAAAGAATCGAATGAAAGTACTTCTGAAAAATTGGCTTGCCCACACTTCACCTTTGGTGAGGTTGGGCAAACCGTAGTATTGAAATCGTCCAAAAATCTCAAAATTGTTTGTTGCTCCAAATGACTTAAAATGTCATGAAACGTATAGAAAAAAAAGTCTGTCTGTGTGGATGTCTGTGCGCATGATAACTCGAGAATGGTACGTCCGATCCGAAAAATCTTTCGGCCATCGGTTTTTATTCAAAAAAAGAAGGCTGTATCAGAAGATGAGCAATTTCAGCTCCGAGGATCCTGGGCCCGCCTACTGAGTAAAATTTCTATTCGAGATATCTCGATAAGGAAACCACATTTGTCGATACTGATTGGGCAATTTGTACAAGTCAAGATTCTTCGATCGATATCCATATCGCATGGGATTCGTTGAAAAAAAATTGAAAAATTTGAAAAAAAAAAAAAATTTCAAAAAAGTCCTATTTTTTGGAATCGGACTTTTACTAGTTGTGTTTTGAAAACCTTTCCTAAGAATCTACCAGTGATTTACCAATATTTCCACACTAACAGAAAATGCTAACATGTAAGTAATTTAGGTATGATAGATTTCACCTAAGTATTTATATTTAAATTACACTAAGTAACTTAAAAGTAAATTATGTATTGCAGTTTTAATAATTCATTGATATTATTTATATTTCAGATGAGCTGCTTCAGTTGCCAATTATTTCGGAAAGTAACAGTAATATCAGCAGGTAATAAAGTATTTTAGTATTTTGGTTTTGCAATATTAAAAAACTATATTTTTTAGCATCGAAAAGCGTCCTAATAAGTTTTATAATTTGGAAATTTATACAATCCCGAAAATAGTACTTCAAAGTATATCAACTATGATGTTATCCCCATATGGCTTAGGAGAGACCTCAACCTCATCTCGCGATCAACAGACTTTAAATCTGAAAAAATTATTAAAAGAAACCATTGTTGGACAAGCCATAAAAAGCCTATGAAATATCCAGAAGCAATTTGAATATTAATTTTTGAAAGTGTAAAAGTTTTTTTCTACTATAAATAAATTATTTTTTAAAAAGATAATGATATTATTTTAAAAACTCTCATAACCAAAAATAAAAAACTAAAAAACATTCATTTATGATCTATGTTCCTTGTGGCATTACTAAAATTAAATAATATTTAGTTTTGTTGCAGTAAATTTCCTAGTATGTTATACATCAGGTCGAGAAGTGATTTTTCTCAGCCGATAATAAGTTGCGAAGCTGAGAAAAATCTTCTAAATCTTCTCTACCGTGGTTTATATACTATTTTTTCCACTGCTAGAACATTTAATCATTTTTACAATGATATTTTTTGAATTTTTTGGGTATGAATTTGAAAATAATTTAATGGCAGAGAAGCATTTTGTGAAAACAATTGAATGAGAATATTCAATAAATTAAATTGACATTTCATTATAATTATTGCACTGTGAATTTTAAAACTGTCAAGTAGCGATTAAAACATGAATAATTCATTTCATTTGACACTTAGATTTGAAAACCTATTAAATTGATTTTTAGGTTAATTTTAAAATAGGTAGTACTGCATACATAGCACTAATTAATATCAAAATATTTATTACATAAGCTTAAACTATTTCAAACGAAAATATATCTGATAAAGAATTGCTTGCCTCTATTTTATTTGATTAGGTCGAAAATTTACTTTAAAAATATGGGAATTCAATAGAAAGTGCTTATTTGCAGTCGAATTTTTTGTAATAAGTAAAAAAAAATCTCTTGACAAAAGTAATGACAGTCTCGTATAATTAGTTTGACAGATTTCCTAAAATCGCCTACCTCTGACACACATTTAGCCTTCAATTGCTTTTATTATCTATTACTAGAAGATAATGAAAAATTATCTACTTGTAGAAGAGAAATTTAACTTCTCAACTCGAACGCAGCATAAATAATGACATCTTCTAATACTAGTAGTGGAAAAACTATTAAATTGATTTTTAGATTTCTTTAAGAATGGGTATTATTGCATAAATACCACTAATCAATATCAAAATATTTATTACATAACCTTAAACTATTTCAAACGAAAATATATCTTTTAAAGAATTACTTACCTCTATTTCATTTAATTAGGTCGAAAATTCACATGAACTGATAGGAATTCAAAAGAAAGTGCTTATTTGCTGTCGAATTTTGCATAAAATTACAAAAAAAACTCTGTTGACAAACGCAATGACAGTTACGTATAATTAATTTGAAAGATTTCCCAAGAACGCCTACCTGGGACATCACGAAAAAATTATTTATCATCAATAATTGAATGCCAAAAATTTATTAGGTGGGAATTTTATTTATATAGGTCGGTTCAAAAAAGATTTCATTTGAAATTAAACCACAAACCAAAATGTCAAAGAAATAAAGCGATTTGTAAATAATAAGTGGTTTAATTCCAAATTAAATCTTTTTTGAACAGCTTTGTATAAATAAAATAAACGGTTAATTCCCAATTAATGAATTTTTAACATTCAATTAATGATGATAAATAATATTAAATTAACTGTGAGAAAACTAAAAATTATTTACGAATATATGTTAATAACTACAAAATAAAATTTACTTTAACCAACGAAATGTTTATGTATTATTAATAAATGTAAATTAAAATAAAGTATCATCAATTTACTATTAGTAAGAGGGGATAGGGCTTATTGCAGCCCACAAGATATTCATTTTTTATTACTAAATACTACTAATATATATTGTTATAAAAATTTAAATATTTCACCCTCTGTATGGGAATTTTATAAAGTAAATAAAAAAATTTTTTAAGTTCAAATAGTTATTAATAGATGTTTATATTGGAGTTAATATACAAGTTAGTAATTAATTTTATATATGATAATGTTTGAAATGATTTAAATATCATAAAGATTTATATTAATGTTGATAAAATTAGATTTGAAATTTAATTTATTAAAAGATTTTTAAAAGTTAAATGTTACGTTCATCAAATGGAATAGAAGAGTTAATATGTAAGTAAAGAAAAGAAAACGAAGGTATTATAGATAAATGGGCAATAAATTAAGGAAAAGTGAAAAAATCTTAAAAATTATTAAAATAATGAAAGATGCTATAATAAAATTGAAATTTTGGAGTTGTCATACATGAAATTTAAGTAGTCAAAGTTAATAAACAGGTAATAAAGTTTTCGATATTAAAAAAAAAAATCTAGTGGTTAAAAAAAAGTCGAAAGAAAAAAAAGATAATAATGAGAGTATTGTCAATCAATAAAAAATTTTTGATATCTGATATAGAATGCAATTGTAAATTTATAGAAGGAAGGTTTATTGTAAGTTGTATTATATAAAATATAAATAAAAATGAAGAGTATATACCAATAATAATAGTGATGAATTTTATTTTGAAAAATTAACAATTACAAAAATTTATTGAAGAAGAAAAAGCTTGGTCAGACAAAGGTATTACTGGGAGAACGAACTGAAGTCATAGGAAATTTCAAATAAGAATATTTGGAGGAAGAAGGAATCATGGTTTAGAAATTTATACATAAGAAAATTACAACAGGCATATAAAAAGACAAACTTAAATTTTTTTTGTGATAACGTTTGTAATGTTTATTATTTTTTTTGACTAGAACCCAACCAAAAATCTGAGATTTTGTAAATATCATTACAATATGTAGTATATTATTGAATAAGTGTTTTATCAACTTTTAAACAAGTAGTTTTATTTTTAAGACCAAAGTTTTAATAAGCCATCTAAGCGATTTAGTAACAATAACTAATTTTAAGTTAATATAAAAAATTCATTCTTTCGGTGTAGAATGGTTATTGTAGTAACGATAACTCAAAAACTACTGATTTAAAAAATTTAAATTTTGCATACACGATTCTTATACCCTAGATTAGATCTGATTAGAAAAATTTGGTGTTAATTGGACAACCGGAAGTGGCAGTTGCTATGAGTGATTGGTTCAAAGATTGCGAGAGGTCATGTGTGCTGGCTACATCAGATTTTTTCGTTTATTTTTCCCCAAAATAAAATTTGTTCTTATTTGATTGAAAAAAAAAATGTCTTTCAATCAATTTTGCCCATCTTGCCATTCACTTATTACTTTAATTTTTTTTAATATAATTTCCAAAGTTAAGTTTTCGTAATAATAATAATAATGATGTACCAAAAATAACAATAAGATTTCCTTCACAGTCCAAAATTGTTGATTTAGAATCTCCCAATTAATATCTATAAGTACTTTAAAATATTAAACTTTTTTTAACAATTAAATTATATTTATAAAATTCAAAAAATTATTTCATTACATTATATTTTTTTCTCTAGCTTCGCTTATAAATTTAAAATCCAAACCTACATAGATCATTTTGTCAAAAAAAAAACATTTTTATTACCTCTGTCATACTCTTAATAAAATTATACGAGCTGGCGCTTATTAATACGAATGTGACCTTTTAGCACTAAAACCCGTTTAAACACTTTTGTAAACAGGTGCATAAGCAAAACGCCCTCGCGAGCAGCTAAAAGGGCCTTCCATTAATTCGCCCACTAATCATATAAAGTACCTATCTCAACCCTTTCAACTTTTGAAGAGGTCCTTTTCTCTACATTCAAATATTACAATGACGAAGTCAGCAAGAAGTGAGTAGTGCAAGTAAAACTATTTTTTTATTACATAATTTTTTGCTAAGTATCTGGCGATATTAATTACACTCATAAAAGGATTAACTATATTGAAGTATAACGTGCACATTTTCAACAACTGACGTTTCGTAATCCCCTAAACCAATATCTATCATTAGACCGAGCCATAAAATCCTCATAATCACTAATATTTTCAATTTTTCCTACATTCGCCATTATTAACACATAACAGCAGGATTATCACGAAAAGAAAACTTGTACAGGTGCGGATTAAGGTATATTTATTTATCACAATAAATTAAAAATCAATTTCAGTAAATGTACGATAGTGTGTGAAAATCTTCAATAATCATTATTGAAGTTTAGAATAAAAAACTAATTGAAATAAATTAAATTAAAAAACTATTACACGGGTTAAAAACACATGATGTTTTTAGTACTTCGGCCCGAGAAATTCACTTTAACATTAAACACAAGAACTATACGCACCAAGAAATTTATAGATATAACGCTATGTCGACATTTTGTTATATTAGACAGACGTAATCAGAATGGTATTGTTCATAGTTTTCAGAGATGACTTGATATCTTTTTCTAAACCGAGGTGTGGTGAAACTGCACAAAGTAGTTTTGCTTTTTTATCTCTGGACCTTTAGAGAAGAGAGGTATAGTAATCATACTAAAAATTGGATAATAAGTTAAAATTTACCAATATGCTACTGGCTCTATGATAAGTCATCCCTACCTCAGAATGACGTAATAATTGACATTAATTTAAAATTTTGAGACATCAAATGAATTGATAGGAAAAAAACTTTCTGTCGTAGGTTATACCGACAACTGCAAATTTAACCGGAAAAACTGCGGCTAGGTTTTTTTGAAAAATTTTGCTCAGAAAATGTTTGAGACTTAATAATCAACCATTAAAAACCCGAGATCGTAGGTCGAGTACTTTTTAGGTAGACTATTCAGTCGAAAACATCTGCTTCAAAGCAAAGTTTTGAAAAAAAATTGACTAGCTGCAGTTTATGTGGTTAAATTTGCAATTTCTCGGCATTTCAGTAAACATGCATAATATGTCATCTTGAAATATAAATTCATAACAAATCATAACGAAAATAAGAGTTTCGGAGTATAAATGATATGTGAAATAGACTATCAAAGTGGTTTTGTATTATTTTTTATCAGTTGCGACATTATTTCAATAGTTATTGAATCACTTATCTATACAAGTCACGTGGTGTAATTTGGAGGTCTCTCATTGGTTCTATTTGAAATAATCAAAGGTAATACCACAAGAACTGAATAAATAGCCGGCTATTTATTGTTGTCAATTTTTCCAGAGTGCGGTTCAGGAATATTTCATTAGATTTAATTGACGAAGGATAAAAAAAGATGGTTCATGAAATAATCTTCCAAATACCACTCGAACTGAATAAATTAGTAGCATTTTATTGTTTAAATTTTCCCCTTAAAAATTTGATTAAAATTAAATCTAATCAGATATTCCTGAACCGATTCATTATTAATTGATATGTGAAAAGTAGTAGTTCCATTAAAAAAATCGATAGGATCCATACGGAAATGAATATGAAAATAAATTTCCGTTTTTTAAAAAAAGAACTAAAAATACTGGTACCTATCAGTATCTCAAACAACTATTTTCTTCCCTACAGACAGATCTACAACCCGGGGAACACCAAGAGAGCCTAAAAATAGCTCGGCGCGCTGTTTTTAGGAAATTGTGACAACTTTTGTTACTTCTCTGAGATGTTATCGCGAGCTCTATATCTCCTCCAAATGTCCGCCGCCGGAATATTCTAAGCGAGGTCTTAGCGATAGCTCACGTGAAAATTCTCGAACAATACTTTCTGGCGAGTTCTCTGCGAAATATTGTGGCGAGTTCTCTATGAAATTTTGTGGCGAGTACTTTAGGAAATTCTCATTTATCGTTCATTTCAAGGTCTCTGTCTCTATGAAAGCTAACTGTGTGATCATCGCAGTCAGTGTCTCTGGCGAGTTCAGTGGGAAATTCGCATATATAGCCTTTTGGCGAGTTCTTTAGGAAATTCACTTCAACTGCTTTTGTTGAGATCTATGTGAGATTCGTATGCAGTGCTTCTGGCGTGGTCGTTTTCATTGCGAGTTGTACAATATTTATATAATATGCACTGTTGCACCTGACCGTCGTCGGCACAAGTATCGCCATCTATCCTATCAACATACTACGTCTACTAACGTGACAATTCTGACTGATATTTTACTTGATCATCGCCTGTATCATTAGAAAAAAATAATGTTAGTTCATTTTTAATTTTAAACAACTGATGGTATTTTAATTTGTTGAAATTTTGATTAAAGGTGTAGATTATTGAATGCGATTGTCCCCTTCTAAAATTTAATTACGAACATATTAAATAGTATATTTGATTTTAACAATAATTTGAAAAGAAACATAAAAAACAAAATAGGACATGAATTTTTAAATTTTGTTTGCGATTAAAAAAAGAAAATAGTAAACATTTTATTTGAACATTATGAATTTTTTAATGTCAATTTGTAAGATTTGTAAAATGATTAATAAATCAGATTTTGTATAAAGATGGAATTGAAGGTATACAGTTATATACCAGTGAAACAAATCTATATATTTTCATTAAAATTGTTAAATTAAATGGAAATTAAAAAATGTTATAATACAGAAGAAGGAATAGTCATAGACAGGTATAAAATTAAGGAAGTTTTTTAAGGCATTAAAGAAAGCAAGGTGGGAAGATATTCTAGGAAGAAGTGAAATATCAAGTGGTAAAGAAGTTATATTTGAATAGGGGCTGGGAGAGGAAGAAGCACTAGCAGGATATTTATAAGATTTATATATATATATATATATATATCTTTTTATTTATATGTCACATATATTAGTTTTTTCTTTTATAACCCACCTCAAATGAGATTTTGGTTACAATATTTCAAATTCACACAATGTTGTGCTCTGGTTATTGAATTTCTCTCTGTGTTTAACTTTTAAGATACGTTCGAGATAACTTTACGAACTCGCAATAAGAATTTCTTATCAATGATACATTCGGCATAAATTTGGGAACTCGCAAAGATATGGAACATGGAAAATTAATTGTGAGGTCTCCAAGATTTCTCCTGAGGACACCAGTGAGAATTTCACTAAGTTATAGCACATAGCGGGTCCGAGACCTCGCAATAAGAGTTCGCATAAGATCCTAATTATATCCTCTCAGAGATATCGTGGAGAAATCTGTGTTACTTTTGAACCTTACTAATAATTCCCATAGCGTACATAGTAATTGTCATACATCGTATTCATCTGATACGGCCATTTTTAATAAATTAAAAATTGTGTGTGTATGTGTATGAATATTTTAGTGTGAGTGTGTGTGTCTGTGTGTGTGTGAACACGATAGCGTCTAACCGGCTAGGGTAGCAAGGAGACGACCTGTATAGATTTTGGAGTTAAGCGGACAACCGGAAGTGACAGTTGCTATAAGTGATGACGTCATTACTAAACAAGATGGCAATAAAATTTTACACATATATTTTTTATACGTTATAATTTAATTTAGGATTATTACAATTTTCAAAAACTTTTGCCATTGTTGCCAGATTTATCAAAAAGTAATTTTATTTCAATTTTTTTTTAATTACCAAAATAATGCATTTTTATGAAAAATTATCAGATATGAAAGTTGTATAACATAAAATTTTATACACATTTTGTCATTACAGTTTTTTTGAATTCCTTATAGTTTCGTCGCTAGAGGACGTGAAAATAATGTATATAGACATTTGCAACTTTTTTTTCGATTTTGAGGCAAAATTATGATTTTTATGAAAAATTACATAAAACCAAAATTGTAGAACATAATATTTTCTACAAATTATGTCTTTACTTTTTTTTCGAGTTCCGCATTGTTTCGCCGCTAGTTTTTATTTTAATTTTTAAGCAATTTTTATCTTTATTAAATTATTATTTTTTAGTTAAATTTTAATATTAAAAGTTTAAAAAAAATATCTTTAAATGTGTAATAATTAATTTTGTAATTATAATTTTTCAAAATTTTATTACAAAAATTGTGGAATTTTTTGAAAATTGACAAGAAACATTTAAAATTATATTACGATTTTAAACTAAATTGAATAACTTTTAAAATATGAGTTATTGAAATGAGATTTTCACCATTCGAAAGATAATATAAAACTCTAAATTTAAAACGAACTTTAGTTTCTTAAAATTTAGAATAGTAATTATTATAGCGAAAATAATGAATTTTTTTATAATTTCGTTTTATCAATAACTATAAAATAAATGAAAAAAGTAAATAGCATATCCGAAAAGGATCCAAAGGACTATGTGTGCAAATTATTTCATAATTTTAACATATTATTTATAAAAGTTATGGCAAAATGAAAAAATTTAAAACAATTCAATGGTACCCACGAATTTTTGACAAAAAATTTGATTTTTTTTTTATTTTTTAAACTTACTTTATTAATGCATTTTGATAACCTAAAAAAAGGTCTGTTTCCCATTTTGAATATAATTGAACTAGATATTAATTATTTATTGATTTTAAAATTATTAAAAACTAGGTTTTATTTCTTTTTATTATTATTAATTAATTATTATTATATTAATAATAAAAATTTAAAAAAAATACCATTATTTGTAGAACATAATTGCGATTTTTTTCAAACTTTTATTCAAAAAATTGTAGAATTCATAATTTTTTTTTTAATTTAATATAAGTTTAAAAAAAATTGTATATGAGTAAACTTTAAAAATATTAAAGAAATTAAAATGGGATTAATACCATTTGATAGGTAATATAAAATTCCAAATTTATAAAATATTTAAGTCTCTTCGAATTTAGCATTGTAATTATTATAACAAAAATAAAAAAAAAATTCATTTTTTTGTCCTTTTGTTTTATCAAAAAAGGTAAAAGAAATGAAAAAAATAATTAGTACATCCGAAAGGGATCAAAAAGTACGTTATGTGTGAAATATTTCATAATTTTAAAATAATACTTGTAGAAATTATAAAAAATTATAAAAAGTTACAAAAAATTTTTAGAAAAAACTTAATTTTTATATACTGATTTTATTAATGTATTTTGATAATCGATTAAACAATTACTTTACTAGGAGTGTTCGGAAAGTTTTGTGGGATTACCCCCTCATTTTTATAGATGGCGCCACCTGCAAAATAATCATTTTAATAATAAGTATTATTGGAGGATAATAAACATTTAAATTTTTAGGCAGAAAGTACATCTAATCGGCATCTATCGAACATTTAGTTAATTAATAGATTTCGTCATGAAAATCATGGGGTGCTAATTCCGTCTTCAGGTGCGGACCGAAGTAAAATACAAATTAAAATAAAAAAATATTAATTGAGAACGTAAGAAATGATAAATTAGGAAGATACAAGTTTTCGAATTGTTTTAATTTTCGATCGAATTTTTCTTATCGGGCGAAACCTATACTGTAAAAGAAAGATGAAGGCAGAGCGAAAAAGAAAATGATGAATGGTTGCCTATAACGTGTATATCCTGTAGGCCGTTATTAGCCCATATTTCCTTTAAATATTTCACAATAAGTGATCATAATCTTTATTGAAAGCTCTTAGAAGAATCCATCTTGAGGGGCGGCTACGACGCTTCACGAGCACCTATAACAAGTGATTTTTTTAGAGATTCTCATAAAAGAGCTCAGAATGAAATAACTTGAATTTTGATTATTAAAAATTTTATTTTTTATTTATCGTCACGATAATTAACGACAAATAACCAACAGATATTTTTTATTTATCGTCAGGATAATTAACGACAAATAACCAATAGATATTTTTTAAACAGTTAAATTAATTATAATAGAATATTGGTAAAAATCTGATTATAAAATAATAAATTATTTTCCTTATCAATTTTTATTTTCATTTCTTTTATATTGGTACCAAATTTTCACTATCTATTTCTTTTCGTTGTTTCTTGTAATCTTTTACTTTTATTTAAATTTCTTTATTTTTCTCCTGTATTATATTTTAATTTGACTACATAAAATTTTCCATCATTTTTAATTTTATCACTAAAAATTTGTAAAGAGGATTTATTTAAAAATAAATAAACAGTTGGTAGTACCACCTAACTTTCAGAATACTCCTAGTAGGGAAATTGTTTAGTCAATTATTTTTCTGATAAAATCTCTACATATAATTATTATTAGAATTGTAATTATTATTTCCAAAATAATGAGTTTTTTAATTTTTTTGTAATTTCTCGAAAATTATTAAACAAATGAAAAAGTAAATAGACCCATTTAAAAGGGATCAAAAAGTACTAAATATGTAAATTATTTCATAATTTTAAAATAATACAGGGTGGCGTATAGGGTATACGTGTCGGTCTTTATATGGAAAACGGTAAAATTTAATAAAAAATGTTTAATTCAGGTATATACATGGTGTATATGAGTACACTTTAAAAGATTTTGATTTATCAATAATAAGATCTCCACCATAGTTATATTTATTTAAATGTAACACCCTAAATTTTTTACATTTTTAGATTCGTCGTGAGAAGCTGATTTAAAAAACCTATTCAACTTATAATTTAAACTTATTAGTTTTGAAGTTATAGACAATTGAAAATCGCAAATTTACATTGTGAAGACATAATAGTAATAATAGAGTTAAATAACTTACTGATTAACAAATTGGACCCAAAGAGTAGAATGTTAAAAAAAGTTTTTTGGTATAAAAAATAAAGGAACTAGTACATTAAAAATGTTTTTAAAAAATAACGAAACTTAAATTAACTTAAATAACTCCATTAGAGTTATTTAAACCGTGATTAATCATAATCAAAGTGCATCCCTGATGCACTATTGAGAATCAATTAAAAATATTTTTTTTTAATTTTTACTGCGTAGAACGTACTATACACTTAATGGCTATAAAGTAAAAATACCCAGAATGACAATTTAAAATTTTTTGAAAGCGTAATAACATAACAGAGACAATAAGAAAAACGAAGACTAGATATCAGACAGAGGCAAAATAAATTCTAATAAGTAAGAGGCCATATGGAATTAAGAATAAGAAAGAAGAATAAAAGAACCTATCTAGTGAAAATTGATGGATAAAAACAAATACTATTATGGCCATATTCGCCGTGTGTACTAAAGCTTAGTTTAATGTTTAAGCGGGCTTAAGGGCGCGACAACGCCATCAGCGGCTTGTAACAAAGCAAATCTTCAATATATTGTACATAGATGGCGACAGCTGTATGACTAGCTCGATTTATAATTTTTGCACGTGGTTCTATTTCAAGGTTGTCAAATTTACTGACGCTGATGTAACTATTTTAGGAGAATAATATGAATATTGCTGTTGGCCACTTTCAATTATTGCACTGCAATATGAAAAGTTAATCTGATAAAAATTGTACTTAGTTTATAAATGCTAAATACCTAGTTTAATTGTGACAAAAAACACAAATAAAATCATTAAAATAACATTCCAATATTTACTCATAATACCTACTGGTATATTCTAATCACATGTAATCTATATTTATCCATCAAATTTTAATCTTAAATAACCGGGACAATTGAACTATTCCATAACTCAGCAAGGTGTTTGTGCTCCAGATGTTTCGGCTTAGGACAGGGCCCTCCTATTAGAGGGTCAAACTGGTCAGTTTATTTATCTTTTGTAAATTACTGAAACTACTAAATCGATTATGTTATCATTTAAATAACTTCTCGATTCAATTCGATAATAATGTAAGTTATCATTTGAAATTTTTTATTATCTATTTAGATACATCTCTTTTAAATTCAGTTAATAAAATATAATCTGAAAAGAATATGGTCAATCCATCTTTGACCATGTTTTGATCGAATCGCCAATGCTTGTAAAAATTAACAATCGATTCTATTCTGTCGATTATAATTTTTTAAACATAGCAACCCAGGACGAATGTTGCCAATATTAGGGTAAATGTTTTTAAAACGTGTGGAGTAAAAGTGGGGCATTTACCTAATATTTGAGGATTATGCATTAAAATTGATTACAAAAATATTTTTCTAATTATTTTTTATATTTTTGTCGCTGTGATCTGCAAATTTATTGAACTTTAGAAAACCAAAAAAAAAGTTATTTTTTAAGAATTTCTTTTTTGTTCTTTTGAGCTGATTTAAAATAATAAGAGTTCAAAACTATTTATTTTTTAACTTTTTTTTATTATGTATAAAAATACACCTTTTGTGTACCTACTAGACATTTACTGTGTAAAAAAAAACAAAAATTCACAATCGGAACTATATTAAAAATTCACTCGGTACCGCGATGTGTTAAAAAAAAAATGTCAACGTAAGTTACCCTTCCGTCGAACCGTTTGTTGAAAAGTTCCAAACTTCAAAAAACTGCAAGTGTCTTAAAACCGTTCTTATTTTTCAAGTATCTTTGAAACTTTTATAAAAATCTGCATACGGCAACGTTGTATTATCATATACAAATGTCTCTAAAGGTCGATTCCCATTGTTCGATAAAATGTTTTTGACAGATACCGTTTGCATTCCTGATTGGTCAACCATTAATTATTTAGACAACCACTCAGCATTTATCCAAGTTCCAAAACTTATGTAAACTCACCCTTACGAGGCGCATTGGTGGTGAACACGGTGAACTACAATGACATGATAATTAACGCGGCAATTTTTAAAATCGTGTCAAAAATTTGCAAATCTAAATCATGCTTTTAGCAACAACTATCCCACATCCAGCCCTCATATGTTGTAAAAGGTAATAAGAAATCATAGAGAATGGATTGAAATGAATTTTGTTATTAATCTTTACAATTATAATTTCAAAGTTTATAACGATGTTGTGAATTTATGTTTAGTTATTATCGACTATATTTATATTCAATTCATTCTTACAACATTGCTGTTCATGAATATAAATTAGTTTGCTTGTAATTTTTCCTTATTATAATAAAAAGCATGATTTAGTAAAACCTTGTTAACTGTCACAAAAGGCCGCCATTTTAAGTCCATTTCCCAGTCTTAACTTTAGATGTTCGTATTCGCAGATAACACAAAAATGCTTACGCTCGCTTAAAATTAAGGCGACAATTTCGGCGGCCTACATTTCTAAAGCCCAGCTTAGGAATACATAACCTAATTTTCGTTTATACTGTGTTGGAAGTTTTATTTTATTTTTTAACTTGTATGTGTTTAGCAGTTGAGAGCTGTAGTTTGGGATTGTTAAAAAAGTATGGAAGTTGAAGATGAGATTTGATTGATTAGTTTGATAAAAGACGAAGAAGACATAATAGAGCCACCAACACAACACCAAACACAACCAGAAATTATACAACCTTTAAGAGAACCATTAATAATACTACCCCAAACACAACCAGAAATAAGTCAAATCCAAACACCGTCACAAACAACACAATCCGAAACTCCGAACACAACCACAAACTACACAAACACATAAAAATAAACCATAACAAAAAAAAAGAGGTAAGAAACGTTGCTACTCAAATTCTTGACTATGCATTAAACCGGAACAACGAAACAAATGAGCTGTTGGGAAGAACAACATTAAAGAGAAATATTTAGAGATAAAATTGTTGCTTCTAGAACGGGATCTTGAAGCAAAAAAGCGAGTAGCCAATAGTTTGGACTCTATTAGTAAATTCTTATTTTCGAAATTCTCTTAAGTAGGTTTTTTAATAGCTAGAGCTTAGAAATATTTTTTTTAAATAATTTTTTGTTTATATTTAAAATGTTTTTGTGTTACTTAAATAAATATATTTTTGGATATGGTTTTGTTTTATTTAAGAGAGAGATGTTAAATTTCTTTGTAGTAAGTTATAAATACGGCAAATAATAATAATAGCCGTCCCTTCTCCGCACAAGCTATTGGCTTCTGGGGTTCAATCGTAAGGGGTGAAATGTATGGCGAGTATTATTATTATTAATTAAATTTTGTAAGTGTATTGCAAAATAAAATAAACTTTAACCTTAATAATATTTGATGAACTGATTTTTATTTTTTTTGAAGTTATATTTACCAACATTACCATAGTTGAAAGGGCTTAGGTAGCTGAGATGGAGGTACAGTAAATCCAGGAGTCTTTTTGGATCCAAAATTTCAATAAGATTTCTCACAAGTTGTTTTGTAAGGCGAAATTATTTAAAAAAGAATTAAGTAATTTATATTTGCGGTAGCAATTTCATCTAAAGGAGGATATCGCTTTAAATGGGTGTTTTGGGTTTCTCATAAAAACAATTTTTATGTTTCAAAAACTTGAAAATCAAAGAGAGGAAAATGAAAATTTATTTTTATATTAAAACTATGAGCTTAAAATGAATTTCCATTGTGTGAAATTCTAAATTACCTGATATTTAGGGTGTATACGCGACGGCTAAAATTATTAATAAATTAAACATATTTAATGCAAGAAATCTCTTTGTAATGGAAAAAAATAAATCACTAATATTATTAAAAACATTACATCTGCTTGAAATGGCTATTTAACAATTGTAAACTGAAAAATCCAAGAACTGGAGAAGTTTGACATTTATTATTAAAATCTCAGTTGTTAAGCCAATTTGTAAATATGGCAACAACGCATGTCTTAACACAGAACCACAGTATATGTAACAAGAAGAATAAGCATTCGTAATAAGAAATATTTCTCCAAATGGATGTAAATATTTTTTTAGGTTATACCTTAAACCCAAACAACGTTTAAATAAGGCAATCCAGAACACGTGACCAAACATCATTTTGTATGTGTTTTATGTTTATTTGATGTATTTTGTGCTTTTAAAAAGTGTTTGAAATAAAAATAATTGCTGTTTCAAATAATAAGCAAATAAGAAAAAAAGATAACAGCTTATAACATACATAATGAGAGTATAAAAAAATACATATACAATACTCCTGGAATTGATGTAAAACTCGAGAAGATGACTTTCCATTATCAGTGGCTGCTTTACTGCTTTCCACATAATCTAATATTTGGTCCTCACACATAGTTTTTACAGCAAAGAACAAGTCAAGGTCTACAAGAGTTTGTCAGCATATAAATATCTTTCCTGGTTTTTGAGAGATCATTCCGTTCTGGTTTATGTGGAAAATGTAGTTCACTAGGTATTCTATATCACAGAACAAGTAGTATGCATGTTTAGTTCTTTCTAACAAACAATATTTTTTCTGTACATTTTCACTTCATTAAATATCAATAATGCATCCTGAGTAGTTAGTCACACAACTATTCTAAATTAAAATGTCCGTTTTAAGCTCCAATCGTTTCATATGTTAAAATAAACTGCTCTTTTCATGTTAACTACGTGAAAGACATGGGTTTGTGTGCCTACCAGCGGCCATCTTGAATTTCATCTGACAGCATCTTGGATTGGTCTATAGATGATAATATATGTCAATTTAATTACACCTTGTACTTAACGGTTTGTGTGCCTACCAGCGGTCATCTTGAATTTCATCTGACAGCATCTTGGATTGGTCTATAGATAATAATATATGTCAATTTAATTACCCCTTGTACTTAACATTTCTATAGTTCACTTTTGAACAATTTTTGCGGGTGGAGCAGCATCGCTAAATGGGAAGTGATCCAGATCGGATAAATTCCGATTATTTTACAAAGAAAACTGTATCTGAAGTAATCTAGATCAAAAGTGAACTGATCCGACTGCAAATAAAATTCAGCTACTATAGTAGTCTTATACTGTGGCAGAAATAACCTTTTTATTATTGTTCTGACAGAAGTACCTTGTAACGTCAAATAAAATATTACCAACACATTTTTTAAAAGCTTTATTCAAATATTTAACAATCTTAATTTTTTAATTTAACGTGAAAAGTATAGTTAGTATTGTTTGAAATATTAAAACTTCGTATTTTAAATTAGAGGAAATGCTATTCAAATTAATACCTTTTGCTCTTCCATCCATATGATGAACTTGTCGTATTCTTTTTATAAGCTTCTTCCGATTTTTGCTGTATTAACCACGCTCCAATGTTAGAACTTATTTTTAATAAATATACAACCAATAACAACTGTGGTGACAACAATACATCTTATGTGACAGATTGCAAATTAATTTTTGTATTTATCATTCGATGACAACTGATGACATCACGAATTCAACCATTTTACATTATTAGTTCTTTATTTCCATTTTTTGTAGTAATAATACCAGTATTTATGGATTTAAAGTGTAACAATAAAAAAAATAGAATTCGTGGAAAACTGGTCTATTTCGAGCACTCCGGTATACTATTATGCTAAATGACAGCTGGTCGCCATGTTGCCAAATCCTCCTTGTCAGTCCTTGTGATTTTGTCAAAAAATAGATTTCAAAATAAAAAAAAGTATGTTCCGGGACGTTTTAAAGAAAAAAAATTGGGAAATTCATTTTTTTTTTAAATATCTTTTAGTGAGAAAAATTTCGTACGGGGTCGCAAAAAACCCAAAAAACGATAGCCTCCTTTGCCATTTTACGGTATTCTTAAAATTTAAAATGACAGTTCATAAAAATGACAGTAAGTGGACAGGCGTTCTAGTAAACGTAAAGCGGAGCTTATTATTTCTATAAACGACATCGTTTCGGGTTATACAGCCAAACAAGTTCACCCAGTTGGAATTCTCTATCTTCGACTTTGACGTCATAATAATACTAGCAGGGGTTTGGTTCGTTGACTCGTGTACCGATAAACGAGATAGTTCTATTCATTCGTTCCATCATTCCATCAGATTGCGGATGCAGTAGTCTGTGTTTTATTAATCTTCAGAAGTTTGCAGACGTCTTTGAATAGGTTAGATTCGAAATTTCTTCCTTGGTCTGAATGTAACTCTAAGGGAACATTAAAACGGCTGATCCATTTCTTGACAAGAGCATCAGCGACGGTCAGTGCTTTTTGGTTCGGCAAGGAATAAGCTTTAGTCCATTTACTAAAGTAGTCCGTCACTACCACAATTTACTTATATACAGATTCAGATTCAGGGAATGGTCCTGCCACATCTATTGAAATTCTCTCAAATGGACTGCCTACGTTATATTACTTCATACGAGATTTTGATCACCTCTGAGGACCATTAATTACTTTACAATCTGTACATTTCCGGCACCAATTCTTGACATTTCCTTGGCGATTTACTCAGTAGAATCACTCTCCCAACTTCCCTAGGGTTTTCGTAACTTGAAGATGTCTTCCACTTGCACCATTATGTATTTTCCGCAACACTTCAAATCTCCTACTTTGGGTGTTAACAACCTGCTTCCTGTCCTCTTCTCCCTCTAGAGATTCCAGCACGCGCTTCAGAATTCCGTCGTCTAGGATGAGATTTCTATTGAACCCACTATGACTTCATGGTGGGCGAATATCGAGAAATCTCCTGCCACAAAGGTGTGCAATCTCCTTCCTTCCATACAATAATCTTCCTCAGATCCGGATCTAATTTTTGATCCTTTTTGATCTCCCTATACTGCCACTGGTCATCTACTGCAGAAGTTCTGCAAAGAGTGGCCGCTTTTTCCCCTGCTCTCTGACAGTGTTTGCAGTCATCAGAACATGGTCACCTCGATAAGGCATCAGCATTCTTGTGGCTAGTCCCGGCACGATGTTCCGTCTTGAATTCGAACTCTTGTAACCTCTCAATCAACCGTACTACTTGTCCATCGAGATTTTTAAATTGTAAGAGCTACTTTAGCGCTGAGTGATCAGTCCTCAAAAGAAATCTTTTACCATAATGATACTTGTAGAAGTATTCCACTCCCTTAACCAGAGCTTAGAGTTTTGGACTAGTAACGCTGTAATTCTGTTCCGGCTCGCTCAGGGTCTTGCTAAAATATCTTTACCCTCCTTTATCTGCGATAGCACAGCACCAATTTCCACATTGCTTGTATCGGTATCTAAGATGAAATTCCATCTGATAGAGGATAACTTAAAATAGGCGCAGCAGTCAATGCATTTTTCAGTGCTTCAATTCATCGTTGGCATTCTTAGTTTCACATATATCTCGCCTCTTCTTCCGTGAGTCTATTGAGTGGCTTGGTGATGTTGGAAAATCCAGCCACATGCCGACTATAATAAGTGCATAATCCCAGAAAACTTCTTAGTTGGTGGATGTCCTTAGGTACTGGCCATTCTTGTACATCTTTGATTTTATGTTCGTCAATAGCCACTCCCTTCCGGAAACAACATGTCTAAGACATTGTAAATTTTTTTGAAACACTTGACACTTCTTTGGACTTAACCTTAATCCGGCACTCCGGAGTCTCAGGACTACTTCTTCCAGGTTCTTCACGTGGTCCTCTAATGTATTTCCAACCACGATGATATCGTCAAAATATACCCGACACGTCTTCTATGAAAGTCCCTTCAACACTGTTTCCATCAATCGTTTAAATGTCGCTGGAGTATTACACAACCCAAATGGCATCACTGTGAATTGGTAAAGTCCTGATCCGATGGTAAAAGCAGTCTATTCTCGGTTCTCCGTAGCCAATTCCACCTGACAATATCCGCTTTTCAGTTCCAGAGTCGAGAATATCTTTGATCCAGCCAATGTGTCTAAGGTGTCGTCTATTCTGGACAGAGGGTAGCTGTCCTTTTTCGTTACGTTGTTTAGTAGTCGATAGTCCACGCAAAATCGGGTCGAATCATCTTTATTTGTAACTAAAACAACTGGGGCAGCCCAAGGGCTGTTGGATGGCTCGATAACACCTTCCTCCATTTCGTGGACTATTCTGTCAACTTCCTCTTTTTGGCTAAAGGAAGTCTTCTTGCCGACTGTCGAATATGCTGAGTATCACCTTTGTTAATTTTAAATTTCACCAAATTCGTTCGCCCTCTTCGTCCTTTCCCTAAATCTAAGTTATCCAAGTAGTTTTTAATGATGCCCCTCAATTTTGTTTTTTGTATCGCTTTTAAATCCTTGAAAGAATCAGTTACAAGTGTTTCTAGTTCTTCTGAGAGTTTAGCTGCTGGTGCTACGGTATGTTGTATACTTCTGATTACAGAAGAGACCGGTGAACAGTGTCCTAAAATTGTTCCTTTTTTTAGGTCACCGAGTAATAATTTAAGTTTATTACTCTTACGGTACAATCTCTTTAGCACGAAACAAAGTTTTTCCCAGTGAAATTCATGTTCCTACACTGACATTGTCAAATTCTGGATCGAACATCATTACTATTGCGCCATTAACATTCCCATCCAGGCGAGCATCCAAAGTGATTTAATTCCATTCTAATATTGAGATCGTCTTCGATACCAATGCTCGATGTTGAAATTCTGTACCTCCAACGACTATTTATACCTCTATTTCACCGTAGATATTAGCTAATTCTCCTATCCCTGTTCGTAGTCGCCATGTTGTTGGTTTTATCATTGACGGTTTAAGGACAACGTTGGGTCTTATGACTGTCTTCGTCGCATCTGTATCCAGCTGCATGGCGCATTGTTTCTTGTTATTAAGGCCATCCACAAAGACACTGTTAAATCGGTAGGGTAGTGAGGCGACGTATGCGTTGTTTATTGAGGCCTGTTGGCTACAGGTCGAGGATAGCTCATTCACATCGACCCTCTATAATTTGCCGACGACGAAGTCGACGCTTCCCTGCTCTCCTTGCAATCACTTTGCATATCTCCTACATTCCCGCACTTCCATCATCTTATTTATCGTTTTTCGGTAAGGATTTCTTCCACTATCTTCCTTACAGTCGCTCTGTCATTTCCAGTTTCTTCTAATTCGCCTTCAATGGTTCGGACTTGAACTTGGCCTTATTAGGGCGTCTCGCAGCCATTGAACTAATTCATTTTTTTACCACCAGTTTTTTCTAGATCCCCTTCTTCCAGTTCCTTTTTTAAATCAAACACTTTCAATTGATCTAAGCTGCCGTTTTTGACATTTTTAATTTATATATTTTTGACGTTTAAAGTTTACAAAAATATCTGACACCACTGTACTATTTTTGTATTTGGGGTTGGTGAACTTAAACACTCGGTATACTTATAACTAATTTATTTACAGTAAAATACAACTCTTATATTTATATTAAACACAACTAACAATATTAATTTATATTAGCGCGCGACCGTATTATGTTCCCTTTTGTCCGGTTCTTCCAAGTAGATATACTTATAACGACCACTGTCAAAACATCGGGAAGGTTGACGTCATGATTGCTCCAAGATTCTCTGTAATTCCAGGGTGCGGTGCGCGCGGTGTGTCTACAGGGCCGGCCTCGTTACAATACTATACATGATTTGACCCAGTTAAGTACCACTAAATATGATTCGGATATTTTTCAAGGCTACACAGTAGTACTTCTGAACCATCCAATAAGAATATTCAACTACAATTAATATTTTTTCAACAAAAAAGAAAAGGAACCAAGGTTCAAATAACAAAAAACCTAATAAAAATGAAACTAATAATATTAATAATATTTTATTTGGTGAGCCTGAACTATTTATTTCCACGAATCCTTTCAATGACTTTTTATATTATATATAAAATATTAATTTAATTGCATCCGCTTCGCAATTTTTCATAGTAATATTTTTTATTAATTTATATTGACTTGCTTTATTAGAATTTCGAGGTTTCCTCACTTGCAGGCATGAGTAAACGAAGCCACGTTTGGTATTTACACGCTTGTGGAATTTTGTTGTTTTGAAGTTTTAAATATAGACAACATTACAACATTAAGTACATAAAATTTTATGCAACACAAGGTACAGGGAATCGTATAAGCTTTATTTAAATTTCATGGTTACAATTGTATTATTTTTACAGGTTAATGTTCTTAATGTACTGATAGAAGGTATTTGTTTAACTGAAAAGTTATGTTAATTAATTTCTGAACTACTAATCATTTCTATGATTTATTTGTCAATGTATTAAAAAAAATCGGTTGTGTCGCCCCAAAACTTTCCCGATGAGTATCCACGAATACTTTTTCGGATATTTAATGTTAAAGTTTTAAATTTGACATTTTTCATTTTTGACAGGTAACAGTTTTAGAAATAATATTTCACCTGTCATTTTTGATAGTGACACTTCTGTTTGACAGATGTCGTACAAAAACTAATGGATTCTTCCGACGGGTAACCCAAATCAATATACCAAATTTCAGCTCAATTGGATTAAACGTGTGGCCTCTATCGTGGAAGAGTGCACACAGACAGACAGATAGACAGGCATACTTCCATCTGGAAATGGTCTCAATCATCTCAGGTGACCTCAAAATGGATTTTTCCATCTTTATCTCTTAATTTTTTTTTTAGTTCGTTCATAATACTTTCCCTTCTCGGAGGTGGGTCGGGAAAGTTAAAAATATAATAATAGTTGTATTAAAAAAATGAAATAATTTTTTTATTCGCTACTGATTTTAAGAGAATCTGCTCTATTAAGTTATTTTTTTAAGATAAATTTTATTAAATTGCTAGACAATTTAATTGGCGCCTAACTCAGAAAAAGATTGTTACGTTTGTGTAGATAATTCAAAGGTAATTAAATTATAAACAGTATAAAAAACATTGATACACACAAATAAAAACATAACAATATATGCCCGTTAATTTCTAACTGTATCTATCTCTAATTTGGCGGTTTATAAATCGTTTCGTATCCGTCATGTCTTGGTATTATCATTCACCTTGTATCTCTGAAAATAAGGGCAAGATTTCTAGAGGTATCTCTTCGCCCGATGTGCCCTGTTCGCTAATAATAGGATCGTTTAATCACTGTAATTCGCTCTAATCTGTCCAGTGGCATGTAAATGCCCGACCAAAGCCACTAGAATTGCGAGACGTGATGTGAAACTAGAATTCTCTTTTAATTGTTCGACAAATTAAAAGTGGCTTCACCTGGAATATAAACAAGATTTTTTTCTCGTTGTATCTGACATAGATTTTCCAGTGAGTAGATTCTTGCCAAGATTAATTCCGAGAAGTCACTCAGATATAAATCAAATGTCGCTACGGGTTATTAACTCCGGAATTTTTTCCGCACACACACACACAACACATACTGATCTCGCAATACACAATCTAAAAGAAATTTATGACACGACAGATAAAGCCAGCGCCGCATACAAATATTAAACATTTATTCACTTTATTCTACCTCACTTTCCTCTTCAAAAGCGGCTTAATATGAATAAAGTCAAGGGCGGTGAAATCGGAGGCAAACGCAGGAAAAATAAATTAAAAAAAACTCCTATACATATAAAATATGCAAATATTAATAAATAATTTTCTTTCGTATAAAATTTACAGAAAACTCTTACCTGTAATTTATTTTTCGTCAATGTTATGTTAGGGGGGGTGGGGATGGAAAGGTAGTGAAAAGAGGAGCTAGACTCGGTTCCAAGAATTTCCATAATATTAGGTTAAGTTAGGTTACAGCTTTCAAAAGGGCCGATCTACGATCAATTCCATCAAAGCAGTGACCGAATGGGCAAGCAGATGCCAGGGTAAATGGGCGGCTATGTTGTAACGCTCTTTGGTCATTACGGATCACTTTGGCGTTTTGGTTCGGGTCTCAGATTGCCTCTGGCGCCACCTTCCGTTTATTTTCTGCGAGGATAAAGGATAAACAGAAAGAAAATTCTAATAATTAGTACCTTTTATTTATACCAAGTTCCGGGGAGGAAAGACGGGTGTGTAACATGGTTCTTTAATCCTTGGTACGTCGGAGGGTACTGACACATCTTCTAAGCTGGCGTGGTTGGATTGACGGTTCCGGTACGCTACAGGAACAATGGAACTTGGCTTCAGCTCAGCGTAACCTATCTCTAAAGTTCGTTGACTGGTTCTCAGGTCGAACTCAGACTGGAATGGAACACCAACATGTACTACCGCTGGAACTCGGATTTCGGGATACACTCTAGCTAACTGATCAACTCCGGCTGCCGTATACCATAAGGTCGGCTAAGTATATGAACCAAATACGCGAGTGACTCCATCTTTCGGCAGGGATTACAACTGGTACGTCTGGCCTTTCACATAATTTTAGAGTAATTCTAAATCCAGTGCCGTGGGCGATTTAATTTAAATATTTTAATTATCAAGGAAAATAACTTCGTTACAATGTTAACCGTGAACGTAAAAAATGCCTTCAATACAGTGGACTGGGATCGAACCATCCAGAAACTAAGAGACAGAGGTAAATCCGACTACCTGATATTCCTCATTAGAAATAACTTAACCCACATGACATCCTTCGAGGGGGCAGACGGCGAAATATCAAAAAGGTGGGTATGCAGACTTTAAACGAGATGTCCAATTGGATGGCGCACCATAATCTGTAATTCTCGCCGGCAATGATAGAAGCTCTAATCCTCAAGGGCCCTTGGAGGAAGGAGGGTGTCCTGTTCGAAATACGGAAAGGAAACTATCTGGGCATTGTACTGGACGATAAACTGACCTTTGGGGATTACGTCAGATACGTTACGGGGAGGGCAGAAACCAAAGTAGCGGCTATAGCATAGATGATGCGAAACATCAGAGGACCTGACTTCAGAAAGAGGGAAATCAATATGGTAGTCGTGTATTCTACAATACTCTACGCAGCATGGGTGTGGAGCAGTCTCGACATACAGTCAGCTGGTACAACTCGAGCAGTTCTGGTCAGACAGAGTAAACTCACTATGGACTGGACGACCATTGAAGACCATTTACTTCTTCACCCAATTCTGGACAGGGTACGGAAGTTTCATGTCATACACAGCTAGAGTAGGGAAATTAGAAGACGACACATGTAGATACTTCTCAGACATGGATACCCCGGAGCACACTATCTTAACATTAATTTTCAGTATGAAATTTTATCTCGCTACCCTCGGCTCGAAGTGGACTTTTCTCTCACCATTCCCTCCGAATCAATCAAATTCGAGTATTCTGTGCATTTAATTCATTATGACTTTTACCGGTCTAATAATTTTCTAAGACGTACTATACCTTAAAGATTTTTAATAGATGTTTTAAGCGATAGTGAAGTAATTTTTGAATTGATTGATTTAACTTCTCTCAACTTGTTATTAAATTTTTGGTACAAAAGCTAAATTTTTGCGATTTATATTATTTTGTTCGACTTTTTTATACTTCTGTATTTTTTTGTAAAAGTATTCATTTTATTAGTTTTAATACAAGTATACATTTCTGGAATAACTTTGGTTGACATCAAACTTACAAAGCTACAAAAGTAATTATTTTGTTCAACTTATTTAACTTTAAATGTTTTACAGGAAGGTTTTCAGTTGGAATCCAATTTAAAACTGTCACTAAGTTAATTACGAAAATTACAGTTTGATTTGAAAATATCATTTCATTAAGAACAAAAAATAAAAAAGTTACGTAAAAAATAAATATTTAATAATAAAAATTTTAATAATAAATAATTATGCGGTTTATATTGAACTTTTTTCAAAAATTCGCTGATTATATTTGAAAAAATTGCGAATTACAACAATGGAAAAATAACTCGAAATGATTTAAAAAAACATTATTTACGTATTTTTAGTACTTTTCTTTATGAAACGATACTTTATTTTATCGATAATAAATAATTCATGTGATTAAGCTCAAATATTTATATAATGGGTTCGTTCCACGAATAGAATTTGAAATATATCAGACATAAAATATCAAAAAAAAAATTTTTTTTGGACGCCAGTCAAGTCGATTTCTTGATGTAGTTAGAAACAATTGAGAAAAAAACTACGACATATTTCAAAATCCGTCTTTTCTTGTTTTTGGGTTAAGGAAATTAAACTCAAATGAAAGGTTATATTTGTTTATTTTATGCTAATAAATTCAGAGATTATTTTCCTTTTTTTGTAAAAAAAACTTAGCTCTTTGTGAGATTGAGGCTCTTGTGGTTGTGGACAAAAAAACTTCTTGGTTACTGTACATTTAAGTGTCCTGAGGAAAAAACTTCTTGGGCACGGCAAAACCAACTGTCCAGAGGAAAACTCTTGGACCAGGCGAAACCAACTATCCAGAGGAAATACTTTTCAGAGAAAAAACGGTCTCGAATGAAAGAACCAAAAAAACCCGATAAGTTCACATAAAGTGAATATAAGATTAAAATCTTATAAATTACGAGATTTCGTAGTCTCTGTTTTTTTTTGAAAAAGAATATATAACAATGATAATATTAAAATGAGAAATATGAATTTTAGATCAAAATATGAAATACAAAAATAATTAAAATGAATTAAATTTTAAGACAATCTGTAAAAACAAATGACAAAATAGTTTCTCTTTTTTGTGCGATGAGACACACAGAAATCAAATAATTTATAATGTTATAAATAAGAAGATATGAACTTTTAAGTAAATAATACAAAAAATATACCGGCATAATAGAATTAAAAATAACAGTAATTAAAAGTTAGAAGCGTCGAAATAATTAATAATGATTTCAAAGAATTTTAGTGAAAATATAATATAATAAAAACTTACCCTATAAAATTTAGTTATCGTCCCTCAATTTTATCATTCAATTCTGTCACTTTTTTAGTACAGTTTTCCTCTCTTTCACTTCAAAATTTCCCCCTTTTCTATCTTAATTTTGTCACTTTTTTAGTTTGAATTGGGAATTTGGAACCTTTGGTTTTCAACAATGTTCTTAGGTTAGCGGAACGTACGTAGTGTAACGACACTTCGGCCGTTACGGGTCACTTTGGCGCCTTGGTCCAGGTTTCGGATTGCCTCGGGCGCCACCTTCCGTTTAGATTGTGAAGGCCACTGCACGGGCAGCGTCAGTGGAGAAAGAAAATACTCCAGGGGTCGTTTATGGTATCGACCAATGCGTTTTTCGGCCAGTAGAGCGGGCTTTACTTGCTCCACTGGGTTGAGGACCTGGGTATTCGCTGCGTTGCTGGTGATACTCGTAAATTTGAAAAATAAGTAAGAATAATAAAAAAACAAGCAAATAAATAAAAATCCAAGTGGTACGGTAAACAGCTTTATTACTTAACTAAAAATAACACAGGAGACGGGAAAAAGGGAAAAGGAGGGCGTGCAACAAGTTTCAATACCAAAGCATTAATTGCGGGGACTACTTACAGATTATTAAAGCGAGTCAAGCAGGGTACATGCAACTAAAGCAAGTCACGCGTAAAGTCACGGTCTAAGGTATAACAGAATGACGAGACCAGTCGTAAGCGCCCCGAACCGTGATATGCGACAGATTTAAATCAAAATCTTGTTTTTAGAATTTCCCTATCGTCCCTTGACGGTTAGTACGCGGTGACGGATAGTGCAGCGTATCAAACGACACATGAAGCACTTTCTTTCGGTTTTCCTAACTTAACGCTACGACGGATAGTGCAGCGTACCAAAAGACATAGGAAGCACTTTCTGTCGGTTTTCCTAATTTAACGCGGCGACGGATAATGCAGCGTACCAAAAGACACAGGAAGCACTTTCTGTCGGTTTTCCTACTTAACGCGGCGACGGATAGTGCAGCGTACCTAAAGACACAGGAAGCACTTTCTGTCGGTTTTTCAAATTTAACGCGGCGACGGATAGTGCAGCGTACCAAAAGGCACAGGAAGCACTTTCTGTTAATTTTCCTAACTTAACGCGACGACGGATAGTGCAGCGTACCAAAAGACACAGGAAGCACTTTCTGACGGTTTTTCGAATTTAACACGGCGACGGATAATGCAGCGTACCAAAAGGCACAGGAAGCATTTTCTGTCGGTTTTCCTACTTAACGCGGCGATGGATAGTGCAGCGTACCAAAAGATACAGAACGCACTTTCTGTCGGTTTTCCTAATTTAACGCGGCGACGGATAGTGCAGCGTACCAAAAGACATAGGAAGCACTTTTTGTCGGTTTTCCTAATTTAACGCGGCGATGGATAGTGCAGCGTACCAAAAGACACAGAACGCACTTTCTGTCGGTTTTCCTAACTTAACGCGGCGACGGATAGTACAGCGTACCAAAAGACACAGGACGCACTTTCTGTCGGTTTTCCTACTTAACACGGCGACGGATAGTGCAGCGTACCAAAAGACACATGAAGCACTTTCTGTGAGTTTTCCTAACTTACCGCGGCGACGGATAGTGCAGCGTACCAAAAGACACAGGAAGCACTTTCTGTCGGTTTTCATACTTAACGCGGCAACGAATAGTGCAGCGTACCAAAAGACACAGGACGCACTTTCTGTTGCTTTTCCTAACTTAACGCGACGACGGATAGTGCAGCGTACCAAAAGACACAGGAAGCACTTTCTGTAGGTTTTTCAAATTTAACGCGGCGACGGATAGTGCAGCGTACCAAAAGGCACAGGAAGCATTTTCTGTCGGTTTTCCTACTTAACGCGGCTATGGATAGTGCAGCGTACCAAAAGATACAGAACGCACTTTCTGTCGGTTTTCCTAATTTAACGCGGCGACGGATAGTGCAGCGTACCAAAAGACATAGGAAGCACTTTCTGTCGGTTTTTCAAATTTAACGCGGCGACGGATAGTGCAACGTACCAAAAGGCACAGGAAGCATTTTCTGTCGGTTTTCCTACTTAACGCGGCGATGGATAGTGCAGCGTACCAAAAGACACAGAACTCACTTTCTGTCGGTTTTCCTAACTTAACGCGGCGACGGATAGTACAGCGTACCAAAAGACACAGGACGCACTTTCTGTCGGTTTTCCTACTTAACACGGCGACGGATAGTGCAGCGTACCAAAAGACACATGAAGCACTTTCTGTGAGTTTTCCTAACTTACCGCGGCGACGGATAGTGCAGCGTACCAAAAGACACAGGAAGCACTTTCTGTCGGTTTTCATACTTAACGCGGCGACGAATAGTGCAGCGTACCAAAAGACACAGGACGCACTTTCTGTTGCTTTTCCTAACTTAACGCGACGACGGATAGTGCAGCGTACCAAAAGACACAGGAAGCACTTTCTGTCGGTTTTTCAAATTTAACGCGGCGACGGATAGTGCAGCGTACCAAAAGGCACAGGAAGCACTTTCTGTCGGTTTTCCTACTTAACGCGGCGATGGATAGTGCAGCGTACCAAAAGACACAGGAAGCACTTTCTGTCGGTTTTCCTAATTTAACGCGGCGACGGATAGTGCAGCGTACCAAAAGACATAGGAAGGAAGCACTTTCTGTCGCTTTTCCTACTTAACGCGGAGACGGATAGTGCAGCGTACCAAAATACACAGGAAGCACTTTCTGTTGGTTTTCCTAACTTAACGCGACGACGGATAGTGCAGCGTACCAAAAGACACAGGAAGCACTTTCTGTCGGTTTTTCGAATTTAACGCGGC
Source organism: Neocrepidodera transversa (assembly GCA_963243735.1). Taxonomy (NCBI): domain Eukaryota; kingdom Metazoa; phylum Arthropoda; class Insecta; order Coleoptera; family Chrysomelidae; genus Neocrepidodera; species Neocrepidodera transversa. The sequence continues at coordinate 38,003,356 of OY725337.1, read as the reverse complement.
GACGGATAATGCAGCGTACCAAAAGGCACAGGAAGCATTTTATGTCGGTTTTCCTACTTAACGCGGCGACGGATAGTGCAGCGTACCAAAAGATACAGAACGCACTTTCTGTCGGTTTTTCTAATTTAACGCGGCGACGGATAGTGCAGCGTACTAAAAGACATAGGAAGCACTTTCTGTCGGTTTTCCTACTTAACGCGGCGGTGGATAGTGCAGCGTACCAAAAGACACAGAACGCACTTTCTGTCGGTTTTCCTAACTTAACGCGGCGACGGATAGTACAGCGTACCAAAAGACACAGGACGCACTTTCTGTCGGTTTTCCTAACTTAACGCGACGACGGATAGTGCAGCGTACCAAAAAACACAGGAAGCACTTTCTGTCGGTTTTCCTAATTTAACGCGGCGACGGATAATGCAGCGTACCAAAAGACACAGGAAGCACTTTCTGTCGGTTTTCCTACTTAACGCGGCGATGGATAGTGCAGCGTACCAAAAGGCACAGCACGCACTTTCTGTCAGTTTTCCTAACTTATCGCGGCGACGGATAGTGCAGCGTACCAAAAGACACATGAAGCACTTTCTGTGAGTTTTCCTACTTAACGCTACGACGGGTAGTGCAGCGTACCAAAAGACACAGGAAGCACTTTCTGTCGGTTTTCATACTTAACGCGGCGACGAATAGTGCAGCGTACCAAAAGACACAGGACGCACTTTCTGTTGCTTTTCCTAACTTAACGCGACGACGGATAGTGCAGCGTACCAAAAGACACAGGAAGCACTTTCTGTCGGTTTTTTGAATTTAACGCGGCGACGGATAGTGCAGCGTACCAAAAGGCACAGGAAGCACTTTCTGTCGGTTTTCCTACTTAACGCGGCGATGGATAGTGCAGCGTACCAAAAGACACAGGAAGCACTTTCTGTCGGTTTTCCTAATTTAACGCGGCGACGGATAGTGCAGCGTACCAAAAGACATAGGAAGCACTTTCTGTCGGTTTTCCTACTTAACGCGGATACGGATAGTGCAGCGTACCAAAAGACACAGAACGCACTTTCTGTCTGTTTTCCTAACTTAACGCGGCGACAAATAGTGCTGCGTACTAAAAGACACAGGAAGCACTTTCTGTCGGTTTTCCTAACTTAACGCGGCGAGGGATAGTGCAGCGTACCAAAAGACACAGGAAGCACTTTCTGTCCGTTTTCCTAACTTAACGCGGATCGTAGCAAAATAATAACGAAAAATTATTCAAACAATTAACACTAAATACTTAATAGATACTATATCTCACCGGTCCTATCCTGGATGGTTTCCCTGGTCAGCGTGTTGATTCTGCTAGCGGCTCGAAGAAGACTGCATTTTTAATCTGCGAAAACTAGAACGACCGATTCTCTCTATGTCACACTCCTTTGCGACCAACGAGGAGGGGATTGGCACATGCGAGATACCGGAAAGTAATGACTTAGAATATTTTCACGAATTTCAAAACTAAAGACTTCTCGAATTTTTGATTAATTACGGATTAAAACCTAGAATATTCTCACGAAACTAAATACTTAGAATATTTTTTGAAAACCAAAATTATATTAATAGCAAATAATACCTTTCTCGACGGAGCTAATGATTTCTTCGACTGCTCTGGTCCAAGCAGTAGACACAACTAAATTTTATTTCGCGATTCTTCCTTCAAGTAACCCTCTCCTAATTCGCGCTTGCGTATAATCGGAATCACGGACTTGGTATATTTCACTTAAATTTATTTTAATTCAAAACTACGGACTTAGAAAATTTCACGAAATAATTTTAATTTATACTTAGAATAGCTCACCCGGTATATCGTATCCTACGGTAGCTGCTGGGTAGTCGACTGGCTCTGGCGGTGTCTGCGAACTAACTGACCGCTGATTTAATATCGCGTTCTCTACCGGTATTGATTCTCGATCGATCGTTGCTACATACGGTGTGTGCATCAAAAGGGTTAAAATGATATTGTAGAGTATATTAAAAGGATATTTTAGAAAAAAGAATGAAGATTGTATGATTATTTTTAACGGAGATAGAATAATGAATGGTTTTCGGATTTTTAAAAATTAGCCGGAATTAGTAACTTCGTTACACTAGACTGTTTTAAAAAGTGTAGTTTTGGTTAGTGGTGACGATATTCTTCAACACTTTTTTAGTAATTTTCTTCCCCCACTCTAATTTTTAATTTTTTCACTTTTTAATACCTTTTCTCCTCTATTAGTTCCAAAATTAATAACAACACAGTTTAAATTTTAGTTTTTTGCAAAAATTTGCAGATTATATTTGGAACAATTGCGAGTTACAAAAATAGAAAAATAACTCCAAATGATTTAAAAAAAAAACATTATTTTCACATTTAATTTATCTAATTTTCATTTATTTTTATTTACACTGTACGCCTCTGTTGAATGTAAAAACTGTTAAAAGTTGAAATGATTTCCAGTTTTCTTCCGGAGACATAACCGTGATCTAGATTCATTTCCGGTATTAGTCTTCCATTACAGTCAGCGGCCGCAAAAGATAAGTAGCTTACTAAGTCAGCTGACAAATTATTTGTGTACATGCAGAGACTCCTTACAAATGATTCCAATAAATCTCCACGTGTATCTTCTTGCGCATTCAACGTGCTGTTATTATTTACGGTCTTACAGATAACATTCCCCGGTGTCGATGAAGATGTATCTATCGCTTTTGTTGTCGATAAATTCAGCTCCGTTTATATTGTTTGGGGTTATCTTTTTAGTTTTAAATTCAGTTAAAGTTTATGATAAAAATAGGACTAATATATATAAACTGTGTTTAGGGATGATTTTGCATAATGTCGAAATATATAAAAAGACATTTTTACGTGAAAGGTTTTCTTTACACTGTCACGTATTTTTTTATAACTGGATAGCTAATTATTGAGGCTGTGATGGTGAAAATAATTTGAAACTCATTTTGTTTTATGTTTCGGAGTCCGGAAACGCAAAAACTCTTGCTCTGGATGTAAACACTATAACTGTCGAACGAAAACTCCGATCTTGTTCCGGTTTTGACTTTACTAAGTTACTTTTCTCCGCGGAAGTAACCTTTCGAATTTGAGTAGGATTGGATATTTTTGTATAAGAAAAATTTTTTTAGTTTGAATATTTGATCAATTTTTGCCCGTCACATCATGTATTATATTATTCTACATGTATTGTATAAAATCGCAGTAGTATTTCCATGGCTGACGTATAATTTTTTAGAGTTAATAATTTCAGATATGTCAAATTTTTTTCCCCAATTTTCTCCTTTTTTTTTTCTTAATTTTGTTACTTTTTACTACTTTTTCCCTCACTTTTATTACTTAATTTTGTCAATTTTTTAGATACCATTTTCCTCTTTTCATTTAAAATTTCCCTGTTTTATTTCTCAATTTTGTCACATTGTAAGTACTTTTTCCCCTCTTTTTACTTGTGTGCGTGTGCGTGTGCGTGTGCGTGTGCGTGTGCGTGTGAGTGTGCGTGTGCGTGTGCGTGTGCGTGTGCGTGTGCGTGTGCGTGTGCGTGTGCGTGTGCGTGTACGTGTGCGTGTGCGTGTGCGTGTGCCTGTGCGTGTGCGTGTGCGTGTGCGTGTGCGTGTGCGTGTGCGTGTGCGTGTGCGTGTGCGTGTGCGTGTGCGTGTGCGTGTGCGTGTGCGTGTGCGTGTGCGTGTGCGTGTGCGTGTGCGTGTGCGTGTGCGTGTGCGTGTGCGTGTGCGTGTGCGTGTGCGTGTGCGTGTGCGTGTGCGTGTGCGTGTGCGTGTGCGTGTGCGTGTGCGTGTGCGTGTGCGTGTGCGTGTGCGTGTGCGTGTGCGTGTGCGTGTGCGTGTGCGTGTGCGTGTGCGTGTGCGTGTGCGTGTGCGTGTGCGTGTGCGTGTGCGTGTGCGTGTGCGTGTGCGTGTGCGTGTGCGTGTGCGTGTGCGTGTGCGTGTGCGTGTGCGTGTGCGTGTGCGTGTGCGTGTGCGTGTGCGTGTGCGTGTGCGTGTGCGTGTGCGTGTGCGTGTGCGTGTGCGTGTGCGTGTGCGTGTTCGTGTGCGTGTGCGTGTGCGTGTGCGTGTGCGTGTGCGTGTGCGTGTGCGTGTGCGTGTGCGTGTGCGTGTGCGTGTGCGTGTGCGTGTGCGTGTGCGTGTGCGTGTGCGTGTGCGTGTGCGTGTGCGTGTGCGTGTGCGTGTGCGTGTGCGTGTGCGTGTGTGTGTGTGTGTGTGTAGTAACGATAACTCCAAAAACTATTGAATTAAAAAACTTGAAATTTTGCATACATGATTTTTATACCCTAGATTAGATCTGATTAGATTTTGGTGTCAATCGGAAAACCGGAAGTGGCAGTTGCTATGAGTGATGACGCCATTACAAAACAAAATGGCAATTATTTTTTATACATATATTTTGTATACACTATAGTTTATTTTTGTATCATTATAATTTTCAAAACTTTTGCCATTGTTGCCAGATTTACAAAAAAGTAAATTTTTTCCATACTTTTTATGCCACCGTGTAAATTTTTGATTCAAAAATGGCGAGAGGTCATGTGCTGGCCACATCAGATTTTTTTAATTTCGCTTTATCAAAAAGTATAAAAACAGACAATTTTTGAAAATATTGTAACAGGTCATCACACATTTTTTATATCCTAATTATTATAAATTAATTTGTATGGAATTTTTATTATCCAATCTAGGACGGTAAAACTGGAAGGAGTTTCGAAACTATTGAAACAAGTCATTACACTTTTTCGTGCCTTAATTATTATAAAATTAATTCGTTCGAAACTTATTTCGATTTGATCTTCATGGGTGGAACTGAAGGGGGTTGAAATTTCAAGAAAATCATATCTTCGCCATTTTTTAATAAGATTGAAACAGGTCAACATATTTTTTTGGTATCCTAATACTTCGGTCCGCACCAGTCCACGATGCAGCCGGAAGTTGTTACGGTTTCAATTTTTATATTAACTATTTTCTTTTAACATTTTTTTAAATTCATTTATTTTAATGAAAAGTAATAGCCTGCCTTAAACCATTTGGATCTAAAACACATTCATTTATTAATTAAGTTGTTTAAATACCTTTATTTTAATAGTTAACCTTCATTTGTTTATTTACAATTAGAAGTCATTCTTCAGGTTGTCACCTAGTCTGGTTCTTCTCTTGCTTTATGGCCAAAAATCTACTAGCTAACTAACCATTAACACTAAAGTCCTTTAATTTTAAAATTTTGACTTATCTCTTTTGACCTTTATCTATCCTTTTTTTGTGGCTTTTAATGGAACATGTGCCTTCCTTAAAATTACGAATTTTCGGATTTTCTAAGCCTAGAAAAGAACAAAAAAATATATTATTCAACTTAGATTCGCCCTAAACGAATATTCAAGAGAATTATTCACCTATTTGTGGATTTTGTGGGAATCTAATATATCTTTAAGGCCACACGAGATCTCCGGTAAGTCATCATTTTATTCATCCTGGAAGTAAATTAACTTTTCTTATTGTTTTCTTTAGGCCTTACTTTCTTACTTACTTGCCTGCATACTTGGTTGTTTGTTTCTCTGGTTGTTATCTTCCGTACCCAGGTAGCAGAGTGACGTGTTAAAGACGTTGAAAATTGGTGTATTCTCGTCGACTGACGTAATTTGGGCCAAAACATGACGTGAAAAAAACGTTGTTAGGTGGACGTTTTTAAGACGTCATAAAAAAACGTAATATATTCGTCGAATTTTGGTATTAGTTTTCGAATAAATATATAAAATCATATTTTTTAGAAATTTGTTTATACCTAGTCAGTGCACACCAACATTACCAATAAAATTAAAACAAAAAAGTTATTTTTACTCGGAAAGATTTCGTGCGAAATCGTAGCCTTAACCATGTATTGAATAATATATTAGAAAATAAACTAAAATGTAACCAACAATTATTATTACATAGACAATAACGAAAACAGGACTTTATAAATTCCTAATGAAATTTATTAGAAATCACGGTTTTTGCGGTGCAAACATCAGTGGCCCAGTGTTGCCAGTGGCCTGATAATTATCGAAATCTAACTTAATTTTTCTTAATCTTGCTTACGAACTGATAAATCGATAATGATAACCTATAATGTAGCTAATCTAGATTGAGATAAAAATTTCAAATAAATCAATATATCAATTTTTTTCTGATAGTTTATCCTGGAATCTTATAATTTTATGGTCATATTCCAATAATTTTAGACTAGACGTTTGACGTTGGCAACACTGCGTCCACCTTTGCTTGGCTTGTATCGAAGCTTCGCCGCAATAGAAGCCATTTTGTCGTGTTTTGTTGTAAAAAAAAGTAAATATGATGAACAAAAAAAAAAATAAAACAGTACTTTTTATCCACGGCTGCTGGAATAGTAAACACAGGTCAGAAAATATTGTTCTGTCAAATTTATATGATGAAATATTTTAAAATGGGGTGCACGTGTGCGAGTGAAATATTTATTACAAATATGCTTGGCCAATTAGTACTAATCGTTCACAGGTAAATCTATTATTACTGTTTAATATAATATACAAATTAATTAAGTTATAAATCGTTTTCAGAATTCTAACCCTACTTTTTAGGTTCAATAGGAGTCTCGTGCTCTTGATTTACAATGATTTATTTGATACTAAGTTACGATCTATAATGAATATGAGCTGTTTATCAAATATACTAAACACTATCGACAATTTAAAGTTAAAAACCAGGTAAGCCCTAAGACTAATGTCATTCATATAATTTAGCTTCTTTTATTTTCAGTACTTGAAGACAGTTCAGTAAATGGAAAGATCTTACTTGTTAGTTAGTAGACTCTAGAACTAGTATGATGTCCTCTACGCCCGTATCACTGATCAATAGTTTACCGGATCAAAAATGGAAGGAAGGCGGCTTTGAATGGATTATATCCTGTCTTAAGTTAGCCAAAAAGCAGTGGTAGCATAGAACGAGCAAACATAAAACCGATGAGACAGCAAGATGGTAGCACTTATTGGGAACGCTCAAATCATTAAGTTCTTGTTGTGCCCCCTTCTTGATGTAAGGGTAACAAAAGAGGGTCTAGAAGAGAAAATATATACATATATACAACGTTGGAGAGAACAGTTACAGAAAGCGAGCATAAGTTAGACAAAAACTTACCCAGGACGTTGGATGACCTTACGAGTGATTTCCTACAGGTTAGTGTTTCATATATCCACCTTAAAAGATATGCAGTATTCTACCATACAATTTAAGAAACACTTTAACCATTTATTTCTTTTTTAGGCATTTAAATCTGTTACCGGTTGATTTTATTAGCACATGATACAATCATCTTATCACCAAAAAAGGAAGAGAAAAGTAAGGAAGGAATTCAATCCATCAAATGTCACATTCAAGAAAGGCCTTTAACCTTTTTAAGTCAATATGTACCAAATCTGGTTAGTGGGTTGGCATCTTTAAGTAGAAAAATTAATTAAAAGAAGAATTAAGTAAACAATAGTGAGATTATTATTAAAACAAGGTTTGTAGTATCCTTTTTATAAATAAATTGGGAATACATTACTCTATTAGGAGACTTAAAATTTGGCCCAAGATTTTAATGCCTAAAAATTTTAGCCCGTAACACGATCTCTTAACAGGACTAATAATAATGTAAAAAGTGATAGACTTTGGCGAAGAAGATGGAGGAGGACTAGTGGTGGTTCATTCTTAGTGGCTACTCCCCTGTAGCTTCTCAGTAAAACTCAACATGTTATTATATTTTTAGTTTAATAAATTATACAGGTGTCTTGCAATATTGTGAAGATTTTTGAACTGAAATACCTTCGAAAGAGTGCCGTTTTGACTACCTAATCGTCTTTTATAATCTAAAAATGAATTTAAGTAACTTGTCCTTCCAGTTAAACAGAGCGGAAATCATTGCGAATTTTTATTTTTACATGGGATACTCCGTGTGCATGTGTTTAATGAAAAATATAGTGGGAACGGGAAAAAATGCATTCAGACAAAACTGCTCTTTTATCGTATCTTATTCGAAGTTATTTTAGTTTAAAAATCGTCAACTACTGTTGGACATCCTGTATTTGAATATAATTTGTGTAATTATTTCTTTTATGAATTCCGAGGATATTTTGTTTTTTACAGTAAAAAAATACAATTTTTTAATCTAAAATGGATGTTTAATTATATGTTTTAAATACGTCAAAAAAAACGTAATTTTTACGTAAAAAAAGACGTCATTGGTCTGTGACTTATGACCCTGTATATCACGTGTTTTCCACGTCATTCATATACGTAAATAATGACCAATTTTCAACGTCTTTAACACGTCACTCTGCTACCTGGGTATTGGTCCTGATCATCTTCAAACGACTCCCGCATCAATCAACACTTTTAGTGGCTCTTCGCCTTGGTACTAGAGACACCTAAGTGGTTACCAACAATCATCCTCATAGTTTACCCCTACCACCAGAGGATTGCAGGGAACCTACGTTAGATCTGGATGATCGCCGCCATAATTTCATAGATATACACGAACACTTCGGAAATCAAGTAAGAGCTTTCCATTTACCTTGGTTTTGGGGTTATACTTTGACTACATCCACCCAAGATATTACTCTAGGATTAATATAAGCATAAATTTGATAAGTTGTGAACTAATTGGTACCAATTGGGGGTTAACGCGTTATACTTATATATATATTGTTTTTGTTGTTGTTACCAAAAGTTTTAAAGGATTAAACATAAAAAAAAAGGAGTAGCTAACAATAAACGTATATGGAATCTCCTTATTTGCATCTTTTCCTTGGTTATACTGAGATTTATACCCTCTATTCGTGGTGATTGCATTGATATTTTTTTTTTTGAATCCACCCACTCTCCGGGGCAAATTAAATTTAAAATTGAGCTAGCTGAAATTTAACAATTATAGTCAACGACAAGAGAGAGGGTAACACTGGCGCCCAACGTGTAAGGGTTCTGCTATTAAATTTTATTTTTGAGTTTAACAAGCATTCAAGTAAGATGTCTCATAAACTTTTGTAGATTGAAATTATTTAGATTATTTGGTACCAACAATCTTTTGGGTAATTTTTAATATTTTGGAGTAATACATTACTATTACCTTAACGGGGTGTTGATTTCCATATCAGTATCATCGAGTATATCATCCATTACTGATAATTTATTTTTTTTGGGTGTGTTATTTTTCATTTTTATCGCTAACCTTAAAAACAATTCAACAAGTATTCTTCTTTTTATTTAAAGTGTCTTTAACATTTTGTTAGGCAGTAACTTTCGATGTGTAGAATCCTTGTGCTAAAGATGGCCTCGTACTATTAGGTACTACCGTTAATTTAAATTTATCTGGTGGTCTCTGTACTTTCAGCAATCCAGCTAACAGTTTTTGGGTTGGGGAAAGATAAACACTGTGTTTTATTTTTAATTATAGGCATTCTATTATTGCTATTTTTTTTTGATATTTCTGAGTTTCTCCCTTTGGAAAAAAAAATTGAAACGCAACACATTTGATTACATTTTATTTTATCAACTATTAATAGAAAAATAAATACAAATAAATTATCAAATTTCCAGTGTGATTTCATTAAGCGTTTTATCATTCGCATACAGGGTGATTTAGTGAACTTTCTCAAATTGATATAATTTGAAAAGTTTTATAGAAATTACGTACTGTTTGGCAGTTGAGGTACATTGTTGATTATATGTTTAGTTTTTTTTATTTATGAATAATAGTGTGTTTAAGTATTAAGGTTATTACCGTGTTATGTATGTGTGGGCATTACTAGTGTGGTAGTGCCTCTGACGAACACATAATTGGTAGTTTTTACCTTATTTTTATTCTAGTTTTTTTTTCTTTTTCGTGGAAAAGGTGGGGGTTTAATAATTTTTTTTTGTGTGTATCAAAAAAAAATACATATTCACTAAAATGGATGTCAATCGTCTTTTAGCGAGTGAACTGAGATATGAACTTTTTATACGTGGTCTTCCGGTAGGACGCACGGTGGATGAAAACAGAACTACATTACGAGGAGCACTGAGAAATGAAAGAGATGGACTCTCGTCAGCTTTTATGAATTTAGGTATTTTAGAACCAGAAGAGGAGATGAAAGTATGTGAAGATAAATTGAAAGAACTAGAAGGTGACATAGATAACTTTAACAGAGGAAATAGAGTTAACGAATTTAAAAGAATTTCTACACGACTTCAGCATATACAACAAAGGCTAAGAAGAATTCAAGCTGATTCAACACAAAGTGAACAAATACAACTTTTAATTGGACGTTGTTTAACGGCTTTTGAGTCACTTAAAGCAGTTTACGAAGCATCGATCGACCAAAGGGAAAATAGATCAAGTATTTTGGATGTAGAAAACATAGTTGAAGGATCACTTTTGGACGAACCGAACTTGTTAATTCCTGAAGTTATACTTAGAGAAGCAAGTGACTTGGAGAATGATCCAATTCATAATCAGCATATCCAAGAAGAATCTGCCGGTAATCTACCATCGTATACTCAATTTGCCAATGCACCAAGGTCTTCAACTCATACCTCGCGTCTACCTAGCTATTTTACTAAACAACCATTCAATGATGATAGAGCTTACAATCCTCCTGAATCGAGTCGACTAGATCACAATCGATGGTCGGAAGGGCCTAATGTAAGGTTTAGTGACGAAATGCCAGTATATAATTCTTACACGCGTCATCCGTCCGAAATGTATTTACCATCCTCTCTCAATAGAAGAAGTAACTTCACAGATCCTCCAGTTCGTCAACCAACTAATGCTGTAGAAGAGTTCTCCCAGGGATATTTTGATGTCAGTCGCTTAAGAGTTCAATTTGATGGACAGTCTAGTGTCAATAATTTTCTGGAAAGGATTGAGGAACTACGAGTTTCGAGGGGTATCTCTAAAGATAGGCTTCTGAGAGCGGCACCTGAACTTTTAACCAAAGGAGCTCTAACTTGGTATAGGACTCAGAGATTTCGAACTTGAGAAGAATTGGAAAATAAACTAAGGGAAGCGTTTCAGCCGTACGACTATGAATTTGAACTAATGGAGGAAATAAGGAGAAGAACCCAAGGACAAAACGAAAGGATTGTTACTTATGTAGCCGTAATGGAAAACCTTTTTAAAAAATTAGGATCTTCATGTCCTCATGAGGAAACTCAAATTAAGATGATTCGTCGTAACCTACTCCCTTCAATTCAAACTCAGTTAGCACTTCATCCAATTCGGTCTATGTCTGAATTGGTTAATCTTGGAAAGACGGTCGAAGAGACTTCTAAAAGAATTCAACAAGCTCCTTCTCCAACGAATTATAGAACTCTGTTGGAACCTGAGTTAGCTTATCACAAAAGTAATAGTTCTTCCACGGCCTCTCACTCAGTTGCTTCTGTTCGGGAAGATAGACGAAAATTTGTTCCAGCTAGAGCTTCGGAGACATCGAATGTAACAACTACTACAAATACTGATACTGTCACTCTTATTGCGTCGACACCTCTGGCGTCTCCACAATGTTGGAACTGTCTTGAAAGTGGCCATCGGTTTAAGAAATGTTCAAAACCACGCCGTTTGTTCTGCTTCAAGTGCGGTCTTGAAAATACTACATCCCACCGATGTTCAAATTGTCAAAAAAACGGAAGAAAGAGTCAGTGATCGGTCGGGACTTGACTCTCTCAGATAAACCCGACCTGACTCGTAAAGAAATTATCATAGACTATATAGTATCTCATGCTAAAAACGATCACCGACCATATTTAAAAGTAATGATTTATGGATGTGAATTTCTCGGTTTGTTGGATTCTGGCTGTACTAAAACGGTTATTGGAAAGTACGGCTGGGATATCCTTAAGAATATTTGTATTCTTACTCCCGTTTCGCAAACTTGCACCGTCGCTAATGGTGACAAATGTGACATTATTGGATTTATTCGTGTACCTATCAAGTTACAGAATAAAGTCCATATCTTTGAAATATTAGTCGTTCCGACTTTACCACATCATCTAATTCTTGGAATTGATTTTTGGTGTCAAATGGAAATAATACCCGACCTTCACTCAGGTGAATGGTCTTTTCGATCAGAGAGCTGTCCAGTAGAGGTTCACTCCTTGGAGAACGCTGATCATCTTAATTCAGAACAGCGATTTCAGCTTGATGATCTCGTAAATAAAACGTTTGAAGGAATGGATGGAAAGTTGGGTTGTACTCATATTGTGCAGCATGAGATAAAGACCGACTCTCCACCCATTAAACAGCGGCATTATCCTTTAAGCCCTGCTTTACAAAAACAAGTTAATCAGGAGCTCGAGAAGATGCTTGCTGATGGAATTATCGAACCGTCAAATTCCCCATGGGCTTCTCCCATTGTGTTAGTTAAAAAACCAGATCAAACCTATCGGTTCTGTATAAATTATAAACGCCTTAATGAAGTAAGTCTCCCCGATGCATATCCTCTCCCGTTTGTCAGTGCTACCATTGATAAACTGCGGGATGCGAAATTTCTAACAACTTTAGACATAAAGTCTGCATATTGGCAAATACCGGTCGCAGAGTCATCAAGACCTTTAACAGCTTTTGTGGTTCCCACTCGAGGTCTCTTTCAATTTCGCCGAATGCCTTTTGGGTTGCACAACGCCCCAGCTACTTGGCAACGATTTATTGATCGAGTTTTAGGAGTAGATCTCGAACAGTTCGTTTTTGTCTATTTAGATGACGTCGTTATTTGCACTCCTACATTCAGTAAACATATTGAGGTCCTCCAGATAGTATTAAGTCGACTTAAAGGAGCTGGATTGACCCTAAATAAAGAGAAATGTCGTTTTTGTCGACCTGAACTCAAATATTTGGGGTATGTGGTAAATGCGTCTGGTCTGCTAGTCGATCCTGAAAAGGTCGAGGCAATACTTCGGATTCCAACTCCCAAAAATGTGTCAGAAGTGCGTCGCATAGTTGGTCTTGCCTCATGGTATCGTCGATTCGTACCAAATTTTTCATCTCTAACAGCGCCGTTGACTACTCTTTTAAAGAAGAGCGTTCGTTTTATCTGGGACGAGGCATGTGAAAGTGCCCTACGACAAATTAAGAATAATTTAGTGTCTGCTCCAGTATTAACCTGTCCAAATTTTGATATTCCTTTTTCCATTCAGACTGACGCATCAGATTTTGGCTTGGGGGCTGTTCTGACGCAACAGCATTGTAACAAAGTTACTTTTTTCCGTATTATTTAAAATATATAAATTGAATCGCGCACGGCACTGGAGTAAGATTAAATTAAAATTGTGAATAAAAGGCCAGTCGTACCAGTTCAACCGTCGCCAGGCAGATGGAGACACTCTCGTCTCTGCTTCTTAGACGCTTAAGTTCGTATCGAGTAGGGCAATTCATACCGTTGTCGGCAGCTGCAGAGACAGCCCGAACAGACTTGCTGTGGCCGTCCCAATTGGAACAGCAGTGCAGTCCGTCGACCTTTAGAGACAGGTCAAGTTGAAGCCAACTTCAGTTATATCCGGAGTCCAGAGCCGTCAGTCCAGTTATATCCGGAGTCCAGAGCCGTCAGTCCGACTACACCACGCCGCCAAGCCAATCGTCCGTTACACACCTTTTCTCCGCCGGATTTTGGTAAAAATAAATGTTTTATTTATTGAATTTTATTTGTTTTGAGTTAACATCCCAGCAGCTAATACCCAGGTACTTAACCCAGTAGGGCAAGTAAAGCCCGCCCTTCTGGCCGCCAGTGATTTTGGTCGATACCATAACGACCCCTGGAGTATTTCTTTCTCCACTGACGCTGCCCGTGCAGTGGCCTTCACACTCTAAACGGAAGGTGGCGCCCGAGGCAATCCGAAACCTGGACTAAGGCGCCAAAGTGACCCGCAACGACCGAAGTGTCGTCGCAAATTTGGCGCCCGAGCAGGGACCATTTTTATGGTGTACCAAGACCGCTGATTACCGAAATTGTGGAAAAAGCTGATTCCGAGGCTAAAGATTGAACCAGCCACTGTAAAGAGCCAAAATCACCGTATAACGATTCAAAGGACCGAAATATACGTAAATCCGTCAAAAACCGCTGACCTGTCATTTTGACAGATTGTCCAGATTTGCTCAAAGAGAGCCCGCATCGATCCCAAACACGTTTAGAGGAGGAAATACACCGAAACCCGTTGAATTCTACCGACTTGTCACTTTGACAGACTGAAAAAGGATACCGAGTGACCCCTTGTTTAATAGGTTTACGAGGACGTAGAATCGATTGCCAGTATCCGTTTTCAAATCCAAGAAGCCGTTCTCACGATACAAGGGTCTAAGCCAAAATTACGACCTCGAACGAGAAATTACGAGCAATTCCGAGTAATACCGAGACAGACAGACGTAAGAGTGCGCAGAAGCACCAATCCCCACCAGATTACCGTTGTTAGACACATTTGGCGTTCGTTGAGATCAAATTTGAGGAAGTTGAAATCCGACACTCGACCGAGCAAGACGTGCGAATTACAAGTTTGGTGAAACCGTTGTTAGAAAGGACCGTTGAAATACTGAGAAGATGCCGAAAGTTCAGAAAGGTTTACCAGTCAGCATTGGAGTCTTCGCCAAGTAAGACGTCCAAAGCACCGTAATGCTGCCGTTGAGGATAAAGGACTGGCGTGTCACATTTGACGGTACTGACGATCCCGCCGAATTTCTAGAAAGAATAGAGGAAATTCGAGAGTATCATGGAATCACCGCTGACCGACTCCTGCAGGTCATGCCCGACCTACTACAAGGGATGCCTGCCATGTGGTTTAGGAATAACCGACGATTTTGGTCGACCTGGGAAGATTTTTGCACCGCCTTCCAAAATTTCTTCTTTCCTGTCAATTACCGAATTGACCTAGAGGTCGCCATCAGTACGAGGACACAGCAGCTGGAGGAAACCGCCACCTCCTATATCACCGACCTGCAGACGCTTATTCGCCGACATGGAGGCATGACGTTAGATCAAGAACTGCAGTGGCTCTATCGAAACCTGCATCCTGAGTTCCGACTTCATATCCGCAGATCCGACTTCCGTAACGTGAAAGGATTTATCAAGGCCGTCAGAGAATATGAGTTACTTCGATCCGAAATCGAACTAACCCAGTCGACCGTTCCACCGACCCCTCACCGCATCACTGATCCACTTCCGTACATATCTTTTGCCCCTACTCCGTCTATTCCGTATTTTACCCCTCAGTCTGTCCCGTTTAGAAATACTCCTACCCCCCTACCTCGAAGATTTCCTACCGCCTCCGTCACGCTAGGAAATAACGTAGACCGTACTGAGACAAACCAGCAGATGCCAGAAACCCCAATCACTAGAGGATCCACCGAAAGGAACGAAGAGTGTTGGCGTTGTGGCCAGACGCGACATGTGAGAAGCCAATGTAGAGAGGCGCCCTGGATCTTTTGCTCGAGATGTAAAAGAGAAGGAATCATGTCCCGTGACTGCCCTTGTCCGCGGTCGGAAGAACCGCTAGAACGCTGCCGAGAAATGAGACCTGTGCAGCAACGCCCTTATGATGCCGCACCCATCATACCGTATGAAGACAGTCACCCCCAGTTACCCGTCGACATGCCAAGTGGCACCAGTGATTCCGTTATCGAAAGTGATGCTACGACTTCCTATGTAGAAGATCGGATAGGCGAGCGTTGGAAGTACCCAAGAGAATCGAATGTTCCCGCTGACAAAAGTAGTGCCCGATTGGTAAACACAGAGACCGTAACCATCCCAGAGATCCAGCAAGAGGATTGCCGTGTAAAACCAGCTTCTGAACATATTTTATTGGACAACCGCTCCGTCGCGGTGGATGCCTGGCCCGTACCATGCTTCCCCATCGGTACCACCGAAATACGATCATTCTTAATCTGCACCCAGGATAATCGACAGCAAGAGATACCGCTCCGAACTCCCAGCTCCAGATACAGAGGGTGGAAGTATAGAAGAAAACAGCACCGTCAGAAACCGGATCGACTTTTCCCGAAGACAAACCTCCTGCCGACGCTGCCAGTATAGGACCTGTTCACAATCCCTTCGACCGAAGACACCAGCCGAAGACACCGTAGAAGTTTTTATTTTTAGTTATTTTGTAACAGGCGTACCTACCCCGAATATAGGGTTCGACCACTACAGGGGTAGGCACCTGATAGGATTCGTTTCACTTTATTTCGTTTTTTCAGATATTTAGTTAAGGTGTAAAAAAAAATGTATGTAATAATTTTTTTTTCCCGAAGTAGGAAGGGTGTGTAACAAAGTTACTTTTTTCCGTATTATTTAAAATATATAAATTGAATCGCGCACGGCACTGGAGTAAGATTAAATTAAAATTGTGAATAAAAGGCCAGTCGTACCAGTTCAACCGTCGCCAGGCAGATGGAGACACTCTCGTCTCTGCTTCTTAGACGCTTAAGTTCGTATCGAGTAGGGCAATTCATACCGTTGTCGGCAGCTGCAGAGACAGCCCGAACAGACTTGCTGTGGCCGTCCCAATTGGAACAGCAGTGCAGTCCGTCGACCTTTAGAGACAGGTCAAGTTGAAGCCAACTTCAGTTATATCCGGAGTCCAGAGCCGTCAGTCCAGTTATATCCGGAGTCCAGAGCCGTCAGTCCGACTACACCACGCCGCCAAGCCAATCGTCCGTTACACACCTTTTCTCCGCCGGATTTTGGTAAAAATAAATGTTTTATTTATTGAATTTTATTTGTTTTGAGTTAACATCCCAGCAGCTAATACCCAGGTACTTAACCCAGTAGGGCAAGTAAAGCCCGCCCTTCTGGCCGCCAGTGATTTTGGTCGATACCATAACGACCCCTGGAGTATTTCTTTCTCCACTGACGCTGCCCGTGCAGTGGCCTTCACACTCTAAACGGAAGGTGGCGCCCGAGGCAATCCGAAACCTGGACTAAGGCGCCAAAGTGACCCGCAACGACCGAAGTGTCGTCGCAGCATGATGATGGTGAAAAGGTGGTTTGTTATTTGTCTCGCACACTCACTAAGTCCGAGAGAAAGTACACTACAACGGAGAAGGAATGTCTAGCCGTGATTTGGGCAATTGAAAAATTGCGACCGTACGTCGAAGGTAGTCAGTTTACTGTTGTAACAGACCACTGGAGCCTACTATGGTTGTTTAACATCAAGGATCCCGTAGGACGAATAGCAATATGGGCCGTTCGTCTTCAACAATACCGTTTTAATATAGTCCATCGCAAAGGCAAAGACAATCTTGTTCCTGACGCTCTTTCCAGGTCAGTGCCTAATGTTATTCTCTCAGATGCTCCATCCGAATTGGCCACCCTAACTTTTACAAATGTTTCCGATAAGTGGTATCTCCGAATGTTAAATGAAGTCAAGCAGAAACCACAAAACTTTCCTTTGTGGAGAATAGAGAATGATCTATTATACAAGCACGTTAGTTTGAACTACCCTGAATTAAATCAGCAACCCAATCGTAGTTGGCTATTGGTGGTTCCTAAGGAACACAGAACGGAAGTCATCAAATCTAACCACGATCCTCCTACTTGCGGTCATTTAGGCATTTACAAAACATTAAGTCGTCTTTCCGAGACATATTATTGGCCTAAGATGAAGAAAGATGTTGCAAATTATATCAACCGATGTAAGATCTGCTTGGAGACTAAGCCAGAACAAAAGAAACCATTGGGACTAATGCTAAGTAAAACAACCATGTTGTCACGTCCTTGGCAGTTACTATCGGTAGATGTTGTCGGACCTCTTCCTCGGAGTTCTTCGGGATTTTGTTTCATATTATCTGTATGTGATGTCTTTAGTAAATTTTGCTTATTTTTCCCGATGAGGTTGAATAACACCAAAACTATTGTTCAAATTCTAGAAGAAAAGGTTTTCCTTATCTTCGGGTCACCAAATCGGTTATTAACTGATAACGGTACCCCTTTTAAGAGTGAAAATTTCACAAAACTCATGGAAACTTACAAAATCCGTCAAACCTTTACGGCTAGTTATCATCCTCAGTCCAACCCTGTTGAACGATGTCACCGCGTTCTTAAAACTATGCTGTCGTCTTACATTAAAGACAATCACCGGTTATGGGATAAGTTTCTCCCTCATGTGTCGTGGGCTGTACGGTCTGCACGTCATGAAGTGACCGGAGTCACCCCTAATTTTGTTATATTTGGTAGGGAACCTACTCTTTTTGGTTCTTCTAACCCCGATTTAGTAGACCCTATTGAGTTAATTACTCCACAAGATCTCGATACTCGTCGTGAACATATTCTAGATTTATTTCGGGATATTTCAGAACGGCTGGGTAAAGCATATGAGTCTAGTAAACGATCATATGATTTACGTCGCCGGAACGATCAGTTTAAGATTGGGGATCAAGTTTACAAGCGAAATTATGCTCTCTCTGATGCCTCCAAACACTTTACATCAAAGTTTGCACCCAAGTTTAAATGTCCCTATAAAATTAAAAATGTTGTTTCACCTTGGACTTACGAGTTACAAGATGAACATGGCCAGCACGTTGGTATTTGGCATGCCAAAGACTTGAAGTATCATCCTCCTGATGCTACTGGCTCCGAATAGTTTAAACATAATTTATTCAAAGACCAATTATATATACTTTAATTTATAGTGTTTTTTTTTGTTTATTGTAAAAACACTTTTCTGGGAAAGGGGGGTGTGTTACGGTTTCAATTTTTATATTAACTATTTTCTTTTAACATTTTTTTAAATTCATTTATTTTAATGAAAAGTAATAGCCTGCCTTAAACCATTTGGATCTAAAACACATTCATTTATTAATTAAGTTGTTTAAATACCTTTATTTTAATAGTTAACCTTCATTTGTTTATTTACAATTAGAAGTCATTCTTCAGGTTGTCACCTAGTCTGGTTCTTCTCTTGCTTTATGGCCAAAAATTTACTAGCTAACTAACCATTAACACTAAAGTCCTTTAATTTTAAAATTTTGACTTATCTCTTTTGACCTTTATCTATCCTTTTTTTGTGGCTTTTGATGGAACATGTGCCTTCCTTAAAATTACGAATTTTCGGATTTTCTAAGCCTAGAAAAGAACAAAAAAATATATTATTCAACTTAGATTCGCCCTAAACGAATATTCAAGAGAATTATTCACATATTTGTGGATTTTGTGGGAATCTAATATATCTTTAAGGCCACACGAGATCTCCGGTAAGTCATCATTTTATTCATCCTGGAAGTAAATTAACTTTTCTTATTGTTTTCTTTAGGCCTTACTTTCTTACTTACTTGCCTGCATACTTGGTTGTTTGTTTCTCTGGTTGGTATCTTCCGTATTGGTCCTGATCATCTTCAAACGACTCCCGCATCAATCAACACTTTTAGTGGCTCTTCGCCTTGGTACTAGAGACACCTAAGTGGTTACCAACAATCATCCTCATAGTTTATCCCTACCACCAGAGGATTGCAGGGAACCTACGTTAGATCTGGATGATCGCCACCATAATTTCATAGATATACACGAACACTTCGGAAATCAAGTAAGAGCTTTCCATTTACCTTGGTTTTGGGGTTATACTTTGACTACATCCACCCAAGATATTACTCTAGGATTAATATAAGCATAAATTTGATAAGTTGTGAACTAATTGGTACCAATTGGGGGTTAACGCGTTATACTTATATATATATATATTGTTTTTGTTGTTGTTACCAAAAGTTTTAAAGGATTAAACATAAAAAAAAAGGAGTAGCTAACAATAAACGTATATGGAATCTCCTTATTTGCATCTTTTCCTTGGTTATACTGAGATTTATACCCTCTCTATTCGTGGTGATTGCATTGATATTTTTTTTTTTGAATCCACCCACTCTCCGGGGCAAATTAAATTTAAAATTGAGCTAGCTGAAATTTAACAATTATAGTCAACGACAAGAGAGAGGGTAACAAAGTATTAAAATCACAAAAAAAAATTGAAATTTTTTTTTGTTCAAACTGACTTTTCTTGACGTTTGTAGCCATTCTTATAATTGTAAATTACCAACTTTTAGGAAGGTTTTGATGATGGATTTGTAAACTGAAAAACTAATTTTTAATAAATAATTAAATTTTACACACTGACATACTCTACATTTTTCAAATTAATAAATTATTAATTAATATATTTATTTTCATCTTACCTAATAGATAAGAAAAACATAATTTTTTTAAATAATCTCAAATTAACTTTAGTGAAAAAATTATTTTCAGATATTCTTGAATTAATTTAATTATATTTATTATTAATAAAAATTAAATAACGTAAAAATAAATATTAAAAATAATTTTTTAATGTTAAAATGAAACACACTGTATATTAGTAAAGACACATATTATTAATGAAATACCATGTTAGGTGAGACCAATTAAACCGAAAATTTCTCAGTAAGTTGGAACCATATGGCAAACTTTTTTATTATTAATTTTAGGAAAAAAACTTATTCTTCATAAAAAGTTCTGTATGATCTAAAATATGAAAATATAAAATTCAATCATTATATATAAATTTTTTTCAGTAATTTCCGAAGTTTGTCAAAAAATATGAATTTTACTCAAGTGTAAAGTACCTTTAAATTTTACAACATCGAAAAATATTATTTTAAAAAGTTGATTAGAAATAAAAGCTAAGTTCAAATGTGCAATTACATTCATTTACACAGAAAAAATAGGTTTTATCTCTTGATATTATAAAAGTTATGATAACCTTCTCGTTTCTTAATGTTTTCTTACAATTTTGCAAGTTAAACACTTAACTACAGTCAAATTTGCGTTTTTATAGTACCTAGAAATACATTTTAGAAATGAATACATTTGTTGAATCTAAATGTATGTATTTGCATATTTAAACTTAGTTTTTAGTTCTGATCAACTTTTTTAAATAGCATTTCTCGATGATGTCAAATTTAAAGGTACTTTAAACTTGAGTAAAATTAATATTTTTTAAAAACCCTCGGATAATCCTGGAAAAAATTGAAATTTGATGATTGTATTTTAGATTTTGGAATATGAAGAACTTTTTATGAAAATTTTCGCTCTTTTCTCCCAATTTTATCACTTTTTAGGTACTTCTTGTCTCCCCACTTGTCTTTTTTATAGCAACTTTTTCCCCTATTTCATTCCAAAATTTTTGCTTCTTTTCTTTTAATTCTGTCACTTTTTTAGTACCTTTTCCCCCTCCTTTCACCCCAAAATTTTCGCTCTTTGCTCTCTTAATTTTGTAACTTTTTAAGTATTTTTCGACAATTTTTTCTAAATTTAATCAATTTTTAAGTACTTTTTACACTCGAAAATTTTCCTTTTTTTAACTCTAAATATCTTATAAATTTCATGATAAAACTAACCATACTGATATTAACAAAATTGCTTTTTTTATAAATAGGTTTTGTGCTTGTTTAATGTTGTTTCTATTTTGAATGAACATTTATCTCTTGTGATTATAAAAGTTATAATAACCTTCTCGTTTCTTAATGTTTTCTAACAATTTTGCAAGTTAATCACTTAACTACAGTAACATTGCGTTTTTATGGTACCTAGAAATACATTTTAGAAATGAATACATTTTTTCAATGTAAATGTATGTATTTGCATATTTGAACTTAGTTTTTAGTTCTGATCAACTTTTTTAAATAACATTTCTCGATTATGTCAAGTTTAAAGGTACTTTACACTTGAGTAAAATTCCCATTTTTTAAAAACCCTCGGATACTCCTGGAAAAAATTGAAATCTGATGATTGTATTTTAGATTTTAGAATATGCAGAATTTTTTATGAAAATTTTCGCTCTTTTCTCTCAATTTTATCACTTTTTAGGTACTTTTTGTCTCCCCACTTGTCTTTTTTATAACAACTTTTTCCCCTATTTCATTCCAAAATTTTTCCATCTTTTTTTTAATTTTGCGTCTTTTTTAGTACCTTTTCCCCCTCCTTTCACCCCAAAATTTTCGCTCTTTGCTCTCTTAATTTTGTCACTCTTTAAGTATTTTTCCACAATTTTTTCTAAATTTAATCATTTTTAAGTACTTTTTACACTCGAAAATTTTCCTTTTTTTAACTCTAAATATCTTATAAATTTCATGATAAAACTAACCATACTGATATTAAGAAAATTGCTTTTTTATAAATAGATTTTGTGCTTGTTTAATATTGTTTCTATTTTGAATGAACATTTATCTCTTGTGATTATAAAAGTTATAATAACCTTCTCGTTTCTTAATGTTTTATAACAATTTTGCCATTTAAATACGTAACTACAGCAAAATTTGCGTTGTTATTGTACCTAGAAATACATTTTAGAAATTAATACATTTTTTCAATGTAAATGTATGTATTTGCATATTTGAACTTAGTTTTTAGTTCTGATCAACTTTTTTAAAAAACATTTTTTCGATGATGTCAAATTTAAAGGTACTTTACATTTGAGTAAAATTCCTATTTTTTTAAAACCCTCGGATACTCCTGGAAAAAATTGAAATCTGCTAATTGTATTTTACATTTTATAATATGCAGAACTTTTAATGAAGAATACGTTTCTTCCTAAAATTAATAATAAATAAGTATGCCATAAGGTTCCAATTTACTAACTTACTGACACATACTGTATAGGCAAAACATAAAAAAAAATTTAGGAAGGATATATTTACATAAAAGTAATTACAATAGGAAAAAAATAATACGAACCTACTACAATTTTTTAACGGACTGGGATTCTTTATTTTTTAGTGACTGTTTATTGGTAAGATTTTTTTTAACGTTTGAGGCAAATTTAGACATTAAGGCTTATTAGAAAAATAATTTTCAGCCCAACAAAAACAAAGTTTCCACTGACACGGAATCAATCTATAAATAGCTGGTTGAAATCTGTATTCGCCGATATTTCATTTCCGGCAATTACCGTAACGGGATCTAAATCGCATTTCCGTGGGAAGATTAGGAGACGTGTAAAAATGCGCCGCCATCAGGATATGCATTTTAGGCAGTAAATCAGGTGAAATGCGTTAAACTCTGGCTGCAATTTATGCAACCAGCCAACCATATGCGATTTGTAGTGACGCCACCTATCCGCAAATCTGTCCGACGTACTTACTCAAATATACACGTGCGGTTTTCTACGGTTCGCACTATTACTCACCCAAATCGAGATTTGTCATAAAACGAGTTTATGCAGGCTGTCAAATAACAGAAATACAATTTATTTATTATAGAATGTAGTAGGTGTCCACACGAAAACTTAATAAAAATTATTTCTGATGGCTTTAAAGATAAAAACGCCCAGATTTTAAATAACACACTGTACTTTTTGTGAAAAGAAATGAATTTTCTTGATATCAGTACTAAAAACCGACAAAATTAAGGAATAAAAGTGGAGGAAGTAAAATACTAAAAAAGTTACAAAATTAAATGAAAAAAGAGGGGAAATTATGGAATGAAATAAGGGAAACAGGTACTAAAAAAGAAAAGTGGGGAGAAAAAATTACCTAAAAAGTGATAAAATTGAGAGGAAAGAGGAAAAAATTTTAATCAAAAAAGGGGAATAAAGTACCAAAAAAGTAACTAAATTAAGGAAAAAAAAACTAAAATGTAACAAAATTTAAGAAAAGGGAAGAAAGTACTAAAAAAAGCGATAAAATTTCGATAGGAAAAAGGGGCAATTTTGGAGTGAAAATATGTAGTAAAAGTGGGGGAATAAAGTACTGTCAAACCGAAGTATCACTATCAAAAAATGACAGATGCAATATGTCACGGAATTGGACATGCAATATGTCATTTGAGAGCACTTGAACAACTCTATTCATAAGAGTCAAAGAGAACGACATGTGTCAAACGGAAATGTCACTATCAAAAAACGACAAACAGTCAAAATTATTTCTCCAACTGTCACCTGTCAGAAATAAAAAATGTCAAAAGTTGAAACTTTAACATTAAATATCTGAAAAAGTATTCAATTTGGAGACAACACAACCGATATTTTTAATTTTGAATATTAATATTGTGACGTTTTAACACTAACCCAGGTATCAAAAAATATTGGCAAAACATTGTGTTACTATATTTTTTTAGGTTGTAAATATTATCTGAATATTGAATTTCAATTTTGGCTAGAAGTCGAAGTGTTACATTTTGTAAAATTGGTCAAATATTGATTTAAAATAATTCCAAATATTGAAATTCAACGTGGGGAAATATTGAATTTTAATATTAATTTTCCATATTGGGAAACTATTTATTTACGACAACAATCTTATGGGTATCAGAAACTGATATTGATGTTTTATAGTAAATTGGTCTACATATTGGCAGAATATTGGCAAAATATATCTTAGATATAAGTAGAATATTGATTATGCACATCTTTATTTTGACAACTACCATTACATTTATATTAAAAAAATATATCATTACCATATTTAATAGTAATGTTGGTCCAATATTGAAAAATATATCATTACCATTTTTAATAGTAAAGTTGGTCCAATATTGATTTTCGTATTAAGTATCTTGCCAGTGATTTATTTCTTCACAATCTTTAACGATTATAAAAGAAACATATGTAAGATGAAAAAAATTCACTTTAATAACATATAAGAACAGAGGTCCAATCTCTAATGGAAAAATATAAAAAAAGTTATCTGATACTTAGTACCAAGTTATTTATACAATTAACGTACAGTGCTAACGCCATCTATGGGTAATATTTTAATATATTATAAATATTTTTCATAAATATCTTACCAATATTATTTTATTATCTAAGCATCATATTCTGGTCTAATATTATTAGTATATTGACCATGTTTTTCCAATGTTGATTGTATATGGAAATTCAATATATTTTAAACATTGAACATACATTTCCTACCAATATGTTTTTATTATCTAATCATCACATTTTGGTCCAATATCATAAGTATATTGAAAATATTTTTCCAATGTTGATTTTATGTGGAAATTCAATATATTATAAATATTGAATATAAATGTACGACCAATATTATTTTATTATGTAAGAATCGTATTATTTTCCAATATCATTAAAAGATTGGAAATATTTTTCCAATATCAATGCTATACGGAAATTCAATATGTCATAAATGTTGAATATCAATATCTGAGCAATATTCTTTAATTATTTGGGTATTATATTTTTGTAAAATATTATTAGTATATTGAAAATATTTTCCCAATATCAATTTGCCCTATATTAAAATTTTGAGCCAATATTTTGCCAATGCCTGACACAGATTCACCTGGGAAGCGGAGTCATCTTTAAGAAAGGAAGCATTTCTTGATTCCAAACTGTTTAATTTTGGCACGTTTTGATCGTCTAATATTATATAGAGTGGCCCCGACATTGTGTAATATTTGGATGCAACGCACTATTAAAGGACAATGATCGTAAAATATCAGCGTTAAATTCAACATATTTGTTTATTAACATATTTAGTTACAGTAATCGGCCGATAAACTGTAATTTCCCTAACGTTGTTACTGATTTTTAGTCTATCGACTTGATTTATGTACTTCTTCTTAAATACTATAACCAAATGTTAACAACATGACTTCAATTATACGAAACTTAATATGTTCATTACTATGGACGTCGGGTGTTAACTATATTAGATATTTTTATAGCTCATATCTTGCAAAAACCCCACCGTAAGCACAGGAGGCGAACGGACTAGCCGCCGTTGCGGGACTTACAAACCGGTATTACCATATTGCCCAAACAGCCGAAACAGAGACTGATAATATAAAAGAATTAAGGGAGCGACCCTTTTCAACCGAGAACAGAGGAAATACCATAACTCAGAGAGCTCTCGACTTAAAAAACCTTCCTTGATGAGGAAAAGTCGCAAAACCAGGCGTCTGCGCGGGTCTCTAAGGAGAACCCCATCAAAAGGGCGAAAGATCGTTGGTAAATACAAATCGGGGTCTCAACAAAAGCCAACCGTGAAGCGGTAAAGAGAAAACCAATCAGGCGTCGTTGCATTGAATTGAAAACCTCACTATTGAATAGTGAGTGGCGGTCCACACCTTAAAAGATTCCCTTAAAGTGAGGTTGGTAAAGTCTCTCCCGTTCTACGTAGCAACTCACAGTAAAAAGTCTTATATCATCAACTGGCTTTCTAGATTGTCCAAGTGACTTATGGTCGACACAGGAAGGAAACTTTAACTTTAACTTTAATTATGTATATCAGTTACTCGAATTCATCAGGTTAATTTAAATACAATGAAATAACTAAATGCAAACATGAGTTTTGTTAGTTAAACTTAGTTTTTTAATATTTCTCCCCCTGTATCCTGGACCATGGTCATATAAAGAATATCCTTTTCCTCCAGATCTTCATACACAGAAACCAAACCTATAACAGAGAAATATATTAGTCGCAATACTATAGCAATAAAACATAGTCAAAATAAAAAAACAAACGTTCTTTGTGTCATAAGTATATTAATATGGAGTCACTGTATAATTAAATTAACCGCAATAATAATCATTCATTGTAAACACCCATTCAGTTAATCTGAAGTAGTTGGGTTACAAAACGGACGTGCACAATGAATACCAACCAACGATAGACACACATATCAATTTGATACCCTACTAATCTAATTTTTCTTAACTATGTAATACCCAAATATCTCTTCCTCTGTTAATCTACATTTATACATTTATCTTTTAATAGATATGTACATATTTCCTTTTTTTTTAATATAATTTCCCATTTTGAAACATAGCTCCTCTTATATTCATCATAAATACTCGTTTTGTCTTGTCTTGTCAATTTTCCAATGTACCAATAGTAATGTCATCAATTTATATAAAAAAGGTTAGGATCAACAAATGCTATAAAAATAAGCATATATTAAAGACATTACAATAAAATACATATAAATTAGATGGTTAAAAGAATTAAAGAAACGACTATACAGACCTTAATGAAGTGACCCAAAATGAGAGACGAGCTGCAACTGATTTCTCAGTTCTTTTTTTTTCAGACATCTCGTTCTATGCGTGAGGTAGTGCAGGACTCTTCCCTGATTGCTCTTCAGGGGAGTCAGGGACATACTTGCTAAACCCTCCTCGGTAATCTGTCCTTTTTGGTTGGTGTTTCCTTGTACCCTGCTGTAAGAGAAAGCTTCTCCTTTTCAGGGATAGAGTGGTGGTTCTTGTTCTGAAAATGAAAGTGATTAGTGTCTTAAGATATATTTTGTATAATATTATATTTTTGATACTTACGAACCTCCCGGACGGTCGGTCGAGCTCATCTGACGCTTAGATCAATAGATCTATGAGCTCGTCCGGGAGATCTATATCTTCGCTTGCTTCGCTAAGGATCTTGAGGTTGGGCTGGATGAATTTATTTTAGTATTTTCTGCTGAGTGTTCTTGTCAACTGTTTATTTAAACTTTAGATTTTGTTGGAAGTGGGTGTTTGCACTGTCCAGTCTTGTTTTGACGTATCTTCTCTGGAGCTTCTTGAATCTGGAAATTATGGTTGGAAGAGAAGTGCCAGGGAAGGTAGGATATTTTTCGTAGGATACTCCTCTCAGTTCCCGTCATGGCGTATAGGAGACGAGTAGGAAGTGTTGTCAAGTTTCGAGGTTTGTAATCCATTACTGGACAGATGTAGGTTTTGTAAGTGTGTGGTAATGTCATTGTCCTGCATAACTTGGACGTTGGGTGACTACGATGTAGCGACCACGTGACGAACCTGATCTGGCACAGTTCAATAAATCATTTTTGGGTCGTGTCGACGTGTTGCGCGACTAAAAACCAACGTTGTACCGGCGTTGTTTTAACGACCGTACCGAGGTTGACTAGAGTTTGTACACGACGAAAATCCAACGTTGTGACAGCGTTGCTGTTTCTATGTTCTTTTAATAGTGTTGGTAAATAAAACTTTACTAACTAGGAGATGCACGATGTATCGAACGTTTTGAAAACAAACGATGAAAGCAAATAATAACATTATGGCACCTACGTAGTTAGAAAATAATAAAGTATTTATTCGCCTCCGTCTCTACAAAGAATTCTCAAACTCCGTGAATTTTATTAATAAATATGTTGATGCTACCTCCAAATATTCTCAAGCGCCCCTTTTGTTTTGTGTTTTTAAAAAATATTTTTTAATTTATTTAATAAACAAAATTATCAAAATTATTAAATTGAGCTTGGAACCACTTATAAAAGTTTTCTGAGATTATGTATGGCTAAAAAATATAATATTGAATTTAATATTACATGAAAAACATTATCAAATCTCTTTTTTGACTTGGAAAAGAAACTAACCTACAAAATTTTTATTCTTTACATGGCGGAGATGAGGTGAACTTTTTCTGACCAATAAGAGAAGCTTCTAGGGAGAACTTGACAAGAGAATATGTTTCGGATTAAAAAGGCGGTGAATACGTAGCAGCAGCCGATCATTTTGTCAAAATTTTAATAACTTTTAATAACCACATTTTTACGAAAGCTTCCGCGCATGTCAATTTATAATTATAAAATGGATAACCCTAAGATAGGAGCTAGATTGGGGATCAACTGAATCTCAGCTAATAAATTATGTCTCCCGACTGGTAGTAGCATTGTATAAAGAGTAATATTACTCTTGATACAATGGTAGTAGTAGTCGGCCGGAATCAGCAACGTATTCACTGCAAAATATACATAACCTATACGACTTCGACATCAAAGTTACCTTGTACAGCGATAAAATCTTTCATCGGTTCTCTTGATGAGCTAACTTCTAAAGCTAATTACAAATAAAAAAAATTATAAAGTTATTTTCCCTATCATGCTTGTCACTATTAAGTAATGAAATAAACGTTAACATGCAGACCTACCCAAATTAGGAGAATAGCCATTTTGGATTTGAGGCAGCAGCTTGGTATTGACATTTTGTAGATGTTGTTTGATTATTTTTATATATCTCTATCTATTGATGAGGAAGTCAATTTATATAATATAAGAATTATATTTGACTTCCTCGGCACACTTTGTTTTCGGAGTTTCAGTTTTCGGTAAAATGTTGTTGAGTACTTACTTAAATTTCTTCCGTTTGTCATAGTTATAAAAAAACATAAGTAAGATTATACCATAGAGTTAGGTTAAATTTTTTTAATTTCAAAACGCGGATGTCGGATGACGACTAATTCGCGACGTCGTAAAGTATGACGTCCGGCCGACGTTGGGCGCTGCGATAAGTCCGACTTTCTAAACGTTAGTGCAGCATATTATGTTCCTGTGAAACAACGGTCCTACATAGATGAAGTAGCGGACGTTGGCACAACGTTCTCAAAGTGCAAATTATTAGACGTTGGAATTAAAACGTCGGGACTACGGCGATCCGACGTTGTACAGATATATAAATGATTTTAGTCGCCATACAACCATTTGCCAACGTTGTGATTGGTGCAGAACCAGTCGGGTAGTCAGCAAAATGTGACTTGGGTAACCCATCCCTAGGAATGAGTCTCTCTCCCCAGCGCCTAAGGTTGGTTTCATTGAGGTTTTGATTGGATATTCGTGAGTAGATGGGATGTATGAAGATAATGAGTTGGGTCTTTTGAGGGTTCAGGGTAACCCTCCAGTTGTAGCACCATCGGGAGAATCGATCAAGGAGTTGCTGGGTTTTGGTATTAGGACCTCTGGTAGAAGGAGAATAGTCTTTAAATTGAGTATCGTAAGCGTAGAGTTGAAGGTATTGGCTTTGTGAGGCAGGGACTGATTTCTCTATCTGAAATCGTGTCTTTTATACTTTTCAGGGGTTCTGACGTTAACTCACTTTTAACTATTTTTGATTGTATTAATCTTATAATAAAATAGGTAGAGTTTGTTTAACCATCCTTTGCCGTTGCGTCATACATTATCCATCTCGATCTCACCATCATTAAACGGATGAGACGGAATTATGACGTCATTGACGTATTTCTTAAGTAATTCAGATTATTTATTACTTTTGACAGTTAAGTTGTCATATTTTGATTTGTTGAGTATTTTTGATTATTTTCGCCTTTTTCAATTAATTTTTCATTGTCAAAATGCCTTCCCGGTATAAGAAAGGGCAAAGTTTAATTTTGAAGTTGATTAATTACTTTTCAAGAGAAAGATATGCTGGAAAACCGCTTTTACCGATAAATGCAGTCTACAACGTAAGTATCTAGCTGTATTATGTAAAATGCAACTATTTATTGATTTGATTTTATTAAATTTTATAGCATGTTGCTGATGCTCTAGACATATCTATTAGAACCATTCAAAAAACAGTTACTAGTGGAATAGAAACAGATAAAGGGTACAAACTCAAAGTTCATGCTGGACATGTTTCATGGAAGCACTATTTCAGGCACATAAATCAATTAATCAATAATGACTCGGAAAAAAAAAACATTGATGCATCTCATTTTCTTCCTGTTGTCATAGATCCGTGAATGAATCGGACTCCCAGAGTGATGATGAAGATGATTTTGTTTTTTTATCCGTTTTTTCGTTCCTTTTTCCTATTTGTATTGGGAGTTTTTTCAGAAATAAAGTTATTTATTGCCTGTTTTCTACAATACATGTGTTTTTATTTTCATTTTTTAGGAATACTTACGAAAGTATTTCTCGCAATGACACAGACAATAATTACTATACAATTTTTAAAAATATGAATAGTTATATCCCCAAACTAGAAATTTGAACCAAATCAGTTAAAAAAAGGAGGTTTCAAGTTAAAAAAAATTACTAAATTATGTAAAAATGTACGCAACCCATAAAGCAAAATACAATTTTCGGCATTACCAATTTATTAATACAAACACACCTTAACATGGGTCATTGAAAACAATCCTTAACATATGTCATTAGCTATATTTTAATTTTCAGGTTATGTGTAAAATGACATTCAAATAATATACGACAAACGTAAAAAAGCAGAATACGTCACCGATTATGACGTAACGGCAAAGGATGGTTAAACAAACTCTAACTACATATTGTTTTTATGTAAATACCATTTAATTGATATTTATATATGTATTTTAGCAAACCGAGTAACCATGGAATCACAAATATATAAAACATAACCTAATTTATTCTTGATGGCTTTGATATAGATTTGAACCGACTTTTTTGAGGATTCCTGTCATTTTCTGCATTACTACTTAGTTGATTCACTTCAATATAATTTAAAGTGAACAATTTTAACCTTGAAAAGAATTTCTTTAGGTTTATTTTAAAGTGCTAAAAGTGATTGCGGAAAATATATTGGTATTACTTCGAAGTGTTAGGACTTGCAGTTCTTTAACAAATGTGTTTTTGAATAATCTTTTTTCTCTTACATTCGCTCAGGATAAAAACTGTTACATTAAAATAAGAAAATTTATTATTCTGATAGGGCCTCGGTGTAGGATATCACAATATGTACTATAAAAAAAATTAATTTTTTTTTTAAGACAAATATTCAACAACAAAATTAAAAAAGTTCTTTTATCACAAATTGGTAACATATAATGGATTTACATTAATCGATTCTTTTATGTCAGCATTCCAAATCAGTAGGGCGGTTCCAAAGAAGTTTTAAGGTATAATCCAAAAGATTATTGCCACAAAAAAATGCGATTCCAAAGAGGTATTGTACATCACAAAAAATGACACAACAACACAACAAATGCGGAAAATTTAGTAAATTCTTGAAAAAATAGGCTTTCTCTTATTTTTCAATAAATGATTACAATAAAATTGATTGAATTATCCAAAATATTAATAATAAAAAAACGTAGTATTAGGTAAAAAAAAAAAATACAATTTTCACATTTATAATAAGAAAATTATAAATATTGTATGTGATTTCTAGTGCTACAATTTTGTTTTATATTCTAATAATTATCCTGAAATTTAAGCCGCATCTCATCGATAATACAAAATCAAAAAAGCATTTTTTCGTTTATAAACCGAAAGATAAATCCACTTTGTGATTCGAGAAGAGCATAAAAAGGCCACAAATTTGATTTATCTCTCCATATCTCTGGCTTCAACGGCCGACAACTAACTTAAAGGGAGATAAATGGGACAAACAAAGCAACGAAATGGTTAGAACATTGGCAACATCGACGCGATATCATAACCATATAAAATGTAATAGGAAATTTTTGCTTTTGTGGAGAATTTTTATCAGGATTAGATATACAGCAAACTAAAAAAATTATAAATTTGTTACTCAATAAAATCTTCAATGAAGAAAATGAAATATTATCAGTAGTACAGAAACCACATTTGGGTTTCCATCTAAAAACACCCACCTACCGGAAGTATAACTCCAGGATGAAATTTAATTTGTCCCGCCATTGCTATGCCACCAACCTAGTAAATCCGTGTATGGAATTGTTGTGGGACTGTTATTGCTTGTTTCGACAAATGAATTATTAGAATTGGATGCAGAACCGTAACAAAATATTTTATTAAAAACGGCATTGTCTGAAGTATCTTCATTAAAAAATTGCGGTCTTGAGTACCTATAGTTAAATTACATAATTTTTTGAATAAAATTTTGAAAAACATTAACAATTATTAAATCTTTTATTACAAATTTGATGGTATTTTTAAAAAAAAAATATTATTAATATTTACTATAAGCGGCTAGTAATAATGTGTTGGTAACTTGAATGATACTAAGTTTAATTTATTTGTATTTCTGAGATGAAACACCAAAAGAGAAACTAAAAAAAATAAATAAGCATAATCTTAAAAATAAGTGTAACTAATAAAAACCATTTAGTGCTATTATACAGGATGCCTCATTTATATGAAAAGATGAAACGATAATTTACTTTGTTGATAATAAATAAGTAATGTAATTTAAGGTCAAATCTTTTTATTATGGGTTCGTTCCACGAGTAGAATTTGAAATACATCACAAGTAAAATATTAAATAAAAAAATTTTTGGACGCCAGTCTAACTGATTTTTTTGATGTAATTAGAAAGAATTAATAAAAAAACTATGATATATTTCAAAATCCGTCCTTTCTTTTTTTTAGGGGTTTAAGGAAATTAAACTCAAATTAAACGTTATATTTTTTTATTTCACGATAAAAAGTTCCAGAGATTTTTTCCTTTTCTTTAAAAAAAAACTAAGTTTTTCTTGGGGTTCACCTTATCTTCCTTCTCCAAAGGAAACTGGATAGCTTGGTCCAAAAACGTAGTCCAGGAAAACGTAGTCCAGTATAAAAGAAGGTCAAAGAAATACAAGCTTGATCCAAGAGAACGTAGTATCAAAAAAAACTGTGGCCAAGAGGAAAAACTAAAGTCCAGAGGAAAAACGAAGCCCAAAGGAAAAACTGAAGTCCAGAAGAAAACCCCTAAAGTTCACATAAAATAAATATAAGACAAAAATCTTATAAATTACCAGATTTCATGGTCTCTGTTTTTGAAAAAGAATATAAAACAATGATAATATTTAAAAGAAATACATGAATTTATGATCAAAATAAAAAATACAAAAATAATTAAAATGAATTAGATTTTAATCTATAAAAACAAAATACATAGATTCTCTTTTTGTAAAGTAAATTGTCAGTAGATAGAACGTCCTTTAACTTTAACGGTTCTATAACTAACGACATACTTTCAGTAGATACAACGTCCTTTAACTTTAAAGACTCAATAAGTAAAGGCAATGACGTTTAGAATAAAACTTTACAAGTTGATTTCTTGTATAATTGTCATAATCTAAACGTCATTGTCATTAGTTACAGAACCGTTAAAGTTAAAGAACGTTCTATCTACTGAGTAAATGACGTTTAGATTGTGACAATTGTACAAGAAATCAACTCGTTAAATTTTATTCTAAACGTCATCGCCTTTAGTTATTAAATCATTAAAGTTAAAGGACGTTCTATCTACTGACAGAAAGTAAAGTAAAGTTCTTTATTTTCCTTGTGGACAATTACAAATTGTATAGGAGTCGTCAATTACAGTTTACTAGGTTAATTTACTATGACTATGGCTCAGTTAAAAATTACATTACATTTATCAATAAAATATTTTTTTTAGGCAGTTTTAAAACTTTTTAATTTATTTATATTTCTAATCTCTTCAGGCAAATTATTAAATAGTTTTAAGCCCAAAATACATGGAGATTTTTTCCCAATATCATAATTGCAGAAAGGTATATGAAAATCAAATCTTTGTCGTGTTTCTCTTTTATGATATGTACAATTAAGATAAAATTTATTTTTATTTTGAAAAACAAAAACACATAATTCGTAAATATAGAGGCCGGGTAAAGTTAAAATTTGATATTTTCTAAAAATGTCTCGACAACTATATGTTCTCGACACACCTGCCATACATCTGATTACTTTTTTTTGTGCAATAAATACATCGGAGAAAGAAGGTGAAGTTCCCCAGAAACACAAACCATATCTAAGCGTACTTTCGATTAAACCATGATATAATTGAAGTAATTGACTTTCTGTGAGGACCATTCTTAAATTTTTAAATTTGTAGCATTCTGAATTTAGTGACGCAATAATTTTATTACATTGCATTTTAAAATTTAAGTGTTCATCTAGAATTATACCCAAAAATTTTGTATTCTAAGAAAAGGGAATGATAACATCATTTACAATCAAATCCAATTCATTTACAGATTTTTGAAAATTATGAAATCTCATACAATTAGTTTTTCATAAATTAAGACATAAGTGATTTGTTTTAAACCAATTGTCAACATTTTGTATTGTTAAATTACTTTCCTGGCTTAGACTAATCTCCTCTTTATTTGATATTATTATAGACGTGTCATCCGCATACAAAGTAAACATCGCATCATTGGAAACCTTTTCAATTCCATTTATGTAACAGGCAAAAAGAACTGGGCCTAAAATAGATCCCTGTGGGATCCCTTGATCTATATTAAGCTTATCGGATTTAAAATGTGATATGGTACCATGGTTGTTATTTATTATTTCAACGTATTGACTTCTATTATGTAAAAATGATTTAATCCAATTTAGTGATGCGTTATTTACTCCGTACCCAGACAAACATTTCAATAAAATATTGTAGTCTACGCAGTCAAATGCCTTGGTGAGATCACAGAAAATTCCGACAGGGCAATCGCCTGCTTCAATATAATTTACAATTCTTTCATAAAAGGAATGAATTGCAGTTGCTGTCGATTTACCTTCACAAAATCCGTGCTGATTTTGAGATAAGATTTTATGTCGGTTTAAGTGCTTTAAAAGTCTATCCAAGAAACAATATTCAAAAACTTTAGAAAATGAAAAAGGTAAAGTTATTGGACGTTAAATTTCCATATCTAGTGGATTATTATTTTTGTGAATAGGAATAACTTTATATAACTTTAAAGCCGCTGGAAAAAGTCCATCACTAAAGGATAGATTTATAATGTAAACCATTGGCTTGACAATTGAAAAAAGGACTTTTATTACAACAAAACATGGAACCTCGTCCGATCCTGAAGATTGCTTATTTTTTAGTTTAGAAATAATTAAGTTATAAAATTCTTCTTCACTGAAGGGATATAGTATCATTGGTGTGAACTCGTCTTTTATAATTGACACTTTTTTATCTTCATTATTTTGCAAAATATTTTGAACAATGTTCCTTGGTGTAAATTCAAAACATTTATTAAATAAACTGGCAATGGTGGTTGGATTAATTACCGTCTCACCATCTACTTCAAGAGATAAATTGTTTATAGTTTTTTTGTGACTTTTTTGTGTTATTTCAGATACCGCTTGCCATGTCACTTTATTTTTATTATCAGCAAGAAAAATTTTATTTTGATAGTAAGTACATTTTGTGCTCTCTATTAAAGACTGGTGTTTCTGTTTATGTGAATTATAAATTTCCTTAGGGTGCGGCCACGCTTGCGAGCGATTTATCGCGAGAGATAAATCGTGGACGACAATGTAGCGGGTGACAGGCGGGAACCTGTCCACAGGAAAGCGACTAAAATATCAGTTTTCGTCATGACTCTCACAAGAGCGCGTCGAATTGCCCTTCTTTTGGAAGATGATCTATGTATAGACCCTTTTTTGAAGCGCAAAAGGAAATATGGTGTACATCCTATCAATAGATATAGAAAAGCATATGGGGAATTTCATCACTTGTACAAACAGTTAAGAAAATACCCAGACAGGTTTTTCCAGTACTCTAGAATGAGTATAAACACATTTGACCTAAATAAGATCTGCCATAAAATAGGTCTACTTTGAACTTCCGAAATTAAAATTTCTTTAAAACACGACATCTTGTCGACCTTGTACGTGCAGTTTACAAGACAAAATGCAACAAAAGTCGCTAAGAAATCAAACCGAATTGAAAACAGAACGACACGCTTAGCCGCTGAGCGATTTCTCGCTAAGCGATTTTGTAGGTATGGCCACTCCAATAAAATTCAATGGGTTTGAATTGTTTTTTTGTCGTTCAGTCGTTTACGATTTATCTCTCGCGATAAATCGCTCGCAAGCGTGGCCGCACCCTAAGGGTGCGATGGTATAAATTTATTAGTGTATTTAAATTTTTAAATTAAACGAAAACTTACCTATGTAAGAGAGCACCTCTGTTGAGCAAAAGTTGAACTACCCTTGTGTGTCCTTGTTGGGATGCAATATGAAGTGGTGTTAAACCTCCTCCGTCACTCTCGTTTATTATAAAAGTGCCTTTCTCGGAATCCAATAATTGTTTGACGGTATTATAGCGACAGTATCTAAATTAGAAATTATATAAATATTGTTATATAACGCAAAATTGAGGAAAAATAATTAAATATAAACGCATGTGGAGCGCCCCGCGTCAAGCACGTTCAACGTGACATCTTTGTCGCGTATTAATCGTGGATTTATAAATTTAAGAATTTGAAAGTTTGTCCAATATACAAAACTATGTATTTATTTTAAATAAATAAATTGAATATTGTACATATGTTGTAATAGAATATTAAATTTAATGATTAATAAATAATTTTTAATTAATTGGTATACATATTGTAACTTCCCACCTCATGCCTATTTATCTCAGGATAAGATTTTTTTAAGTAGTGCAGATGTTTTAATTCATTACTGGATTTTTTAATTTCATTAGTAACCCATTTATTACAAATGTCAGTACTTTTAACTTGATTTTTTAAAGGAAAATGCAGATCAAAATCATTATAAAAATTTTTTGAAAAATAATCGAATGCTAAATCCAAATCACTTATTTTGTAAATATTATTCCATTTTTTATTAAATAAACAATTTTCAAAGTTATTTAAAGATTCGTCATCATAATATCTTTTTTTAAATTTTACAGTTTTTTTTGATATGACAGGCGCGTCAAGTTCAATAAATATGGATCTATGATCAGAAACTATATTATCTAATACACAATTTACACTTGTTTGAAAATTTACAAAAACGTGATCTATGGTTTTTACCTTATTTTTACTTATTCTGGTCGGCCACTTTATTTTTGGATATAAATTAAATTCATTTAAAATACTACATAAGTTATTAAAGTCTTTAAAATCATGTTCATCGTTATAAGAATCTAAATTAAAATCACCACATAAAAAAATCTTCTTACCAGGTTTATATACATAATTGATTACTTCATAAATTTTATCAAGAAAGTTAGAAATTATACCAGATGGTGAACGATAACAAACAATGACAATTGTGTCAAATTTATCTTTATTTTTTATTATGATGCCACAAATTTCAATATGTTTTTCTTGGCAAAAATTAGTCAACTTAATTTTTTTAAAAGATTTGTTTGATTTGATCCATATACCTACTTCTCCACAATTAAATTGAGATCTACAATAATAATTATCTAACTGAAAACCATCCACTACACAGGTTTCTATAGCTTCACTATTCAGAAAAATTTCCGTTAGACATAAAATTTCAAGATTATTAAATTCAGATGCACATACACAAATATCACTAATTTTTGAAAAGTTTAAACCCTGAATATTTAAAATTAATACATTAGGACCAAGCATTTCCACACACCCAGATATTGTTATATTGTTTCCCTGATTTTCTTGGCCTGTAGAAAATTTCTTATGCATGCATTGGCGGGCCACTTGGTCGGATCCATGGCTGATCTAAAGTTGCTTTGATAAATCGTAACTTTAAACGATGAATAGTATTCCGGATACTTAGAATTTAGTTGCTCACATTGCACTTCTGGAAAATGTTTGGTTAAGAAAGTCTTCAAATCCTCTGGTTTTAAATTAGGTTCAAGTCTGCAAACATGTAATGACACCTTTTTTTGTACTCCTTTTATTGATACATCTACGGTGTTTGTATGCGAGACACAGACATCAGATAAATTATATTATTATAAATGATAAGAACTTTTAAGTAAATGAAAAAATATACCGGCATAAAAAAAACAAATAAAAATAACAGTAAATGTTAAAGCGTCGAAATAATGAAAAATGATTTCAAAGAATTTTGGTGAAAATATAATATAATAAAAACTTACCCTATAAGATGAGGGGGAAAAAAAGAAATCTTCAGTAAGCGACACGAAGGATATAAAGTCAATTATTTTGACTCAGTATGAAATGAGAAGAACATTATTAACATGGTAAAGACATTTTATAGGAATACCAAGAGAAGAGAGGACGCGAGGAAATAAGAAGGGGATATCAAGCGAGTATGAAATTAAAATATATTGAGTAGAGGAATAATGAAAATACAGGGTGGCACAAAAAAACGTAACAAAGAACAGATTACTTTTCAGCTTCAAATAGTAGTATACCGGGGTAACTTTAAGAGTCACCACTTTTCATGGTGGTCCAAATATACGAACACAAGAGGTCCTAATTTAAAAAATTAATCAACATAATGAACCTCACGTTATTAAACTTTTATTGCCCCAATTCTTGTTTTGGCTCGTAATTTTAGTTTAGGTTGAAAAAAATACAATAAACACGAATGTACACTCAAAATTTTAATAAGTTGTAATTTAAAGCTTGTATAGTTAAATATAGGTAAAGAGCCTAAAGGCAGTTATGGCAGGAATTAAAAGTCCATAGGGAAAAAAAATTAAATAAAATATGTAATTATTTGTATTGATGAATCATCAGAAAACACGTCTTTAAAGGAGAATTGCATAGGTTTAGATCGATGATGAAACAAGCACTAGTGGCCTACATTATCGTATCGTATATACTCTATTGGAATATAAGCTTTCTTTAGTTTTGGTGGTATAGGTGATGATTGAGATAATGGTCGACCCACAGGTCATTTTTGTTGAGCAACACAAACCGAACATAGCGATTCGGCTACTTCTGTGCGAAATATTGGCAGTTAAGTGCGCTCTCTTTGCAAACGATGATATAGTTTATATGCATTAACCACTGCCATATCCAACATATGAAAAAAGAGTCGATTAGTCCACTTTATAGTCTTGATTCGAATGTGGTAGCGGCCGAGAAGTCTATACATAACATCGACTCCAACCATGTAATGATCATATTCACTAACAAGCAATTTCTTTTTCTTTTTGTTGTTTATATTTATTTATTTATATTAATCCCTTAATAATTTTAACTGTATAATCATATCAGCAGCTCCTAAGGAAATGGGTAAAACGAACCATGTTAGAAAACACAATCCCGTACCATGGTGAAATGCAACGGTCACTCAACATCGTAGAAAGATGGTGCCGGAAAGAGGGATTATAAAGGAAACCCGGCGAAAACATCAGTTGTTGCCTTCACAAGGAGAAGAAACCTAGACATAAATGGACTATCAATGTGGGGAAAATAACTAAAACTGACAACACGGGTTAAATATTCGGAGGTTGTCCTAGATAACAAATTAACGTTCTCTAGCCATATAGATAAGGCAACGGAAAAAGCTCTAAGAGCGCATTGGGCCTGCACGAGGATAACTTATGCTTCCCTAATATGGGGTTACATTAGCGAACAACGCGAATCGAGCTAGGCAGCATGTCTTCTGGTTACAGGGGCTTTTAGAACAACGCCTACTGCGACTGTAGAAGTTCTGCTGAGGCTTCCTCCACTCCACGTAGTAGCGGAAAATGAGGCACTGGCAGCAATATACAAACTGGGTATAAGCGGCATGGGATAGGAACTGCCATGGTGGCAGAAAAACTGAGAGAAAATCCGGTGCTAACCATGCCATCGAACAGAATACCTGTCAGCCACAACTTTGTGAAACCCTTCAGGGTAAACATACCAGGGAGAGAACGAGTGAGGTCAGGACCATCAGGCTGGTATACTTACGGGTCCAAAACAGAAGACAACACAGGTTCTGGATTCTATCATATGAATTCAGGGAGAACTTGCATTCTAAACCTGTGATCTATGGCAACTGTATTTCACGCAGAAATATTTGCGATAAATGCTTGTATAAATATGCTGCTGCGCTAAGATTTTAGAAATAAAAAAACCCGTATATACGCAGATAGCCAAGCATTTCTTAAAGCAATACAAAGGATGGAAATATAGTCCAAACTAGTATTAGACTGCCATTAAGACCTAAATATCTTGGCAGAACACAACAAGATAACTTTTGCATGGGTGACTGGGCATGAGGGCATAGAAGGAAATGATTAGGCAAACCGCCTGGCTGGTAAAGGAACTGAAAAACCTTTAATTAGATTTCAATACACATGTGATAGACACCTGAACCTCGTAGGAGTATCGGAAGATTCTCTATGGTAGAAAATGTGAGGAAGAGGACGAAACTCCTCTTCATGTATTATGGTATTGCCGGGACCTGAACGGGGAAAGGGAATGACACTTTGGGGTACAGTATCCTGAACCCGAAGAGACATCGAAAACTAACATCAGAACTATTCTTGACTTTGTCATGAGTACTTGTCCGATGTGAAAAATGATGGGACAGAATAGGCCTAGAGCCTAAGTGCAGGTGGGACCTCCCACTCCCGATTCATCTAAAAAAAACCATGGTGGAATGAGGAATGTAATTTAGCAATAATAGTTAGTAAAAAATCACGTAATAAATATAAAAGACATAAA
This sequence comes from Neocrepidodera transversa, assembly GCA_963243735.1. NCBI lineage: Eukaryota > Metazoa > Arthropoda > Insecta > Coleoptera > Chrysomelidae > Neocrepidodera > Neocrepidodera transversa. The sequence continues at coordinate 37,962,297 of OY725337.1, read as the reverse complement.
ACAGTAGAGAATCTTCTAGATTTTAAGAAACAAAAAGCACAAGCGAGGATAAAAACTCAAAAAAACCAAAGAACATCTTGGAGAAAGTATATCCAAAGCATAAATACATCAACACCTTTATCAACAGTATGAAAAAAGCATATCTGAAAACAAAATAATTTACGGAATTACAGCTTTTAAGATGAATGACATTCAGAAGAGCAGAAACATTAGCACAACAATATAGTCAATTTTCTAGTAATGAAAACTACGATGAAAACTTCTTAAAATTGAAAAATTAAAAGGAAACGTGTCTAATAACAATAGAAGACAATTTAAATACAATAAGTATTACCATTTCCAAATAAGAATTCAAAGAGGCACTCAATTTTATGAATAACACCTCACCTGACCCGGACGATATTCCTATAATTTTCATGAAAAATCTTGCCGCATCTGCCAAACGTTTCCTTTTGGACATTTTAAACATCATCTGGAACCAACATAAATTTCCTGAAGTTTGGCGACGATTAACTGTAATCCCCATTCTCAAACCTAAAAAATCGAGTCAATCTTCATTAACCTGCACCACTTGCTAACAAATAGAAAAAATAATTAACCGTAGGCTCCTATGGAACTCAGAATATAACATTCAGCTAATTCCAGAACAATCCGGATTCAGATCCAACAGAAAAACCTTAAATAATATCATAGACTTAGAAAGTCAAACTAATGAAGCGTTTGTCAACAGACAAAAGTGCGTGGCAGTTTACCTTGATCTCAGTAAAGTATTTCATGCAACATGGATATATCAAATTCTTAGGGTCAGTTTTTCAATCAAAGTTTAAACTACGTTCAGTATATGAACTTGGTTTAGTTGAAATATGGTGTATTTCAAATGAAGTTCTGGTCTGAACTTTGTTTAAACTACCCGAAAAATTGAACCGCCAAAGTTGAACTTTCAAACTATGATCAGTAACGTGTTTTGATATTGACATAATATTTATTTATTGTACGGCACAAGAATAGTTATTTTTGTATATTTTTTCAAAAAATCAATTTAATGTATGAATAAGTGAATATGATGAGGAAATTGATGCCTTTTTAAAGTATATACCAAGAAGAATTTGTATCATTCGAGTAAAATCAAATAATTTTTTAAACTGGGATTAGCAAATAGAATTAACAGGTAATTACATTATTTAGATTTTCAAACTTGTGTTTTGTATTCTAGAAATAATGCACTACCATCTAGGGTCATGGTTTTGTTAACAATAAGATTTTTTGCAACAGGGTCATTTTTAATTACTATAGATGATTACTGTAGAGTACATAAAGCAACATTATTGTCTAGAGCAATAGCTGCATTACGTCCGGAATACGTTAGAAGGCCACAAACGGAAGAGGAAATCAGAAGTGTGCGCTATGGCTTCCATAGTATTGCAAGATTTACGCGTTGTATTGGAGATTTGGATTGCACTCACGTAAAAATACAATGTCCTGGCGTGAAGCAAGCTGAAATTTACAGAAATATAAAATAATACTTTTCAAAAAACGTTCAAATTATATCCGGATCAGATTTAAGTAACTACAACATCAGGATAAAATTGGAAAGGGGTGAAATGGTAGAAAATTTGCTTGTTGCATGGATATCCTGTTAAAAAGTATTTAATAACTCATGGAAGTATCTTTATTCTCACCTAAGTCCAGCTAGGAATCAAATTAGATAAATTGTTCTTTAATCATTTAATCACATTATAAACATATTCTATTAATGATAATGATATAACAAATTTAATTTCGCGGCTTTATATTTACTTAACAATTAAAAAAATAGATTATTTAATTTGGGTTCTACCTGGACTATGTAAATAAATATTCTCCTCAATTTTGGTGCTGCCAACATAAATTAAATTTAAATCACCGGAAATATGTTACTGACATGATTGAAAAACTCTATTCTGAGTTGTATATTTGATCTAAGATCAGGTAAACGAATGTTTAAACTATTATTGAAAAAATGGCCCTTAATTTACTTCAAGCAAGGGGAGACCGAGATAAAATTCTAGCCTCTATTCAAAATTTCAAGTGAGAACTAATGGCGCACTATCGAAAACTAAGACATAAGCAAACGGTATTCCACTAGGATCGATTATCAGCCATATTCTCTTTCTAGTAGCAATCAACTACATTTTGAAAACCATATGAAAACACATTGAAGCTAAACTCTACGCGGACAGTTTGATATTATCCATGAAAGGAAAAAACGTCGATAGTATAATTCGTTTATTACAAACACAAATATATGAGCCGGAAAAATGATCTCATTTATGTAGTCTAAGATTTTCATGTGATAAAACCCAATGCATGATCTTCTCCAAAAAAATTACACATATGAAACCAACCATCAAAATGTACGGGAAAAACCTTAGGCATACGGAAGAATTCAAATTCCTAGGATTATCGCACACTAATTCGATCAAAAATCGATTATGTATGCATCGCATACTCGTCCGTGAAACTATCTATATGGAAGCCACTTGATGTCTTACATAACCGCCGTCGTCGCAGTGCCAGGCCCGAGACTCCGAACTTCTACTTGTATTTTTCAATTTTCGGGGCGGCTTTCAGATTGGTCCGGACGGGGCATGCCCCTTGATCCAGTCAGAGTAAGTCCAGTGTTAACTCTCTCGTTGACGACTTTTTTGGCTGTCCTCGTTTATTAAAAATTCTTATCTTGTATGTTGTCTACATGTCTGATACTTGTCATTGATATTTGTCTGTAAGTCAGTTTTAGCTGCCTCCTTGCATTTTTGCGATTTTTTCCATACATTTTTGGAACATTTGTTTTTGCATTTATTGAAATTGCCTCATCACCGTCTGTATGTTGGTGTTTTGTATATATATTCCTTTCGTTGACTTGCTTTACCTAACTCGAGGGGTCGTTGGTCTTGATGGTTCTCTTTGTGTTATCATTTGAGGTGCTCTCGGCACCTTTGAGCATCCCCTGTAGTTGGTTGGATTCTCTCCTTGATAATTAGCACAAGTCGGTTTCTCTTGTTTTGTTCTTTTGCATTCATATGTGCGGTGATTACGCCGTATATGACGCGTTTCGTCTGGAATGTTGACTATCCATGACGGAAGCCTTGACACCGATAGCATTGAGTTGCATCTGTCCCTCTTTGTTGATCTTCTATGGCGACCATCATATCTAGCAGATATCTGATTGCTTTATAGTAATGTTTGTCTTCTCTATTTATGTCCACTAGGAATAGTGGCAGCATCTCACGTTTTCCGTATCTACTTCTTAGTTGGCTTACCTTAAGAAGTTCCAAGCCAATTTCCATAAGATCATTCTTTACCTCTTCCTCCTTAAACGTCTTGATTAAACCTTTAATTACAATCCTAGTTGGTTTCTCCTCTTGAACTCTATAGGAGTACCATTTTACTTCAGGTTTTGTCTATAGGTATTTAACTAATTTCCTGTAATCTACGGGACATGTCGTAATTATTCATAGCAAGTGTTGTCTCTTGTTGTACTGTATCGTAAATTTCTATGAAAGATCTTTAATTTCGTGTCTTATTTTGACCCAGTTGTCTGGTGACTCTAATACTATATGAGTGGTGGATTGGGTCCTTTGCTTTGGAATTCCTCTGTGGGAGGTGTAGAAGTTGACATTTTGGCTGCCGCTTTGGCAGTTTTGTCTGATTCTGCAGCACGGCTCGTACATGCAGTCGGTTTGATTTCCATTTCGTTTTCCATTCCTGTTTCTTCTTTTTTGTCTTTTTGTTTTGGTTTTATGTCTTTTTTTGTAGGGGCATCTTCTCTGCTAACGGACATTTCCTCAGTGTTTTTTGTCTGTAAAGCTTGGTTTTCTTCCTTAAGCTTTTCCAGTTCCGTCAATATCCCAACTAATTTTTGCATTAATTGCTTATTTTGAGCTCTCAGATTCCCGCTTTCAATTATCGGATCGTATTCACTAAGTTACACTTCTGGCCTTTTCTATTACTTCGTTAAATTTTTTCATTTTCCCATGTTTTTTCTGAATAATATTTCTCTGTTTGCAGTATATTTTTGTTGAGGCTTTCTGTATCTTCTTCTAAATCGATTTCCTCCTCTTAGGTATCGAATATGTCCTGGTTGACTACCTTTTTCTTTTTTTCTTTCTTCCTCAACATCCTGTAAAGGTAGAATTTTATCTTTTTTTCAGTAGTAAGTACGGAAAAGTACTAAAAACAGATTTTTTCTGCTTGTTTTTTTGTTCTCTGTAGCGTGGCCTGTTCACTTCTACTCTCTCCGCTGAACTCATAACCAAGCAATAAGAATAATTTTAGGAGCTTATCGAACGACACCAATTGATAGACTGTACTGCAAATCGGGAGAAGCATAGCTACGGACAGACAGCACATTCTTACACCCGTATGCATAGTCGTTCGCCAGCCACTCGCCAAAGTTTCGCCGCTCGCTACCCAAGAATTGTAATGCATAGTCAAACGCCAGAACAGTAACGACTGCGCACTAGTTTATATTTCGGCGAAGCGGTGGCGAAATACGGGAGATGGTCAGTAGCATCTCCGCCAATTCTCCGGCAAACTTTTAAAACTATTTCAGTTCAGGGAACAGTTGTAGTAATGCAGTTTTTAAGTTATAATTATGATTTTTTTAATAATTCATACAAAGTGTTTTATTATAATATATACAGGATGAAATATTTTTTTTAATTTTCGAATTTTAAATATTAAACTAACATCTAAATACATTATCACAAACAAAATTGATAATATTAACTTTTTTTAACAATTAAATTATAATTATAAATTTTTAATAGTTTCTACACAGTGTTTTATTACATATACAGGATGAAATAATTTTTTTAATTTTCTATTTTTTTTAATTTAGCCTGTTCTTGCTGCATAACCAGTTTTATAACATGCCTCATCCATTCTTACTTTATGTAATTCCTCAAGCTTTTCTCGTTCCCTATTTATGAGCTGCAACCTCTAACTTGCGTTATTTCGTCTAGGTGACTTTTTTGCAGTTTTTATTTTTTTTAAGAAGACACTAGATTAGATGGTGTAGCTGAAATAAATAAAAAATGTTGGACAATACAGTACGAACAAGAACAAAAAGAAATTATACTTTTCAGTACAATTTTCACATGATGTATATGAAGTAGCATATATTTCATAAAAAATACATAATTTCAAAAGTACAAATTTAATTCTTTTATTGACACGTTTTACGATTTAAACGTAAATAATTAAAAAATATAATATGTACCTATTACTGGGAGTACTACTTCATTTACCGGTGCTTCAGAGGTGACAGAAGTTGAAGGTGTGTTTAAAATAAAAGGGAAACCTTTTTTTTGTAACAATTTTTATAAAAAATACACCATTTTTAAGAACTTCTTAATGTAACGGTCCAGTTTTTGTGATAAGACAAATACCTTTTTGTTAACCCTTGTATAGGTGAATTATGTTTTCTACGCTACCTTGTATGCAATTGGGGATAAATATTTGTGGTTTTCATTTCCTTTCAGCACTGTACGACGTTTTTATTCCTCAGAGATACGTATATTTCAACTTATGTGCTTATCGAACGGCTTCCTAAAAATAACACAATTTTTCTGTTAGTAGGAGACTTAATTCTCATTCTTTAAAACCCTTAGATATCTAGGTATATTCCTACCTTAAATTAAGAGTCCCATTCTCTTATATTTCTCCGTTTCCTCAGTGAATCATTGGCTAATGTTAACCTATATTTATACTTGGGTGTTATTCCCTATTTTGCTCCTTAGATGGTATTGTTGACTTGTCATCCAGACACGACTATTCTCTGGTAATTTCTAGGCTGGCTTATATTATTTCGGGTTAGCGTGGCGTAGATAATAATAATTTATTTCCGTATCGGGTATTTGTTTATTCTTGAAGTGACATTTCTTAGAGGTTAATTTCAATCGGACATTTGGCTTGTCATCTGTCGTTAGTACGTCACGGGTGCGTTCGGTTTGTTCTCATGTGAACCTAAGGTAAATACTTGTCGCTCGTTATTCGTTCGTGGTTTGATTATCGGTTCTCTAGAGAACCGTGTTGTCGAGTGGACATGTATTACGGCGTATCCCATGGCGCGTGTGCTGTTGGTCGTTACTATTCGATAGGGAGGACATGCTCCTCTCGGGTGACATTTTCGAACGTGGTAGAGTTCTTGACATCGGGCGTGATGCGCGGTTTATCTTGTGTTTTGATTAGCCGAATTGGGTCACTTGACCGTCAGACGGTCCGTGATTGGTCGTAATTTGTTGGAGGGAGAAAATGTGATTTTGGAGAAGAAGGGCGTGGAAAAACTTTTGATGGTTTTTTTCAAGAGTTAACAAGTGGTTGGAAAAACTTAAAAGAGCATTCCTGGAAAAATCGGGGTATATTTTGTGATTTGTGATATCATCTTCGTCGGAAGGATTTCCCCTCGATTTTCCGCTCCTGTGTAAGAAATTGGCATCCTGGTTTTGGAGTTATTTGGATAAATGCATCGTGCATTTTTTTTGGTGTGATGGCCATATTGCACAGCGGCTTTTGAAGTCGGATTTATTGGAATAACGACCCTAGTATTACATCGTGGTCAACCTACTCCTCCACTTTTGGGTTATTTGGTATTTTGGTTTGTTATAACTCAGGATTTTAACCCTTTTTGTACAAAAAGGTAAGATTTTTTTTGTATATACCGGCTTTTTCCTTTCAACAATTTTGAGAGCGCATGTGGGCCATTTCTACGATCATATCTACTAGCTTAACTTCAAATTATTTTGTTAAGTGGGAATTTCACTTACTTGATGGGTATTTAATTTAATTTAAATGTAAATTCTAAGTTTGGGAAGGTCCACAGTTAGTGGTTTGTTGATTTTTTTTAAATAGCCTTGTGGGTATTATAGCATTTTTTTTTGACTATTTTAGGGTTCTAGTATCAGGCGGTTGAAACCCAGTTTTCTAGTACCAGGCGGTTAGTACCAGTTGTCTAGTATCAGGCGGTTGAAACCCAGTTTTTTTGTACGAGGCCTTTCCTATAAGATTTCTAGTACCAGTCCTTACCTATAAGACTTTTAGTATCCAGCTCTTCAGTGACAGATCATCAGTGCAAGCTTACTGGTATCAAGCTTTCTACGAAGAAGACTAGAGTGTGTAATCTACGCGGCTGTGTTTTGTTCAGCTAAGTCTTAGTTTTAAGAGCTCTAAATATTTCACTACTATTTTTTGGTTTTTATATATAAATTTTCTTATTTCGGTAAGCACATAAAACATTAGATTCACGTCAATGAGGAGGGTTTTGTAATTTGATCTATTGTTATTTTATTTTATATATCATATATCATTGTAATTTAATAGTCACTTCAGGCTTATACTATTTCTGATTGGTTACTGTAAAGCGGAAATTAACTTTATATTTTTCCATCGTACGCTCCCAAGAAGGGACTTACTTTATTTAGATACCTCTACGTCGCTTTTGGTACCAAAATCGTCGCGCCTATTTGAAAACACTTTAATCGTATTTTTAATCTCCGCTGAGGGCGCTCTAGAGATATATAACCATTTATTTTATTTTTTTTGTGGTACAAGAATTTCGCTCATATTTTGTTCACGTTTTCTTTTGAAATTGACAACTTAAGTGAATCAAATCTGTTCTTTTTTTTTGTGCTAGTGTGTGTTACATTTAAACATTTAATTATACTTTGAATTTGTGTGCTACTATTATTTTTTTTTCTTACTGTGTTACTCATCGAAAACCCATTACTTTCAAATAAATCTTCGTGTGTATTTGAATGTATTGTCTTTGATTTACCTAGTTCAGCCGTTTGAAAGGTAAATTTGAATTTTAATTCAGAAGAAGGTATAACGGCTTGGCGCAAAGTTTTATTCGATCATATTTGACCCACTCCCATCTCCACTACAGAGTGACACCGAAGGCTTAACGGTTGAGATCGACAACCCATACACATGTAACTCCGGGTTTGGAGGTTACATAAATTATAAAAAAAAAATTACCTTTTTCCGAATTCAATATCGTTTCCACCACTGTATCTCCTTCAATATTTACGTTAGACGTACATGCGTAAGTTTTTGGTCGGCTTTTATCTATGAAAAAAAAACTGCATTTAGTATAACAGACGATATCCAAAAACGATACTACAAGTAATTTTTTTTTCGTTATTAATCCATCGTTATTATAATTACCTGCGTATTCGTTGTCACATTAAATTCGGCTACAAATTTTTCCCATGCTTTCTTTTTTTTTCTATATTATCATCCGTTCTTTTATTTTCAATAACAGGATATCGTCCAAGAATCTGTATTAATATTTTCTTCTTGCCCGCTGAATACTTCACTGCCATTTTTAATTTAATAGTTTTCAACCGCAACCGTACCACCGAATTTTAACTTTTCAATAAGAAAAAAATGCAAACCGTGTCATCTAAATTCCTCAAATGCACGTAGTAATACCCACGTGTTTACTGTAAACAGATGAATTACGCATGCTTAAGCACCCAAGGACGTTCGGAGATTCGTAGGAGCTTTGCCAGAGAGGAGACCGGAGAGAGATCGACTATGCATAGTAAACCATGCGTTGCACTTTCGCCAGCGCGTCGCTGGAGCACTCGCTGGGATAAGCCTTCGGCGTATCGCGAGCGAACGACTATGCATACGCGTGTTAGTCTTTTCCATGCCGCGAGAATATCACCAACCCTAACCTATTCTAACATCATAAAGTAAAATAGGCAACGTTGTAAATTATTTTTTGAAAATACAGAATGGTCTGAAATAAACAGTACTGAAACTAAGTTGGCGGTGTCTCTATGCGCGTGCTGTCATACCCAAGTTAACTAGTATAGATCTGCCAAGTAAACATTAAACAATTAATTAGTAGGGCCTTATTGTTAAAAATGGTATTAAGTAGAGAGGAGAAAGTGTTTCTGGTAGAGCATTATTTTCGCTCATACGGAATCGGCCGACGTAATGGTGCAAGTCTGCGATACGTGTCTGATCAATCCACACAATGGTTTAATTAACGTTCTCCCAGTACTGCTGTAATTTTTAAGATTATTGAAAAGCTTAGAAATACGGAAAATGTATTGTGCCAAAGTTAAACAAACTCGGGGCGTCCCAAGACAGTGAACAATAATAATAACCATGAACGTGTTTTTGAGCAAATCTTGGAAAATCCGAAAGTCAGCCAGACAAAGACAGCCTTGCATCTTGGTTTAACAACAACTTCCTTGCAAAGAATCCTGAAGGAGCTGGGTGCATTTTAGTATGTGATTCAGGTACATCAACAATTACATGCTCGGGATTATCGCAGTAGAGTGGAATATTGCGCCATAATTCTTGCGTTACAATATGAAAATCCTGAATTTTTGAAAAATTTATGTTTTTTAGACGAAGCACATTTTCATTTGTCAAGCCATGTAAATCGTCACACATATTGATTCCTTGGCTTTGCTAGACCAGATGAGGTTCAAGAAGTTTCTTTAAATAGTCCGAAAATGAGTGTCTGGTGTGCAGTTTCAGGACACGAACTCATTTGTCCGTACTTTATCGAAGAGAATGGTAGGCAAGTCATACTTAATCAACATACAAATTTTAATACGCTTTATCCCTAATCTACGACAATTCTGTCGTGCACCTAATTTGGCATTTTGATACCACATTTTACAGCAGGACAGGGCAACTTGCCGCAGTTCGTCAATTTCTTCAGGAACATTCTTTAATCAGATTCATTTCACGACTTACTGTCTTCCCTTATCCTTCACATGCTCCAGGCCTCACACCTCCAGACACACACATTTGGGGCATGGCTGAAATGATGTTTTAAAACGGGCACCACAAACCATCGATGAATTAAAGGATGCCATTAGAGCCTTCTTCGAGGACCTGAGACAACCCTTATTAACATGACGAGAAATTTGAAACATCGTTATGAAGTCTGTCTTGAGTGAGGAGATGCACATTAAGAACATGTAATAAAGTGTCAATAATATGTGTTTCTTAAATAAATTAAATAATTACAAATACAGTCCTGTTTATTTCTGGCTATACTGTATAAAGAAAATATAGTAAAAAACTGTCATAGAATACAGACAAATATTTGTTACGTTGCCAAATGTTGCACACATAACAAAACTGTGTCACAAAAAGAAAAATTTACCTCAAATCTACAAAAACGAACCCGATCGTTTTCCATATTTCTGGCATTATTTCCAGCTGATAAATGGGAGACGCAAACGGAACGTTAACGCAAACGCAGTCACCTGCATACTGTAAGATAATGCCAGCTCGTCATTGATTTGTAACAATGGCGATAAGCTTTATCAGGGAACTTATGCCGCCGTACGGAATATCCGAGCCACAGCTACATCGTATACGCCTGATCAAAGTTGGGAACTTTCACAAAACGTATTCTACCAATAATATTTTTTTCTCTGTCAAATTTGATAATAATTTAAACATGGAAATATGGGTAGTTTACTCCTGATCAAAATTCATATTTTCCGATAAAGAAATTTTCCATATGGTACAAACTTTTGAAAATTATATTAAATATACAGTTCAAAACGAATGATTGACCTATTGGTTGGTTTCTTATCTTCTATCCTAAATCTTAAATTCTAATATGGATTACACACAAACCGTTACCAACAATGGGATCCTATACATCTTCTACAAGTTATCATTGTTTGCAAACCTTTCGATATCCCACAATCCTTTATTAAAGCCCTGTGTTAACCATTGTTTTTAGCTTCCAACAGTGGCGTATCCAAAAATGTTTACATAATGGAAACTAAATAATCCATATATTAATACTCAAAGGGAAAACTTCTGGCCCCTTTTTAAGCGTAATGCGCTAACAGAGGGGCGTGAAATTTTGCATCGTTAAAGTTTATATACAGGAGGAGTGCAGATATCTGAAATTAATATATATTATGTGTTATAAATAAATTTAAAATTAAATAATTTAAATATAATATTCATTGTTTGTCTCAAACATTCGACTATTTTTAATTTAGGTACCATAGGCGAGTGGACTAAGAGGCTGATATTAAAATGCCGGAATCGTAGATAGGAAAAAATAGAAAAATTGGTGAAAATAACAAATATAAGAAAAAATATGGAGAAATATTAAAAAGAGGAAAACATGAAAAATAGTAAAAACAGAAAAAGTAAGAAAACCATGAAAAAACAGTAAAAATGGTTCACAATAGTTAAAGGGGAAAAAAATAAAAAATAATATAAAAAAATTGAACAAATAGAGAAAAATAGAAAAAATGGATAAAAACAGGAGAAAGTTGAAAAAAATAGAAAAAAAATGGGAAATAATCAATAAAAATAGGGAAAATTAGAAAAAGAGGAAAAAATAAAAAATAGGAAAACGTAAAAAATAAATAGGGAAACATAAAAAAAACAATAGGAAAAACAGAAATAAAATAGTAAAAACTGGAAAAAATGGTCAAAAAAATGGGAAAAAATAGAAAAATAGGAAAAAATGGGAAAAAATAAAAAAAATAATAAAAAACAGGAAAAATTTTAAAAAAGTAGGAGAAAATGGAAAAGAATAGGAAAAAAACAGGAACAAAAAAACAAGAGAAAAAAAGAAAATCGGGAAAAAGGAGACAAAAGTAAAAAAAAAATCGGCTGTGTCACCCCAGGACTTTCCCGGCTCGACCGTAGAGAATATGTTATTTGTTATTATTATTTTAATTACAAAATACGAAGCATTACATTGATTTATGGAACACATTAAAAATAGCGAGCTGATGGTGAATTAATATTTCAATGTTGATAATGACATAAGCTGCGCATGCGTACGTTGTATATCACACTGCTATAATTAGGATCTCCTAAAATCATGTGTGAAAACTATTGGGAATTCGGGAAAATTTTTCATACAATAGTTGTAGGGAATTTTAAATGCGTATTTTTCTCGCCATCTAGCGGCGAAACTATGAGGAATTCGATAAAAGTTAAATATAAAAGTTAGAGAAAATTTGATGCTTTACAACTTTGCACAAGAAAATTTTGAACTTAATACATTGTTTGTCCTCAAAATCAAGAAAAACTAGAGAAAACATACATGCTCATTTTTTACGCTCCCTCTAGTGGCGCAACTATTGGAGATTTTAGAAAAAGTTTGAGACAAAAGTTATAGAGAATTTTATGCTCTAAAAAACTTTGTACTACAACATTTTGCACTAAAGTATATTGTTTATCCTCAAAATCAAGAAAAACTAGAGAAAACCTACATGCACATTTTTTACGCGCCCGCTAGTGGCGCAACTGTTGGAGATTTTAGAAAAAGTTTGAGACAAAAGTTATAGAGAATTTTATGCTCTAAAAAACTTTGTACTACAAAATTTTGCACTAAAGTATATTGTTTGTCCTCAAAATCAAGAAAAACTAGAGAAAACCTACATGCACATTTTATACGCGCCCTCTAGTGGCGCAACTATTAAAAATTCTGGAAAAAGTTTAAAACAAAAGTTATAGAGAATTTTATGCTCTAAAACTTTGTACTACAATATTTTGCACTAAAATGTATTGTTTGTCCTCAAAATCAAGAAAAACTATAGAAAACATACATGCACATTTTTACGCGCCCTCTAGTGGCGCAACTATTGGAAATTTTGGAGAAGGCTTAAGACAAAAATTGTAGGTAATTTTATGCTCTAAAACTTTGTACGACAACATTTTGCACTAAAATGTATTGTTTGTCCTTAAAATTTAAATAAAGCAAAAAATTGTTACATGTATATTTAACCAATGTCGGTCTTGAGGACCCTCCACTGTACCAATTTAAACTAAAAACTAATGGTCGCATTCTAGGCACACACCGACCCTCCGTACCAAATTTCAGCTTGATTGGTCAAACGTTTCGGCAGTTATCGTGGAAGATTACACACAGACACACAGACACACAGACAGACCATACGCTGGAAATGGTTTCAATCTTCTTGGGGGACCTCGAAATGGAAATTTCTATCGATATCTCGATTTTTTTTTTGGCTCGTTCACCTTACTTTCCCTTTGATGGGCCCGGGAAAGTAACAAGGAATAATAATAATAATAATAATAATAATAATAATAATAATAATAATAATAATAATAAAAATAATAATAATAATAGTAGTAGTAGTAGTAGTAGTAGTTTATTGTCATTTTTTATACAATATAAGTACATGGTGACATAAGTATTACAAAGAAACGCAGGTTTAAAAATATTCTACATTATAAAATCAGCAAGAAATATAAAACATACAAAGTAAAATAGGATTACAATAAAATACACAATAGAAAGAAAAAAAAATAAAAATATATAAACATTATAATATCAATTACAGTAGTTACTGAACTCAGATATGGTATAAAAACATTGATTCAATAAGAATTCTTTAGAAAATTTCCTGAATCTTACAACTGTCATATTAGACAAATTTACTTGAAAGTGAAACTTTAAAAATTTGTTGTATAGATTCAAGTCAAGCCTATTATTTTTAGTAATGTTAATGCGTGACAGTAAAGGTACAAGATTCTCAGCATTACGTGTGTTATGCTTATGAATGTCCAGATGAGCAACATGCGCATTACGTGATTTATGGATTTCAACTAGATTTTCTAGGACATACACACAAGGTAATGGGAGAATTTTATACTTTTTAAAAAGCGGCCGACATGGCGCATCAGGCTCCGCTCCATCCAATGCACGGACAGCATCTTTTTGCAAGTAAAAAACTTTATAAGCCCTTGAGGCTCTACCCCAGATCAAAATGCCATATAGAAGATGGCTGTGAACTATAGAGAAGTAAACTGATTTCAAAACGAATGAATCGAGTAATGGTTTTAATTGCCTTAATGCGAATATCTGCGAAGAGATTTTAGCACAGACACTGTCTATTTGTGGAGACCAGTTTAAAGCAGTGTCTAGGGACATACCTAGTAATGTCACTGTTTCTGATTTGGCGGTAATAATAATAGTAGTAGTAGTAGTAGTAGTAGTTTATTGTCATTTTTTATACAATATAAGTACATGGTGACATAAGTATTACAAAGAAACGCAGGTTTAAAAATAGTCTACATTATAAAATCAACAAGAAATATAAAACATACAAAGTAAAATAGGATTACAATAAAATACACAATAGAAAGAAAAAAATAAAAATATATAAACATTATAATATCAATTACAGTAGTTACTGAACTCAGATATGGTATAAAAACATTGATTCAATAAGAATTCTTTAGAAAATTTCCTGAATCTTACAACTGTCATATTAGACAAATTTACTTGAAAGTGGAACTTTAAAAATTTGTTGTATAGATTCAAGTCAAGCCTATTATTTTTGGTAATGTTAATGCGTGACAGTAAAGGTACAAGATTCTCAGCATTACGTGTGTTATGTTTATGAATGTCCAGATGAGCAACATGCGCATTACGTGATTTATGGATTTCAACTAGATTTTCTAGGACATACACACAAGGTAATGGGAGAATTTTATACTTTTTAAAAAGCGGCCGACATGGCGCATCAGGCTCCGCTCCATCCAATGCACGGACAGCATCTTTTTGCAAGTAAAAAACTTTATAAGCCCTTGAGGCTCTACCCCAGATCAAAATGCCATATAGAAGATGGCTGTGAACTATAGAGAAGTAAACTGATTTCAAAACGAATGAATCGAGTAATGGTTTTAATTGCCTTAATGCGAATATCTGCGAAGAGATTTTAGCACAGATACTGTCTATTTGTGGAGACCAGTTTAAAGCAGTGTCTAGGGACATACCTAGTAATGTCACTGTTTCTGATTTGGCGGTTTTCTTTGAACTGAATGTGATAGTTTGCGTCTTAGATTCATTTAATTTTAATTCGTTAGTTGAGAACCAGTTTTTAACTACTGCCAGATCTTCAGTTGTAGAATTTTTATACTTTTTAGATAATATTGTAGTATCATCAGCAAATATAACAGGGAGATCGTTATTAATGACACTGGGTAAGTCATTGATATAGATCAAGAACAATACCGGGCCCAGTACGGATCCTTGCGGAACTCCTCTTGTGACCGGTACAAGTTCAGATTCTACGCCATTGTAACTGACATACTGCTTTCTATTTCTCAAATAGGATGCAAGCAAACTCAACTCTTTGCCCCGAAACCCGTAAAATTCTAGTTTTTCCATTAACAAAATAATGTTAACGCAGTCAAAAGCCTTAGTGAGGTCACAGAGCGTTGCAGTAACTTCTATGCCCTCATCAAGGCCATCAACCACGCCATTTATTACCTTTAACAAAGCTGCAGTGGTGGATTTGTGTTTTTGGAAGCCAAATTGGTGAGGCGAAATAATCTTGTTTTTATCTAGGTAAGAGATTAGTTTTCCTTTTAAAATGATTTCTAGAATTTTCCCTATAATTGGAACAATAGCGATTGGTCTAAAGTTGTTCGAGTCATTAATATCGCCTTTCTTGTGAATCGGTAGAATTTTGTTTATTTTTAGATTATTTGGCCAGCACCCTTCATTTAGACATTTGTTAAATAAAAGGTTCAGAGGCTCGAGAAGGAAACAAAGCGTTGATTTTAACATAGGTGCACTCATACCATAATAGTCTAAACAAGTTGAATTTTTTAGATGAAGTATAGCTTCTTTTATATCTGGCTCAATGATAGGGGCCATGAAGAACGAATTCACCTGTCTACGACTATTAGACATTAAGACGCCTGTAGTTGAAGCAATATCTATTGATCTAATTATATTATCCGCTACAGACGCAAAGTAGGAATTGAAAGATTGTGAACTGATATTCGTTTTTTTAGTAGAATAAGATTTCCTTTTGATTTCATTATTTACTAAGCTCCAAACAGTTTTATTTAATAATAATAATAATAATAATAATAATAATAATAATAATAATAATAATAATAATAATAATAATAATAATAATAATAATAATAATAATAATAATAATAATAATAATAATAATAATAATAATAATAATAATAATAATAATAATAATAATAATAATAATAATAATAATAATAATAATAATAATAATAATAATAATAATAATAATAATAATAATAATAATAATAATAATAATAATAATAATAATAATAATAATAATAATAATAATAATAATAATAATAATAATAATAATAATAATAATAATAATAGTAGTAGTAGTAGTAGTAGTAGTAGTAGTTGTTTATTGTCATTTTTTATACAATATAAGTACATGGTGACATAAGTATTACAAAGAAACGCAGGTTTAAAAATATTCTACATTATAAAATCAGCAAGAAATATAAAACATACAAAGTAAAATAGGATTACAATAAAATACACAATAGAAAGAAAAAAATAAAAATATATAAACATTATAATATCAATTACAGTAGTTACTGAACTCAGATATGGTATAAAAACATTGATTCAATAAGAATTCTTTAGAAAATTTCCTGAATCTTACAACTGTCATATTAGACAAATTTACTTGAAAGTGAAACTTTAAAAAATTGTTGTATAGATTCAAGTCAAGCCTATTATTTTTGGTAATGTTAATGCGTGACAGTAAAGGTACAAGATTCTCAGCATTACGTGTGTTATGTTTATGAATGTCCAGATGAGCAACATGCGCATTACGTGATTTATGGATTTCAACTAGATTTTCTAGGACATACACACAAGGTAATGGGAGAATTTTATACTTTTTAAAAAGCGGCCGACATGGCGCATCAGGCTCCGCTCCATCCAATGCACGGACAGCATCTTTTTGCAAGTAAAAAACTTTATAAGCCCTTGAGGCTCTACCCCAGATCAAAATGCCATATAGAAGATGGCTGTGAACTATAGAGAAGTAAACTGATTTCAAAACGAATGAATCGAGTAATGGTTTTAATTGCCTTAATGCGAATATCTGCGAAGAGATTTTAGCACAGACACTGTCTATTTGTGGAGACCAGTTTAAAGTTTAATAATAATAATAATAATAATAATAATAATAATAATAATAATAATAATAATAATAATAATAATAATAATAATAATAATAATAATAATAATAATAATAATAATAATAATAATAATAATAATAATAATAATAATAATAATAATAATAATAATAATAATAATAATAATAATAATAATAATAATAATAATAATAATAATAATAATAATAATAATAATAATAATAATAATAATAATAATAATAATAATAATAATAATAATAATAATAATAATAATAATAATAATAATAATAATAATAATAATAATAATAATAATAATAATAATAATAATAATAATAATAATAATAATAATAATAATAATAATAATAATAATAATAATAATAATAATAATAATAATAATAATAATAATAATAATAATAATAATAATAATAATAATAATAATAATAATAATAATAATAATAATAATAATAATAATAATAATAATAATAATAATAATAATAATAATAATAATAATAATAATAATAATAATAATAATAATAATAATAATAATAATAATAATAATAATAATAATAATAATAATAATAATAATAATAATAATAATAATAATAATAATAATAATAATAATAATAATAATAATAATAATAATAATAAACACCTCTAACCCCTACCAGGCGCGTCCCCAGGTGGCGGATCGGGGAAAGCCCTAACCGGCTTGCCGGCGGGTAGGAGGGAAATAAAATACCTCCCGCGGACCAAGAGGATTGCACGAAGATCCCCAGGGATCTAGAGGAGTAAACCTCGAAAAAAAAATCTGGGAATCTTAAGGTGTCAACCATCGTGCCGAGAAGATGAGTGGCTCACCCATAAAAGAGTCAAGAACGATGTCTTGTGAGCAACAGGCGACACTCACTCGTAACTAGCCCTGCTGTAGTAAGGGAGCACTGCTGCAGTCGACCTTTTATTTCTGCCCAACTCGTGGGACCAATATGAGTGTGAACAATAAACAAAAAAAACAACTCGTTGCAGATCCGGGTGCAAAGTCCGCAACTTGTAATGATGATTTGCATCAAAATAGCAGTGATGGTGGGTCACTTAAAAATCCCCCAGCAAGTCAGGAGACGATGGCCCCACTACCTCGGTTCCTGCTTGTTAAAAGAAAAAAATAATGAAAATGGTGAGAACTTTGATAAAGTTAGCCCATTTGTTATTTCAAAAATTATATATGGACTAGTTGGAGAAACAAACTCAGTAAGAAAAGTAAAAGATGGACTGTTAATACATGCTAAAACAAACAACCAAGCCAGTAGACTAATGAAGATCAAAACACTTAATGATTTTGAGGTCGAAGTTGTTCCTCATGGTTCCTTAAATATATCGAAAGGAGTAATTTTCTGTAGAGATCTTTTAAATTGTTCCGTTGAAGAAATATTAGAAAACTTAAAGAATGATGGAGTCCTAGAGGTTAGAAGGTTAAAGAAGAAAATTGACAATACTCTTTTAGACACTGCAAACCACGTAATTACTTTTAATAATCCGAAACTGCCATCTGAAATCAGAGTTGCATACTATAACCTTAAAGTTCGACCCTACTTACCACCGCCCACTCGATGTTTTAATTGCCAAAAATTTGGACACGTTTCTAGCAAATGCACTAAAGAACAAATCTGTCCATGCGGAAAACCCTCTCATGAACCATCACCATGTGAAAAACCTGTAAAATGTTTAAATTGCGAAGGCGCACACCTGGCCAATGATAGGGACTGTCCAAAGTATAAAACTGAAGTGGCAATAATAAAATTAAAAGTTACGGAAAAAATACCTTACTCAGAAGCCAAGAGAAAGGTAATGATTAATACTCCTTCAAAAAATATCTCTTATGCCACAGCGGCCAACTCATCTACAACTCACATTAACGATGTAGTTAACCAAATCAGTCCCCGTATAGAAAACATAATTACCAAGATTCTAAATCAAGAAATTCAAAAAGCATTACTCCCTTTTTCTATCCCCTTCCCTGTCGCACCTTTCCCTTCACAAGAATTATCCCCTCCGCGCTATCCTCAACGGCCCAAACGTACCCGTAAAGAAAGTTCTGAAGCTGAATCAGTAACAAGCGAAACCTCACATAACTCCCAAAGTGAAAAAGGACAAAAATCTAAAAAGGGTTGGCCCAAAGGTAAACCTAGAAAAATAACTAACCAGGAGTTAAATACTAACCAAGTACCTAACTCCGACATAGATATTGACCTCACCAGTTAGTATATTAATAACATTTAAATAAATATTAATTCTACTTAATATCTCTTATTTATATTTATCATTTTATATCTATAATTTACTTACAATACATATTCTAAATATCTATTTATATATACTATTTTGTAAGTGACGTCTGTAATTATAATTTCTTTTTAAATGTTCCACTTAATCTATATAAAAAAAATATATAATATAATTTATCCTATAAAATGCCACAATTGGAAAAACTTATACAATGGAACTGTAATGGTATAAAATGCCACTACGTGGAACTCAAACAAATTCTTCTTAAAGAAAACCCATTTTGCTTATGTATACAAGAAACACACCTAAAACATAAAGAAAATTTTTCATTAAGACAGTACAAAACCTTTAACTTTAATTTAAATGATGGACAACGGGCTCATGGAGGAGTTGCGATTCTAAATATTGATGCGGAGGTAATTAACTTAAACACTAATATCCAAGCAGTTGCTATTAGAGTCAACTATCCATACAAATCAACGATATGCAACATATACCTTCCAAGTATTCACTGGTCACGTGAAGACTTACATGATCTTATTGAACAGCTTCCTAGACCATTTATTCTTCTAGGGGATTTTAACTCCCACAATATTTTGTGGGGTTCAAGATCCACTGACCCAAGGGGAAGAATCATCGAACAAGTATTAGATGAATTTAACCTTAACATTCTCAATACCGGCGATGGAACATATATTAACACCAGATCAAATATACTTTCACCACTTGATCTTACAATATGTTCTCCCATGTTAGAACCAAAAATCAAATGGAGTGTTTTAGATGAATACAATACAGATCACATCCCAATATTACTGGAATTTGCAGATAGAATTGTGTACGAGAATTTACCGAAGAAATGGCTTCCAAATAAAGCAAACTGGCAACAATATCAACAGATACTAGAAACATATGTTCTGGAAAATCTCACCGATATTAATCAACTAGTTAAACAATTCTCTGAAGCAATGATCTCCGCTGCATCAAAAACTGTTCCTATGAGCAAAAATACAGTACGTATAAAAAAAGTACCATGGTGGAATTCGGACATTGCCGCTGCGGTTAGAGAGAAAAAACAAGCCTTTAATTTATTTAAAAGAACACATACTAACCAATCTATGATTCGATTTAAGCAACTAAGAGCTAAAGCACGTCTACTTATTGTTCAATCCAAAAAAACATCATGGCAAGAGTATATTAGCTCAATAAACTCTAATACAACCTCTAAAGAAATATGGCAAAAAATTCGTTGTATAATTGGAAGAACCTTTACTCTACCCTCCCCGCAATTATCTGTTAATAATACAACGATTAATGAACCAAATGTTATCGCGAATGAATTAGCTAAACATTTTCAACAAGTCAGTGAAGTAGTCAATAATATAAACCTTGATCAAATGCAACCCAATTTTACTACAAATCAAAATTACGAATACAACTTACCTATTAAATTGGAAGAATTAGAATATGCATTAAAAGAATCAAAATCATCAGCCCCTGGACATGACCAAATAATCTACGAATTTATCAGCTATTTACCTGAAAATAAAAAAAAACATCTATTACATATTTTTAATATTATTTGGCAGAACAACACTTACCCGTCAGAATGGAGAGAGGCTATTGTCTTACCAATTCCAAAGCCCGACAAAAATCTAGAACTTGCATCCAGTTATCGTCCAATTTCTCTCACATGTTGTATGAGTAAAATTCTTGAGAAAATAGTAAGTTTAAGATTAATGTGGGAACTAGAAAAGCGAAAATTACTAACTGAATCTCAAATGGGTTTCCGAAAGAACCGTTCAACAAATGACCAACTTGTTCTTCTTGAAAATGCAATTCAAAATGCCTTCGCAAACAGAAACCACCTTGTTGCCATATTCTTCGACCTGGAAAAAGCGTTTGACCAAACCTGGCGCATAGGAATCCTAAAAACATTACATAAGTGGAATTTTAGAGGATATCTTCCCCAATTTATTAAAAATTTCTTAGACGATAGAACTTTTAGGGTGAAAATCCAG
Source organism: Neocrepidodera transversa (assembly GCA_963243735.1). Classification (NCBI taxonomy): domain Eukaryota; kingdom Metazoa; phylum Arthropoda; class Insecta; order Coleoptera; family Chrysomelidae; genus Neocrepidodera; species Neocrepidodera transversa. Next base: position 37,941,019 of record OY725337.1, on the reverse strand, counting down.
CAAACTCTATCTGATATTTGTTCCCTCAAAAACGGTATACCGCAAGGATCCACACTAAGTGTTGTTTTATTTGCCATATCGGTTAACGGTCTAACATCAGTAATAGAAGACAGCGTAGGAAAAAGCATGTATGTAGATGATCTTGTCATATACTATGAATCCAATAATATAGATAATATTGAGCAAACCTTACAAAGAAATATAAACAAAATAAACGACTTCGCTAAACAACAAGGTTTCGTCCTATCAAAATCAAAAACTCACTGTGTTCACTTTTGCAGACTAAGATTACCCCACAAAGAACCAGAGCTTAAACTTGCAGATCATGCAATAGAAATAAAGACCAAGACCTCAACGAAAGTATTGGGTGTCATAATGGATAATAAACTTCATTGGAAAAAACATATACAAGATATAATCACAAAATGCAAAAAATACGTAAACATAATGAAATCAGTCGCAAGCATCAAATGGGGATGTGACAGCAATAGTTTGCTAATGTTCTACAAATCCTTCATTCAACCTAGAATAGACTATGGAAGCCTGATTTATTCTTCAGCTCGAACATCAACTCTTAAACCACTAGATTCAATTCAACGATCTGCGTTACTTGTAGCACTAGGAGCATATAGAACTAGTCCATATATGTCTCTATGCTGCGAAGCGTCTATTCCACCAATAGAATATAGAAGAGAACAACTCCTAGCTAATTATTGCACTAAGATACTATCACAGCCTAATCACCCAATATATAAAATCTTTACTTCTTCGAATGATGATATTTTTTACGAGCGAACTTCCATCACTAGACCAGCCAGAATACGATTTAAAGAACTACTGGAAATATTAAATGAAACTTACCCAAATATATATAGCTGCCAAGAATATGAAATCTCACCATGGGTTCTTAATAGTCCGGTTATTCACTATGAGTGCCTAAAATATAAAAAAAATGAAACACATCCTGATCGAATAAAACAGGAATTTCAACTAATTTTAAATACTTACCCGCATTGTAAAACAATCTTCACAGATGGCTCCAAGAGCACTGATCACGCCAGCAGCGCATTTAACTGCGAAGAGATTATCTCATCCTGGTCATTACCAACAACTGTAACGGTTTTTACTACAGAGCTATATGCAATCTGGCAAGCGCTAAAATTTATAGATATGAGTTTTAACAACTTAAATAACATCATCTGTTCAGACTCACTCAGTTCCCTCCAAGCTCTTAGCAATAATTTCAGCCAAGACCCTCTCATAAAAAATATTCTTGCTTCCTTACATTATCTCGAATCAGTAGGAAAAAGTGTTATTTTTATATGGATTCCAAGTCATATTGGAATAATAGGTAATGAAAAAGCCGACCAAGCAGCAAAAGAAGCTCTTAATAGAAACCCTGAAAATATTCCAGTACGAGCAGACGACTTTAAGAACTATTTAAAAAGAAAAATTCTGAACAAATGGCAACAGAAGTGGATCCAACACGAATCAAAACTTAGCAGGGTTAAACGATTTACAGATCCATGGCACCCCCCGTTAAATCTTACAAGAAGAGAGCAAGTCATTTTAACTAGAATCCGTATAGGGCATACTCGTCTCACGTCATCATACATTTTACTTCGGGAAAACCAACCACAATGTGAAATATGCAGATGTCCTCTCACTATAGATCATGTATTATTAGAATGTCCAACACACAATTACTTACGACGTCAAATGTTAATACCAAATAACATCCGCCTTTGTCTGACAAATACATTATTAATTAAAAAATGTTTAACATTCCTAAATAATGTTGGTATACTATCAGAGATCTAAAAAGCTGAATCTTTTTAAAACTAAAAAGTCTGAAGGCCAATGACCTTGCAGTCGACGCCTTATACAAAAAAAAAAAAAAAAAAAAAAAAAAAAAAAAAAAAAAAAAAAAAAAAAAAAAAAAAAAAAAAAAAAAAAAAATAATAATAATAATAATAATAATAATAATAATAATAATAATAATAATAATAATAATAATAATAATAATAATAATAATAATAATAATAATAATAATAATAATAATAATAATAATAATAATAATAATAATAATAATAATAATAATAATAATAATAATAATAATAATAATAATAATAATAATAATAATAATAATAATAATAATAATAATAATAATAATAATAATAATAATAATAATAATAATAATAATAATAATAATAATAATAATAATAATAATAATAATAATAATAATAATAATAATAATAATAATAATAATAATAATAATAATAATAATAATAATAATAATAATAATAATAATAATAATAATAATAATAATAATAATAATAATAATAATAATAATAATAATAATAATAATAATAATAATAATAATAATAATAATAATAATAATAATAATAATAATAATAATAATAATAATAATAATAATAATAATAATAATAATAATAATAATAGTAGTAGTTGTAGTAGTAGTTTATTGTCATTTTTTATACAATATAAGTACATGGTGACATAAGTATTACAAAGAAACGCAGGTTTAAAAATAGTCTACATTATAAAATCAACAAGAAATATAAAACATACAAAGTAAAATAGGATTACAATAAAATACACAATAGAAAGAAAAAAATAAAAATATATAAACATTATAATATCAATTACAGTAGTTACTGAACTCAGATATGGTATAAAAACATTGATTCAATAAGAATTCTTTAGAAAATTTCCTGAATCTTACAACTGTCATATTAGACAAATTTACTTGAAAGTGGAACTTTAAAAATTTGTTGTATAGATTCAAGTCAAGCCTATTATTTTTGGTAATGTTAATGCGTGACAGTAAAGGTACAAGATTCTCAGCATTACGTGTGTTATGTTTATGAATGTCCAGATGAGCAACATGCGCATTACGTGATTTATGGATTTCAACTAGATTTTCTAGGACATACACACAAGGTAATGGGAGAATTTTATACTTTTTAAAAAGCGGCCGACATGGCGCATCAGGCTCCGCTCCATCCAATGCACGGACAGCATCTTTTTGCAAGTAAAAAACTTTATAAGCCCTTGAGGCTCTACCCCAGATCAAAATGCCATATAGAAGAGGCTGTGAACTATAGAGAAGTAAACTGATTTCAAAACGAATGAATCGAGTAATGGTTTTAATTGCCTTAATGCGAATATCTGCGAAGAGATTTTAGCACAGATACTGTCTATTTGTGGAGACCAGTTTAAAGCAGTGTCTAGGGACATACCTAGTAATGTCACTGTTTCTGATTTGGCGGTTTTCTTTGAACTGAATGTGATAGTTTGCGTCTTAGATTCATTTAATTTTAATTCGTTAGTTGAGAACCAGTTTTTAACTACTGCCAGATCTTCAGTTGTAGAATTTTTATACTTTTTAGATAATATTGTAGTATCATCAGCAAATATAACAGGGAGATCGTTATTAATGACACTGGGTAAGTCATTGATATAGATCAAGAACAATACCGGGCCCAGTACGGATCCTTGCGGAACTCCTCTTGTGACCGGTACAAGTTCAGATTCTACGCCATTGTAACTGACATACTGCTTTCTATTTCTCAAATAGGATGCAAGCAAACTCAACTCTTTGCCCCGAAACCCGTAAAATTCTAGTTTTTCCATTAACAAATTAATGTTAACGCAGTCAAAAGCCTTAGTGAGGTCACAGAGCGTTGCAGTAACTTCTATGCCCTCATCAAGGCCATCAACCACGCCATTTATTACCTTTAACAAAGCTGCAGTGGTGGATTTGTGTTTTTGGAAGCCAAATTGGTGAGGCGAAATAATCTTGTTTTTATCTAGGTAAGAGATTAGTTTTCCTTTTAAAATGATTTCTAGAATTTTCCCTATAATTGGAACAATAGCGATTGGTCTAAAGTTGTTCGAGTCATTAATATCGCCTTTCTTGTGAATCGGTAGAATTTTGTTTATTTTTAGATTATTTGGCCAGCACCCTTCATTTAGACATTTGTTAAATAAAAGGTTCAGAGGCTCGAGAAGGAAACAAAGCGTTGATTTTAACATAGGTGCACTCATACCATAATAGTCTAAACAAGTTGAATTTTTTAGATGAAGTATAGCTTCTTTTATATCTGGCTCAATGATAGGGGCCATGAAGAACGAATTCACCTGTCTACGACTATTAGACATTAAGACGCCTGTAGTTGAAGCAATATCTATTGATCTAATTATATTATCCGCTACAGACGCAAAGTAGGAATTGAAAGATTGTGAACTGATATTCGTTTTTTTAGTAGAATAAGATTTCCTTTTGATTTCATTATTTACTAAGCTCCAAACAGTTTTATTTTTGTTATCAGCTGTAGCTATGCGGATAGAATAGGCATTACGGATAATAATAATAATAATAATAATAATAATAATAATAATAATAATAATAATAATAATAATAGTAGTAGTAGTAGTAGTAGTAGTAGTTTATTGTCATTTTTTATACAATATAAGTACATGGTGACATAAGTATTACAAAGAAACGCAGGTTTAAAAATATTCTACATTATAAAATCAGCAAGAAATATAAAACATACAAAGTAAAATAGGATTACAATAAAATACACAATAGAAAGAAAAAAATAAAAATATATAAACATTATAATATCAATTACAGTAGTTACTAAACTCAGATATGGTATAAAAACATTGATTCAATAAGAATTCTTTAGAAAATTTCCTGAATCTTACAACTGTCATATTAGACAAATTTACTTGAAAGTGAAACTTTAAAAATTTGTTGTATAGATTCAAGTCAAGCCTATTATTTTTAGTAATGTTAATGCGTGACAGTAAAGGTACAAGATTCTCAGCATTACGTGTGTTATGCTTATGAATGTCCAGATGAGCAACATGCGCATTACGTGATTTATGGATTTCAACTAGATTTTCTAGGACATACACACAAGGTAATGGGAGAATTTTATACTTTTTAAAAAGCGGCCGACATGGCGCATCAGGCTCCGCTCCATCCAATGCACGGACAGCATCTTTTTGCAAGTAAAAAACTTTATAAGCCCTTGAGGCTCTACCCCAGATCAAAATGCCATATAGAAGATGGCTGTGAACTATAGAGAAGTAAACTGATTTCAAAACGAATGAATCGAGTAATGGTTTTAATTGCCTTAATGCGAATATCTGCGAAGAGATTTTAGCACAATTTTTAATATTTCCAGACAACTTTTGTGTGATAGTTTATTGCAACGAATGCATCTAATTCCCGTTTTAACGGTACTATTGCACCTTTTGCAAGAATTGTCATCAGCAACATCACTTCCGCCCATTTCTATACAAATTTTCAAATTGTCAATCAAAGTTTTATGATGTTACAACGGATTTTCAGTAGCATTGAGTGCAGTTTGCCGACACCTTTTCTATCGATAAATTGGTAGTTGGCAAAAAAACTTACAAACAAAGCAATTCTTGATAAATTTTAGCAATCGATTTAGTCAGATTTACGTATTACTTGGATTATTTAATTAGTTTACTCACTTCCAGTAGTATCCCTGTAGGTACAGATCTGCAGGTCACTAATACAGTATAAGCACAAATTTTTAAAATTTAAGAGTATCTGTTTCAGCTGAAATATCTACTTTAAAAGGATAGCTCACAGAGATACATGTGCATAGGAAGGCACCAACTGCACCGAATGAATTTAATAATAATAATAATAATAATAATAATAATAATAATAATAATAATAATAATAATAATAATAATAATAATAATAATAATAATAATAATAATAATAATAATAATAATAATAATAATAATAATAATAATAATAATAATAATAATAATAATAATAATAATAATAATAATAATAATAATAATAATAATAATAATAATAATAATAATAATAATAATAATAATAATAATAATAATAATAATAATAATAATAATAATAATAATAATAATAATAATAATAATAATAATAATAATAATAATAATAATAATAATAATAATAATAATAATAATAATAATAATAATAATAATAATAATAATAATAATAATAATAATAATAATAATAATAATAATAATAATAATAATAATAATAATAATAATAATAATAATAATAATAATAATAATAATAATAATAATAATAATAATAATAATAATAATAATAATAATAATAATAATAATAATAATAATAATAATAATAATAATAATAATAATAATAATAATAATAATAATAATAATAATAATAGTAATAATAATAATAATAATAATAATAATAATAATAATAATAATAATAATAATAATAATACTCGCCCTACATTTCACCCCCTTACGAGTGAACCCCAGAAGCCAATGGCTTGTGCGGGGAAGAGACGGCTATTATTATTATTTGCCGTGGCGCTCCGGGGCGACTTACTGAGGATTGATGGCGCCATTTGGCTATAGGTGTAGGTGCAGGAAAACCTCACCACCATCACAATAGGTAAAATTAGAGAAATATCGGAAAAAATAGACAAAAATAATGAAAAATAAAAAAAACTGAAAGATCAGTAAAAAACAGGAAAAGGGAAAAAAATAGAAAAAAAAATAGAAAAAAACAGAAAAAAATAGAAAAAAAAATGGAACAAATAGTGAAAAATACGAAAATATACAAAAAAGCAGGAAAACTTGGATAAAGGTAACAAAATAGGGAAATACACGCAAATGAAGAAATAAAACCAAAAAATAGGAAAAGTAGGAAAAAATGAGTATGGGCATAAATTTTAAATTCTAATGAATTACGTTCGAATTTTGATCACTTGGAGACCACTAGTAAATATAGTTGATAATATGACCACTATAAAAAATAACAAAATTATCACGTGTTAATATTTTAGAACAAAGAATGTGTCATCTTTAAAAAAAATTGGTTGTGTCGCCCCAAAACTTTCCCGACGAGTATCTACGAATACTTTTTCAGATATTTAATGTTAAAGTTTCAAATTTTTACATTTTTATTTTTGACAGGTGATAGTTGGAGAAATTGACTTTTCTGAATAGAGTTTTTCAAATGCTTTTAAATGACATATTGTATATCCAATTCCGTGACATATAGCATCTCTCATTTTTTTGATAGTGACACTCACGTTTGACAAATGTCAAAAAGAAACTAGTGAGTTCTTCCGACGGGGAACCCAAACGCCTCTACGAAATTTCAGCTCAATCGGATTAAACGTGTGGCCTCTATCGTGGAAGAATAAACACACACACACATACATACACACAGACAGACAGACAGACGACAGACTTCCATTTGGAAATGGTCCTAATCGTCCCAAGGGACCCGAAAATGCATATTTCCGTTATCTCAAAATTTTGTTTTAGCTCGTTCACAATACTTTCCCTACTATGAGGTGGGTCGGGAAAGTAATTAATAATCTTCTTATCTTATTTAGCGAAAATTCGTAAATAATAAATATCCATGTTAATACAAGTTTCAACATCAACTTAATAATTATTTCTTATTTAATTTACTCTAAATACAATAAGACTATTTCGAAAAATTGCGTATAGTCAGAGTTTTTTTTATCTATGTAAACGTGTATTTATTAATGTTTAATGCATTTTATTTATATTTTCTTAGAAATCAACCATAACAAAATTTTTTTTTTTATTTTTTTATTTTGGAACCGCGTTTTTCTTTTTCTTCGCCTCTGACCAAACTTAGTTTGGATATATGGAGGAACGGGTCTGGGGATGTAGAACTCATCGGGAATTGTCCGTTGGGAACCCTAACAAGGTCTCTTGTGGATATTCCCTGTTCGGAAGTCGATTCTCCGCGTCTCTAGTCGCCGATTTCATGTAACGGTGAACGCCACGACCCACGACAACGTGATGAGTCGTACAAATCGTCATTATCAAAATAAATTTTAATACCCAAAGAGAAAATTTTATGTCTTAGAGTTTCTACTTTCAATTTCAATTATTTTTTTATCATAAAATCTATTTTTTTTTACTGTTTTATAATTTCAGTATCATAAATATTAATGTTTACAAAAAGAGAAAAAATATACTACTTTTGAATGACATCGGTCCATAATCATAAATATCGTCAGCCATCTTATAGTGGCCATCTTAATGGTATTAACTTTCACAAAAAAATCATAATCTGCGACCTCAGAAACCGCCACATACTAATTTTGAATGAAATCGGTCCATAATCATAAATATCCGCCGTCATCTTAGAGTCGCCATCTTGTATTTAAAATTCAAAATTGGTTTCCTGCACATCTAGACACCATAACGAACAACTTTTTAAATTCTTAAATATTTTCAACAACAATACAAAATGCTGTGACATAAAAATTCCTAATGGAATAAATAGGTCAACTACATCACGACAGCTCTACCTTCAGAGGCATTATGGTATAAGTAAAAATTTTGTACTTATAAGAAATATTTCGATGTCTACAAATTTTAATATTTTTTTATAGTTTAATTAAAAAATATTTGATATTAATATAGAATAAATAAAACGGGGCGCCACTGAATTTTTAAAATGTTAAAGATATTATTATGTGTTGGTTTGTTGAATTTAAAGTGATATACCCAGGGTAAAATTCAGAAACCTATAAACTGGGTTTACATTATTTGACTTTCAAAAACTTTTTTATAAAAAAAATTACCTAGAGGAGTGATAAAAATATATGTGAAATAATACAAAAATATTCCCTAACATGAATTTAATATTTATACAAAGATCACAAAAAAATATATATGATAATATTATCTGTTGTTATCGGTTAACATGACAAAAAATCGGTATACATAAATGTAGTAAACAATTATAATATCACTAAATGTCGTTGACGATTAGGTCATTAGTTATGTTCTATATTAGGAATGACAGTAAAAATTTCAAAACTTAACTTAGGTTACTATTCTTATTAAATATCCTTAACTAATATAGTGATAGACATAGGGTTACTTATGTATCCTTTTTTGAGTACTCTATAGGAAATACTATATGTTTAAGATATAACTATTTGGTATCAAAAAACATCAATACACATTGTGAAAGATAAAATATTAAATAAAAAAAATTATACCAGGTGCTTGGAACATCGCTTATATGTAACGGTAGGTATCTTTGTTGAAAGAACACCAAATCAGGTTCATTGCTGTAACGAAAACTTGAAAAAAGTAACACTAGATTGGTACGAGAGACATCAGCTCATGAAGAAGCTTTTCCATAAAGTTCAGCCGTCCAGGCGATGGGTCAGACTGATTAACGAAGCTGTGGTAGAAACCACCTTCAATGGAAATCGGGAACGATTTTTCAACTAAATGAAAGTTGATGGAATCCGTAATAAAAAACCATAATATAAAGAGACAATAAGTGTGTTGTTCTGACAGAAGTCTTACACTAGTGATAAAACCTAAAATTCACCTCTTGAGAGGTTTTCCGGAACCGGGTCCACGTGCATACGGGAATCCATTTTGTCAGGAACAGAAGCAAAGACATTAGCCAATTTCCATAAGTAGCACAAACTCGGCACCAAAAAGGAATATAATTAATCAATTAAAAATTGTGTTTCTTCAAAAAACGTGTCATTGGGTTCGTTCAGCGGTGCGCAACCGTTGAGAATAATCACTAAACGTGTTGATTCCGTTGTTCTTCAACGATCGTGGTCGGCTGAACGTTCCGATAGCTAACAGCGCTTTATGTACCTATTTCCCAAAATATAAACATAACCCCCAATCGAACTGTCATAGTTTTGAAATCTTCGAAAGTTTGTTAAATGAACACCAATTTTTTTAGAATAATTATTTATTTGGATTAATATGGCTAGAGCTAATATAGCAGTTATTGAGGAACTGTTAGAATGTGATCTAGACATTAATGTTGTTGTAAGGATGGATTAAACATAGTATTGATATAAAATTATTTATACGTTTTCAATACGATTTCCAATACACACTGAATTGTGCTTTTTGTTATTGAATTATCTACGTTTTCTAGTTCAACAAATTTGTGATGTGGTAAGCAAATTGTCAAAATTTGCCATGCAGATTTTCTAACCCAATATGCATAATATTTTGACAGTTCATATAAGGCGCTGTGCAAGTCCGCGTAGTTTATTTCCGCTGCGAATGCTGTTCAACGGTTGAGAGTAATCACTGATGCAGCGGTCCGTTCAGCCGAACAAGTTGACTCATCGCTCAACGGTTGCGCACTTCCAACATTTCAATGAACGACAAAAAGTGTCAAACAATGGGTTCGTTCAGCGGTGCGCAACCGTTGAGCGATGAGTCAACTTGTTCGGCTGAACGGACCGCTGCATCAGTGATAACTCTCAACCGTTGAACAGCATTCGCAGCGGAAATAAACTACGCTGACTTGCCCAGCGCCTTATATGAACTGTCAAAATATTATGCATATTAGGTTAGAAAATATTGATGTTTTTATTTTTATAGTAGTTGTTGAAGTAGAAAACGTAGATAATTCAATAACAAAAAGCACAATTCCCTGTGTATTGGAAATGGTAATCCATCCTTACAACAACATTAATGTCTAGATCACCTTCTAACAGTTCCTTAATAACTGCTATATTAGCTATAGCTATGTTAATCCCAATAAATAATTATTTTAATAAAACTGGTGTTGGTATACCCTGGTGTTCACTTAACAAACTTTCAAGGATTTCAAAACCATGACAGTTCGATTGGGGGTTATGTTTATGTTTTGGGAAATAGGTACACAGCCGACCACGATCGTTGAAGAACAGCGGAATCAACACATTTAGTGATTATTCTCAATGGTTGCGCACCACTGAACGAACCCAATATCAAAGTCGCCAACCGTAACAAAATAACATAGTAAGCAGCGTTCCAAATTTAACATCTTGAGAATGCCTAAATAAAAATCTGATGTGGCCAGCACATGACCTCTCGCCATTTTTGAATCAAAAATTTACAGGTTAGCACAAAAAAGTATGAAAAAAATACTTTTTTGTAAATCTGGCAACAATGGCAAAAGTTTTGAAAGTTTTAATAATACGTAAATAAACTATAGTGTATACAAAATAAATGTGTAAAACTTTATTGCCGTTTTGTATAGTAATGACGTCATCACTCATAGCAACTGCCATTTACGGTTGTCCGATTGGCACCAAATTATAATCAGATCTAATCTAGGGTATCAGAATCCTGTATGCAAAATTTCAAATATTTTTAATCAGTAGTTTTTGAGTTATCGTTACTACAAAATCCATCCTAACACACACCCCCCCCCCCACACACACATACACATACACATACACATACACATACACATACACATACACATACACATACACGTACACATACACATACAAATACACATACACATACACATACACATACACATACACATACACATACACATACATATACACATACACATACACATACACATACACATACACATACACATACACATACACATACACATACACATACACATACACATACACATACACATACACATACACATACACATACACATACACATACACATACACATACACATACACATACACATACACATACACATACACATACACATACACATACACATACACATACACATACACATACACATACACATACACATACACATACACATACAAATACACATACACATACACATACACATACACCTACACATACACACATACACATACACACATACACACATACACACATACACACATACACACATACACACATACACACATACACACATACACACATACACACATACACACATACACACACATATACACACATACACACATACACACATACACACATACACACATACACACATACACACATACACACATACACACATACACACATACACACATACACACATACACACATACACACATACACACATACACACATACACACATACACACATACACACATACACACATACACACATACACACATACACACATACACACATACACACATACACACATACACACATACACACATACACACATACACACATACACACATACACACATACACATACACATACACATACACATACACATACACATACACATACACATACACATACACATACACATACACATACACATACACATACACATACACATACACATACACATACACATACACATACACATACACATACACATACACATAGACATAGACATAGACATAGACATAGACATAGACATAGACATAGACATAGACATAGACATAGACATAGACATAGACATAGACATAGACATAGACATAGACATAGACATAGACATACACATACACATACACATACACATACACATACACATACACATACACATACACATACACATACACATACACATACACATACACATACACATACACATACACATACACATACACATACACATACACATACACATACACATACACATACACATACACATACACATACACATACACATACACATACACATACACATACACATACACATACACATACACATACACATACACATACACATACACATACACATACACATACACATACACATACACATACACATACACATACACATACACATACACATACACATACACATACACATACACATACACATACACATACACATACACATACACATACACACATACACACATCATCGGGAAATATCAAAATCGTATTCTAGGAACCCCAAAACGTGTTTATCCATTGAAAACTCACTACACAATTTTTAGCATGATTCTTATACCGCTCTTATCTGAATTGCGAGAGGTAAAAATGATAAAAGTACATGTGATTAGTTAAATGTAGACGTATTTATCAACTTAGAAACTATTTACAATTGTTATACATGTCTAATACATATAAACGTGAACGGAAATAATTCTATAAACATTTTTTAAAGAATTTATTTAGAGGGAAAATAAAAATGTTACACTTCTATAACCGTAACAATCAAACAAACATACATACTAAAAAACAAACTCAACGAGAATATGTAATAAGGACATACCAATGCTTGTAATTCTTTATCCTTACAAAACATTTATATTAGATAAAAACTTTTTCTCAATTTAATTCGTGTACAGAATGTAGGTTTATTAAAGAACTATTGATATCCAGTAACGCGCTTTCTTTCTGCAAAGGCATTTCTTACTGAAAGACGTTACAATTAACACCCGAAACAGTTTCGGAGTTGCCTCGAGCGCCAACCCTCTCTTAACGTGGAGGATACACGTACGTTACTTAAATAAATAACGTGCCTAGGTAGCCACAGTGAAGAAAAAGAATAACCAGGGGTCGATATTGAAAGTACCCTAAAAGATGGTAGTAATGGTGTATAGTGGGCTTTAAGCACTACACGCCATTTATTCTGGTATTCGGTGGCGACTTTATTTATTAAAATATTTATTTTCTATAGCTTATTGTATTTTTGTATAACGGTATTTTACTGAAATAGTTTTCTGTCTAAGAATATTTTCTCTTAAATTCTAAATGAATCACTCTGTATTTGAGTCAATTTAATTTATTAGGAAGTTTACAAGGAAATAAAAAGAGTCAATTTAATTTAAACAAAATATAGACGTATATTGTCAGAATATAAATATAATAAGATTTTTAATTTAATAAAAATATATCAATGCCCACCCTCGTGAAAACAAACAGAAAAATATAATGTATCGAAAAAAGTAAAAGTTTCGGTGTTCAGTAAACGGTATGCCAAAGAGAAGTGATTTTAACTTTACAAATTCTGTCTAAGGTAAAGATATTCTTATCCTCCAATCTATTAAAATTTGAATTATTATAATAAAATATTAAATTGAATAATAAAATTCATTTTGATCAACCCAGACAACTCCAATTATAATTTATGTTGAAAAAATTATGAAAAGATTATTAAAAAAATGAAATGCAATAATAAATTAAATTACATCTGGAGCTGTATATAAAAAAACTTCATTACACAGACATTTGATAAGTTTCGATTTCGACTTTGAAAATTTCATCCGCCACATGGTACATCTTGTACACTGGATGATATTTTATATATTATATTATATATTTTATAACCAGATCTAACGAAGTCGTTTACAAAAAGACTGCTTTATATTCTAGAATTGTCAAAAGTCAGATGTCAATCTTTATATTCAAAGAACAATCTAGACGCTTTATTTTTTATTAGTTGGTACTAGAGAGTTATAGTCACTGATGCAACTGTAAATATGGTAACCTTATTTTTAGCACTATTCTAAAGTAAGGTTAAAACCTTATCTATAGTTATCGCAACATCACTGCTTTACGGTAATTGATTTTAAATTTAAATCTAACCTTAAAAATATTCGGTAGTTTGCGTCGAGTCGAAGTAAAGGTATATAAAATGGAAAATATTTTGAAAGAACAGTTTTTGATAAACCACTTGCTGGACTTTGAATAATTTTAACAATCAAAACCTCTGTATTTCAGTTTTAAATATTACCTGTTAAATCTCGTTACTGACATTTTAAATGTTTTTCAAAGAACCTACCCTTTTCCAAAATAATGAATCCTTTTTAAGTATTTATGATCGGTCTGGGTTTTCCCAATCTTTTAATTAATTAACACATTACTCTTTTACTAAAATTGTTCAGGGTGAATATGACTTTACTATTTAATAATTTTAATTAAATAAAAAATTGTAATTGTTATTAACAAAAAACCAAAAAAATAAAAATAAAGCCGTTTTGTCTTTTATTATAACTCAAAAAATTGTTTGCGGTTATATTGGTACCACATTGAGATTGGCATTTGCCATCAGAATGAAAAATTGTCTTTCCAAAATTAGACTTTTTTATTAACTTAAAAAATATGACATTAATTATATCAACAACAGTCAAATAAAATAACAAAAATCATGCCAGAGCCGTAACCAGTAACAAACTCATGTTAATACAGGGTGTTTCAGAACTATGGGATCAAACTTCTAGTGGTTATTCAGTGCAACAGTAGAAAACATTTGAGTATAGCGACCCATGTCCGGAAAAATGTCAGTACGGCACTACGACCCTAAGACGCGTTAAAATTTAGAAAGACGATAAATTGCCTAAATAGGATTTAATGCATTTAATTTGTGCCTTTTGTATATGATATCATCACAACAGTTGTTCAAAATATCGATGTCAATGTTTAAAAATTTTATAGCTGATGATTTTAAACAATTTACCGGCGCTTGTGTGTCTTTAAAACCGATAACAGAAATTGTTTTTTGTAGCTGCATTCCATATCGCCTTGGTCGTTCTATCGTTTTTGTGAAGTTTTCAAGAAGTTAACAAAAATTAATTGTTGCTAATGGAAAACTTTACCAATCAAGAATTGGCGGATATGCATTTGGCATACGGAGCAACAAGCTGCAATGCACGAGCAGCAGCGCGGTTGTATCAAGAACGTTATCCCGAACGACAGCATCCGGGATACAAAATGTTTATTGCTATTCATCGGCGGCTCTCCGAGACAGGCATGTTTAAAACCAACGTGCATGATACTGGTGTTGCTCAAACCGTAAGAACGGTCGAATTTGAAGAAGAGATCCTTCAGCGAGTTGTCGACGAACCATCAAGTAGCACACGTCACATTGCTAAGAATATGAATACGAGTAGCGCTTCCATCTGAGGGTGCTACACGAGCAATAACTTTATCACTTCCAGGAATTTCAAGGATTGACAGCAGCCGATTATCATCCTAGAGTTTAATTTTGTCAATTGCTTCTTCATCAAATCGCTGCACAACCAAATTTTTTACGATATCTTTTATGGTCCGATGAAGCCTCTTTCACAAGAGACGGTATTTTTAATAGTAGAAATAGCCATGTTTGGGACGAAGAAAATCCCATTGGATTTTTTCCCAGAAAATATCAGCAACGTTGGTCTGTCAACGTATGGGCAGGTATTGTTGATGATTATTTGATTGGATCATACCTTCTACCGGAACGGTTAACAGGAACTATTTACCGGCGTTTCTTGGAGGAAGTTCTTCAGAACTTCTTAAAAATGTTCCAATAAACGTTCGACAGCAAATGTGGTTTCAGCATGATGGAGCGCCGGCTCACTTAGCTGTACAAGTACGTGAGGATTTGGCTCCTAGGTCACCCGATTTAACGTCGCTAGATTTTTTCCTGTGGGGACATGTAAATTCTTTGGTCTACGAAACTCCAGTAGAAACAAAACAAGACTTAATTGGACGAATTACAGCAGCTTTCGAAATCATTCAAAACGAGTATCAATTTTTTAGTCAAGTCCGCCGAAACGATGAGTGACGTTTAAATCGGTGTATTCATTGTTTTTCTAAATTTTAACGCGTCTTAGGGCCGTAGTGCCGTAGTGACACTTTTCCGGACATGGGTCCCTATACTCAAATGTTTTCTACTGTTGCACTGAATAACCACTAGAAGTTTGATCCCATAGTTCTGAAACACCCTGTATATCAAACATGCTTCCCCCCTTTTTTTGGAAAGTTATATGATTTTCAGTCACAAAAAAACTAACTAACAAACATATCGCTATAAAGAATTAAGCAGTTATTAATAGGTAATATGCACAATTTCACAATAGCACGTTTCAAGATGCCTTTAGACGTTTTTACTGAAAGAACGCGCACTTTGCCATCTGCTCCTGGGTGAGTCTCTAGCACTCGTCCTAGCCACTACTTCAATGGAAGTAACCCATCATCTTTTAAGAGCACCAACATCCCTGGCTGGATTGAGGGCGTAGCGCTATGCCATTTCCTCGCTGCTGCAACGTCGAGAGGTATTTATTCGACCACCGTTGCCAAAAATGTTGTAAAAGTTGGGTAAGCTGCTGAAACCTTTTCAGCTTCTTAAAATTATTGAAAATATCAGATTTTCCTACGGTAACGATAACAATGAGGAGCCAATTAAAAAATGGCCGGGAGTGAAAACTTCTAAATCGCTGGGATCTTCAGACATAGGTGTGAGAGGCCGTGAGTTGAGGATAGATTCCACTTGCGCTAATATGGTATTCATTTCATCATAAGTTAAAACCATTTCCCCAATTACCCTTTTAAGATGATATTTAGCTTTTACTGCACTTTCCCACAAACCCCCAAAATGAGGCGCATATGCCGAAATAAAATGCCAATTAATAAAATGCTCGCCAAAATGTTTTATAAATGTTGTTTGAGTTTCATTCCTTTGTAGAAATTTACATAAATCGTGTAAATGGTTATGTGCACCTACAAAATTTTTACCATTGTCAGAAAATGCATTTACACATAGCCCACGTCTCGCAAAGAAACGTTTGAAACAATTCAAAAATGCTTCAGTGCTTAGATATATTGGTAGTTCTAAACAGATAATTATGCACAAATGTGATTTAATTTTTATTACACTACGAAATTTGCAAACGCGTATTTCAAAAGGACCTGCATAATCCACCCATACATTTATGAAAGGTTTACTAGGTGTCGCCATAGCTTCAGGTAATTACCCTTGTTAAAATACCATGTAGTTTTAACAGTGTTTGTTTTACCATCTCTATTGTAAGTTCTGTGACTTGTCATTTAAGCGGAAGTGAGAACCATTTTGTTTTCGCCTTAAAAGAAAAGAAGATGCGATTGAGCGAGAACACCAGATACTCATAGCCCCTCGGGCAGTATACGTCGCTGAATGTACTTTGTGTATCAACAAAACTCTAGTTTCAATGTGTGTTTTACACAACTATTGTATTAATAATTAAATAAACAGTGTTAAAAGTTATCAGTGTTTTCCTTTTTATCACGGATGAATTGTGGTTACCATTACCAGACAAAATCAGTCCACTTTAATTTACTACTTTCTCATGATTCTTGGTGTCGAAGGAAATATTAATAGAAAAAGAATCAACCCTATTATCTGTTTAGTATTATGAGGTTTATGTCTAAAACATACTAAACATTTGTTAAGAATATTTCGTATTGTACTTCTTCCTGATAAAATCCAAAATTTTAATCTAATGATATTAAGCAAGGTTTGATGGCCTGCATAAAGATTTTTGTAGTATTCGTATAGAACTAATAATCTGGTTAAAGAATGATTTCTTAAAAGAATAATTTGATGCCTTTGATAATAGTTGATTTTTGCATTATTTAAGCGACCCCCGAATCGTATTGATCCTTTGGAATCCATAAAAACGTTAAGAGAAAGTAATTTGCTTGATTTAGGTAGAGCCCGTGATGCTTTCAACGCCTTAAATTCTTCTGAAAAAGATGACCTTTGAACAATGTTTATAAGACAACTTAAAGAGTTATGCAACTCATCAGCTGTCAAATTTCCATTTAATCTAGACATTTTGTATAGCTTACAATTTTTATAAAACCTTAGACAGTAAGCCGTGACCCTAATTAATTTAAGAAAACTAGATTATTTTTCAAAAATATTCTCATCAATAGTAACTGAAAATGATTGTTTGACCTTTCTTTCCGAATTATCTGACTTATAATTGGACTAGATATTGGCCATTGGTCTTCAGATAATATCAACCATTTTGGCCCATGCCACCAAAGATCACATCCCTCTAACCTGTCTGGATCGATTCTTCTTGAAATAATATCCGCCGGATTATAATGTGATGAGATATGTCTCCATTCGTTAATGTTGGTTAATTTATGGATTTCCGAAGTACGATTTGCAATAAAAGATTTCCATTGATGCGGTTCCCCCTTTATCCAGCATAAAGTAATTGTAGAGTATGTCCAATAGATAATTTTGTCAACGCTAACGTCAATACTTAATGTTACTTCCCTAGCCAATCGTGCACATAGAAGAGCTACACACAACTCAAGCCTAGGTAATGATACCGTCTTTAAAGAAACTACACGAGATTTGACACAAAGCATTTTTATGGAAATTGTCCCTTCTTTATCCATAGACCTTACGTAAATGACCGTACCATAAGTTCTTTTGGAAGAATGGAAAAACATATTAATTGTATTTTGTACGGATTATCACAAATGGCCTTTCTAGAAATGGTTAAATGCAGATCTTCTGGTAAACTTTCATCCCATGGTAAATTTTCATCCCATTTTGCATCTATTTACCAAAGATACTGCATTATTAACTTTGCCTAATAACTGCTGGACCCACTAGTCCTAAAGGATCAATGACCTGACAAATTATCGACAAAAATGATCTTTTAGTAACCCGTTGAGATGTGTCTATATTTATTTTGAATGTGAATTTCGAATTCCATAAAATAAATAATGCCTTTGTTAAATCATTGTCATTTAAAAGATAATGCACAATATTTCCTTGTGTATCTTTCTCATCAATTAGAACCTCTTTGTAGTTTGAAATCCATTTCCTGAGAATGAAACCATAATTTTCTTAAATTTGATTAATCTCGTTCTTTAATTTCATTGCCTCACCAATAGTTGAAGCTCCTACCCGAAGATCATCAACATAAAAATTATTAAGTATAGCCTTACTACCCTGAGGATATGCTTAATCCCTATTTACTTTAAACAACGAATTGAAAAAAAATCTGCAGAAGAAGTCCCATAAGTCACCGTATTAAGCGTATAAATACCGAGTTTCTCGTTTGGTAAAAAAGGCCATAAAATTCTTTGAAGATCCCTATGCTTTGGAGTAATGAGTATTTGGCTGTACATTTTTGCCACATCAGCCCCTGTAACAACTGTATATTATCGAAACCGGAGTAAAATGCTAAATATTGTATCTTGCAAGTTTTGACCTACTAGCAAAACATCGTTAAGAGAAAGACCAGTATCCGTTGCTGATGATCCATCAAAAACAACTCTGCATTTTGTTGTTAAAGAAGTTTCCTTATGGCCTTCAAATACCCTTAAAACCTGAGCATCTTTTCCTTGATTATTATAAATACCTTGAAAATTCCCTTGCCCTTTATTATTCTTGTTATCTTTATCCCTAAAATGCTTAGAATCTATTTGATTATCAGTAGAATTTTGATGTAAAAGAGAGTTGTGTTTTCTTCCACAAAACTTACATCCGGATTCCTTTTTTCTCCTAACGAAAAAATCTTAAATTTGTAGCAATCATATAGAAAGTGCGGCTCATTATAGAGAGAATACCCCGGAGTTCCTGTTACATGGGACCTTTGAACAAATTTACTCTTTCAAAGCAACCTTAATTCGCGGAATATACCTGAACCATCATTTTCCAGTTTTCGGCATCTTTCATCCAAAAAATCCAAAAATTCCTTTAATTTTGGAACCGAATTCGTAATTGTACTATCACGCCATTTAATCCTCGTTTTATTGTCCAACTTATTCTCTAATAAATGAATAAGCAAAATATCCCTTGAGGCTACCTCTAAGCCAAGAGCCTTTAGAGACCTTAAATCAGTAATGACTGTGTCAAGAAATTTACGCAGTTGAGAAAAGGATTCTTTGGTCAACATAGGTAAATTAAACAGATTTTCAATGTGGCTATTTGGTAACTTTTTTTAATTTTCATATCTATGATTTAAAACCGACCATGCCTCTTGATAATTATTTTCACTAACATCTAATGCCCTAATTGCCTCAATCGCATCCCCTTTTAGCGCTTTTTAGCGATCCGTACCCCAAATGGTCCAAACAGAATCCTATTGCTTTCACTCGCGTGTACGTCCGTCCGTCTGTCACACCGGTCTAGCAGCTAAACCGTTGGAGCTAGAGTCTTCAAATTTTCACAGTATATGCATCTTGTTGACCCAAAGCAATATAAGTTACAAAAAATATTTTTAAATGTTTTCAAGGGGGCTCCCATGCAGCTAAAGGGGGGCGCTGAAAAAAAATTTTTGCCTACCCCATCCAGTGAGGTATCGTTGAGTAGATAAAAGCTGTATTTTTTGTTTTAAAAGGTATTGCAAAACGTAGGCGTGAAAAGCCGCCAAAGTCAGCATTTTTTTACAAAATTTTATTCCGAAGTATTTTTTAACTTTCCATCGACCTATGAACTTGAAATTTGGTGATAATGTTTATTGTTAATATTTTACCAACAAATACCAATTTATTAATAAGTATGATTTTTCATTACTATTCCCCTCATTTTTAGGGTTCCGCACCATTGTATTTATGCGAATTGTGGTATTCTATTATTTGATAGAAAATTTCAGTACCTGCATGTTTTTTGACTGTCATAAATACATCTTTTAATAAAAGGAAATTTTATTATAATTAGTGAGGAATAAAAATACAAAAAACTGTTACATATTCAATTTATAGTAACTGTTCAAAATGTTGACCGTTCACTCCACATCACTTTCTACAACGTTTTCTCACTAGGCGCCTTCAATAGTTTTTTATTCCGATTATTTCCTATCTCACTCTACCTTTGTTACTGAACTCAATATTATGAAATAACTAGCGATTAATAATAACTTTCCAATTGAACTCATTACCAAATTATACACAATATCTTTTATTAAATTTAAATTAAATCTCCCTAAGTTTCCGTAATATCACAAGAGGAAAAAGCTTTCACAGGTTCATTACATTTTAATGGAAATATTTCCTATAAATTATTAAAGATTTTTTAAAACACAATATCAATGTCGCTTTCAAGATTAATCAGAATCTTCACTTCCTATTGGTGAACACTAAAGATGAAAGACGTATGTATAAATTACAGTTTACATCGGCCAGTCAGTTAGGAGACTTGAAACTAGAATCATGTTAGATACATTGAAAAATTTAAAATTATCTAAATTTTGGCCGGTCTTTATGACCCATTTTCGACCAGTCCTAGTGAGAACAACAACTATAGTATATTCTTCAACAAGCATAGAATGAAGGCTATTATTCACGAGAATTAAAATTCACGAGAATTAAATTTTCGACACGAGTGTCGGAATAATTCGAATGAATAATAGCCATAATTCTATGCGAGTTGAAGACTTTACTTTCTCCACGACTATACAAGAAATTACATACCTAAAATACCAGTTTTTATCACAAATCTTTAATTGACACTTAAAATATTAAACTTTGACATTTGTGCATTTGACATTTAAAATAAAATGGCGACATATTAGGATGCTGATAAGATGCGATTGGTTAGTTATTTTCAAAGTAATGTGATTTGTGTTGATATTAATGTAAAATCTAGAAATCAAAGGATATGATTGGCTAATTACCGTGGATTCTTAATTTTATTCTTCAACTAGTGGAAGAATGTATATTATTCTTCCACAAAAAATGTAGTCAGAATTAACATATTAATTAAACAGGAATAGAAACGACTACTGTAATAACATCTAACGGACGTGTATCGTATGATATTTTCTCCACGACTATATAATAATAAGTTAATTCTGACTGCATTTTTCAACTAATGGAAGAATGATATACGTTCTTCCACTAGTTGAATAATAAACTTAAGAATCCACGGTAACTAACCAATCATATCCATATTAGTAACACAAACGTCAAAGTTTAATATTTTAAGTGTCGGTAAAAGATTTGTGATAAAAACTATGAATTTAGGTATGTAATTTCATGTATAGTCGTGGAGAAAGTATAGTCTTCAACTCGCATAGAATTATGGCTGTTATTCACTCGAATTATTCCGACACTCGCTGCCGCTCGTGTCGGAATTTTAATTCTCATGAATAATAGACTTCATTCTATGCTTGTTGAAGAATATACTATTTTTGCATCAGGTCTTTATTCATTTAAATTTAATGTAATATATATACTTGTAAATTAAATAGTATAATCAATACTAATTTTATTAAAGAACAAAAGATTATCCATAGCTTAAATGTGGTCAATTATTCAACGAATAATAAAACTCAAAGTCATACCATATACATTTATAAACCAGTTTAAAACTGGGGGCGACATGTTTCGGCCATAACGATGGCCATCATCAGGCCTACAATGCATATATAGATCAAGTTAGGTTACAATTAGACAAACCAACAGATAAGTGTACTTACAGTAAAAAATTTAAGGAAATTCAATATGATGGTAAGAAAACACAAATCAGATTGTAAAAATTGATTAAAATTAGTAAAGAATGTAAAAATTTTTTAAAAAACTGTTGAAAACATTAACCAATAACAGTTATACTCCCATCTGGAGGACTACTAAAATTAAATGGACATCGAAGTGCGTCGATGCACAAAAAGTTAAGGAAAATAAGAAAATTTTTACAATTTTTTTTATAACTTGCTGCCATGCGGCAGTTAGTTATTAAATGACGACTTAAAATGATATTAGACAGATTGAATTTGACGCAATGGACAAGAACGAAAAGGAGTAAAGTAAGAGGCCACTAGCTGAAAAGTCTAAACCAATACGGAGCCAGACTTGAAACTTGAAAGAAGAAACTCACCTAGAAATGAACGTAACCAAAACATAAAAATATTAGAAACGCAGATTTAAAAATAAATAATTTTGTGTAGCATGAAGTTGTTCGTTAAGGCAAATAATGTCAGAATTAAAAAGGACTTTTGTAATTTCAAACATCTCTAATACATTCAGTCTGGTGCTTTTTATGCAATGATGTAAGAGTGAAATGTTAAAATCACAACGTGAATGTCTAGATTAAAGAATATGATTAGCAAACGTCGAAGAGGAGTTAACGATGTTAGTATTTAAAAAATTATCAATTTGTTTTTTATGTTCTGCAATATGAGTTTCTAATCGTCTTCCAGTCTCACCTAGATAAACAGCATTGCAATCTGAACAAGACATACGATAAACACCAGGTTTATGTAACATAGGAATCACATCTTTAGAATTTATTAGGATGCTAGCCGAAGAAAAGGAAGATTTAAAAGCGATGTGAATGTCTGATCTGTGGAAGATGTTCGCTATATGATACGAAATGGGGCCTAAGAAAGGAATGGAACCAAGATAATCTATTTGAGAAGCACTAACTGATATATGAAATGTTAATTTATGTCTGATAGAGAATTTAAAATAAATTTTTTGTGTAAGATCAATAAGGAAGTTATTATTTAAAGCTAGCTGTTTAATAACGTTCATTTCTTTAATAAAAAATGAATCAGAGAGAGGTAAGGAGAAAGCTCTGTGAAAAAATGAGTCAAAGAAGGCAATTTTATGACAGTAAGGGTGATTAGAATAAAAGTCTATTAGAGTGTCAATAGTAATAGGTTTTCTACAGACTTCGAAGCTTAAATAAGAAGTAGAAGGGATTTTAAGTACGAAACCAATAAATTCTGTTGTAAGAGAAGCACTTTTCCCACTCGCTAGATTTGCGGCACTCGCCTACGGCTCGTGCCACAAACTTTTGCACTCGTGGGAAAAGTGACGCCTTGCGCACTTGTTGTACAAACTACTATTATAACAAGAACTACCTAAACTGTATTAGTTGGTACTTAGATCATATACGCTAGATTCTTTGTTTTGTAGGTCCGGGGAGGTCCAGCGTACTAAATCACTAATTGGTCGTTTTCAAATTTCGACATTTTTTGACCAATGAGGAATCAGTATCGACGTAGTTTACCCAATGACAAATCAGTACCTGATACTGTAATGTTCCATTTTCCGGCCGCAAATGGGTGCAGAGGAAGTAGATTTACTGGACAGGATGAAATAAATATTATTTTTCCACTCCTGAGTATCCTTCGGAATGTTTTCAAGTGGGAGGTGTGTCAACACCTGCCAAAAATGGGCCCCGGCTTCTGCTCCGCTATGTAGTTTCAACTTTGTTGAAATGTGTTTGGACACATTTTTAATCAATCTCTTTTAAAACATTTTCGTTATAACTATTTCATGTACACTTAAATTGTCCCTCCCCTATTTTCCCTTCAAATACTCCACTACCCACTATTGATCAACGTTATGCCTTTTTGTATTTTGTTCATATAACTTAATTCTTTACTAAGTAGCGGAAACAGTCGCCGTTACATCTTTATTAAATTCATTGTGGTACATGACTATGAGTTTCATTTCATTTATTAATTATTTAAATAATGCAAATATAAAAAGCAATTATAAATAAGAATTTTTAAAAAAAAAAAAAATCTTTTTTTAAATCATCATTGATCCTAAATACTAGAATGGTAAAAAAATTGTTCAATACTATTAAAGTAAACCATTTGTTTATAAACAATTTATAAACAAATAGTGTTAAAACATCTTACCCATAATAATTTAATCCTTATTTCAAATATAAAAACAGCTATATGAGAAAAAAATTTAACGATTTTCATTTTTTGTTAATTTAATACTGATCTTTGGTGCAAAATATGTGAAGTTGTAAAGCACGAAATTTCCTAGAATTTTGACTTAACTTTGTTTCATAATTCGCCGCTAGAGAGCGCTACAAAATGTGCATGTAGGTTTTCCAGATTTTGAGAACAAACAATACATTTTAGTACAAAATGTTCAATTGAAAAGTTGAAGTAGAACATCAAATTTAATTTAAAAATATATACAGTATGTTTTAATAAATATATTTAAAATTTTGTATTATTTCGTTTATTTATTATAATTTTATTATTGATCATATTTATAATTAATTGTATTAGATAAACTATAATAGAAGGGTTTAGAAACTGGGTATTGGACCGTTAAACTTTAAGTGAGCCCTGGGCTCCTCCTCTCTAGACATTTTCTTTAGTCGCATTTCAACGTTGATAGATTACACGGCTTGATTGCATATATCAGGGGTGTGTTTTTTTTTGCAAAATTGATTGCAGCCACGAAGTCCGGATCTTTGTCCAAGGGGTAATCTGTTCTTGCCATGTCTAGGCAAGGCTATATACTCAAAACATTGCTCAAAAGTACAAGTCGAGTAGAGAAATGGATTCGGGGAAAAATACAGGAAAATTCACTTTTAAAAGGGGTCTGGTTTATATAAAAAAAGTAACAAAAGCCACTTGCAATACAAAATTAATATATTAGAGGACAAAAAATTTAAATTTGTTGCATAAGAAAAAATAATATTATTTTTTCTATCATTTTTAATTAAAAAAAAATCATTGCTATTTGTAAAAAAAAGGACGGACTCAGTGTAGTTGTAAAATATCATTGTTAGTTTATCATCAATTCTTGATGATACTATCATTACTTAGCGAAAGGTACGAAGAGTTGTTTAACATCATTGGGAAGTTTCATTAAAGATATTTTTTGAAAAGTGTAAACTTTTACTATTTAAAGTGTATAAGGTTCTATATTTAAATTTCTAGACTTCAATTCACTTATTTTTATACGGATATTCGAGTTTTATATAAAATACAGTTTCTTGTACGACGAAACAAATTTATGATAAAAATGTGTGTATCGAATCTTGAACATGATTTATACGGTGTATAAATGTATAGATAGAACAGCAAAGGCACAAAGAGACTATCCGGGTATCCGCATACATTACGGTTATTGTTGTACCTGTCATATTTATTTATAAGTTCTTTTCATGACCGCTGCGGGCCAAAAACCGACAAAATTTATGATTTTAAGTACGAGTCGAACAAATTTTTCTCGAGACAAGTTTTTCGGACTAAAAAAATTGAAAAAGTGCTTACTTAATAATAAAATTTTTTTATTGTTAATTTTTATAAAACTTAATAGGACTGAAATTAGCACCCCATGTTTTTCATAATAAAAACTATTAATTAACTAAATGTTTGATAGATGGCGATTAGATGTACTTTCTACGTAAAAATGTAAATGTCTATTATCCTCCAATAATACTTGCTCCGTTGCCAGATGGGTACGATCACTGGATTTAAATTTTGAGTGAATTTGGGATTTTAGTGATATCAGATACCTTTATAGAAGATTTTTATGATACCATTAAACTCGCCTGGTCAAAAACTACTGACCTCTAATCCGATATATAAACTCGCCTGTGAATGTTACTTGTCTTTTAATATTTTTAAAAAATTTATTTTTTACTTTTTTCTCCAAATAAATAACCTTGATTTGATTTATATTATAATGGTTTTTTTCAGTATGGAAATTATTTATTAGTTACAAAAATTTTATCAGGAAATGATTATTTCAAAATTAATCTCCAAAAAGGGTTCAAATGTAAAGGTCCAAAATATAAAATTAAAATTTTGTTTTAAAATTAATTACTTACTTTTTCAATTTTTCATTTTCTGATTTTAATTAGGTGACCAGATTTTAAATTTCGAAATTCGGGACGTTATTTTTAATATTTTTTTTGCATTAAAATTATTTTATTATTATTGCTATTATGGTGGTATACCGAGTGTAAATGGTTCATGGGTAAATGGATTTTTACCCAACTTAGGTCGATGACAAAACAAAGAACTCTGCACACAGTGTTAAGAAATTGGCCCTCGGTGGAGGTTAATGAAAATTTTATTTTGTGTTACTAAAAGTAAAAAAAATTGTCAAGTTTAAATTTCTACTATGACTGGTTGTTCTTAGGTTTTTGCGACGTTTTTCGAATTATATCGCATTTTTCTCATTTTTCTGTTTTTTTCTGTTTTTTTGTTTTCATATTGCAAATTTTTTCTTATTTGCGATTTTTTTTGTCAATTTTTGTTATTTTGTTTCGGTTTTTTTTCTGATTGTTTTGCGATTTTTTGTGATATTTTTCGATTTCTTTGGGGTTTTCCCGTATTTTACAATTTTATTTTTCATTTTTTCCCAATATTTTCTAATTTCTCTGTCAATTTTTTTCATGTTTTCAAAATTTTTTGTTTTTTATTTATTATTTTTTCAGATTTTTTTAGATTCTTTTAATTTTTTCTGGTTTTTAAATTCCATTTTTTGTTTTTTGTTTCTGCTTTTTTTTAATTTTTTCAATTTTTGCTAATCTTTCCTTATTGATATGTTTTTTTATTCTGTTTTTTGTTTTCTGTTTTTTTCTCATTTTTTGTATTCATTGAATTTTTGTGATAATTTTCGATTCTTTTGTCATTTTGTTTCTGTTTTTTGCGATTGTTCTGCGATTTTTTTGTGATATTTTTCGATTTCTTGAGTTTTTTCCGTTTTTTTTTTCGCAATTATTTTTCGGTTTTTTGATTTCTTCATTTTTTCTGTATTTTACAATTTTATTTTTCATTTTTTTTCAAATATTTTCTAATTTCTCTCTCATTTTTTTCCAAATATTTTTGTTTTTTTTTATTTTTTTTTCGATTCATCTAATTTTTGTAAAAAAAAATAAAAATAGCGTCCCGAATATCGAACTTTGAAATCTAGTCACCGCGAAGTTTTCATTAGGTATTACACTATAATAGTTATTTTAGCAGCATTTTAAAAATATTGAAACAAAGCCTTTTCTATCAAAATATCGCATTTCCTTTTTACTTCTACTTAAAAATATGACGGCAACACTGCATTACGTAGACATGAATTATGAACCCCAGAATAATTATTTTGCAGGTGGTGCAATCTATAAAAAAGTACGTGAACTGTAAAATTGACAAGTAAACTGGTCTCTGATGTATTTTTGGTGATGTTCCATGGTTCAAATTATACATTTTTGAACATATAAGGCTTGTAGACGAAAGCAAAAAATTAAATATCTCTTATGTACGGTCTCTAATGGGAATATAATTTAGTTCCTGAAATAGTTTTTATAGGGGTTTTTGATGCCTTTTTTTAGGTTAAATTTTCACAATTTCTTTGTTTTTTTCCATTTTATTAATTAATTTTCACTTTTCAATGTATTCAGGAACTAATTTAAAACCATTAGAACATTATAAAAGCAAATCTGCCTATATTTATTGCCTGGATAGTCCGTCTTATATGTAAAAAAATTTCCCTATGCTTAACAATTTGCTAAATCCGCCATATCTAGAAGATGATTTTGATGTCATAGTGGCTGTTGAATCATGGTTACAAGAAGGAGTTACAGACGGAGAACTTGTAAATACAGATACTTTTAATTTACTGAGAGCAGATAGAGATCTTCAGTTTACAAAAAAATCTAAGGGAGGTGGAGTCCTGATAGCTTTAAAAAAGGAATATAAATTATTAAAATTTATAAAAAATTGTACTTCGTTTGAAGCTTTGATCATTCATTTTAAGGTTAGTAAGAAAAAATATACAATTTGTGCGGTATACATACCTCCAAAAAGTGCAAGTCAAACATATGAATCAGTAATGAATTTCCTACAACAACAAATCACAGATGTTGATAATACTTATATTTTTGGAGATTTTAATATACCTGAACTAACAGATACTATATCAAGAAATTTACATTTTACTGACAATCTTAGTGTATTATATAATTTCATGGATTTTAATGCATTTAAGCAACTTAATGATATTAAAAATTTCCACGACCGAACATTAGACTTAATAATAGGCTCCGAAAATCAAGTAAATAATTGTAGTATTATTAGGGACAAATTACCATTTGTTAGAGAAGATGTTTACCATCCTACTTTAAATGTATCTATAAAGGTAGTAAAGGACAAAAAACTTGGTAATCTTATTCAGGAATCTAGGTATACTTATCGAAAAGCTGATTTTCAGAAATTAGGTGTTTATGCTAGTGAAGCAAATTGGGATACAGTTTTAAATTACGCAAATGTAAACTCGGCTTTGGACAAATTTTACAAAATTTGGAATGGAATTATACAGAAATGTGTTCCAAAATTCAATAACCTCACTAAGTCAAATAAATATCCAGTCTGGTTTACTAAAGAAATCAAAAACCTATTATATGAAAAGAAAAAATATAGAAAATTAAAATTATTATCGTCTTTTTATGAGGAAAAATTTATAGAAATAAGGAAAAAAGTAAAACAACTGAATAATAAAGAGGAAAGTAACTATATTAAAAATTAGAAGACAACATTGTAACGGAGGTAAATGAATTTTGGAATTACACGAACAATAAAAAAGGAAGTAACTCAAATTCAGAAAACTTTACATATAAGGAAGAAAAGGTAGATGATGATAAAACCGCAGAAGTATTTGAAAAATACTTTTCACCGGTTTATTGTTCACAGGGAGCTTCGTATAGTTTGGATATTAGTAATGACAGTAATTTGAATATTTGCAATGACTTATTTACAATAACGTCTATTACTGAACAAGATTTATTGAAGCAACTAAAAAACTTAAACCTAAGAAATCGACAGGGGTTGATGAAATGCCACCATATATTGTAAAAGCGTGCAGTGAATGGTTAAAGGTGCCTTTAATTTATATCTTTAATTTAGATATTAAATCGAATGAATTTCCAACGGTGTGGAAAACATCCATAACGGTACCCATTTTTAAGTCTGGCAACAAAATGGGCATTGAAAACTATAGGGCCATTTCTATAATTTGTGCACCTGCAAAATTATTTGAACAGCTAATCTATACTAAGTAATTTCAATATATTAACTCATATAGAGCACCTGATCAGCATGGATTCATTTCAAATAATAATAATAATAATAATAATAATGTATTTATTTCAGTAAGATAAATAAATAAAAATACAAAAGTGGTAAATAAACATGACTAAATACAAAGCAAAGCCCATTAGAGCCACAAATGGCTGAGCATGGGCATTTATACTGTTTATAATTTGTATAGTGTTGATTTATTAAAGTCAGTGAAGTGCCGTATACCTTATACATGAAGACACACATATACACACACATATATACACATGCACACAAATACATATGCAGTGCTTTTACATTTATATTAAAAACCGTATCATTTATTAAATCAATAGAGAATTTCCTCGACAAAAACAATTTGAACAAAACTTTCAGTTTAACACAACATATAAACATCAAATTTTAATATTGTATACAGAAAAATAAAAAAATACAAAAAATAGAAGTACATATAAAATGATTAAAACAATGGTAGCAATGAACAACTTTCAATAAAATATTACATAATTAAACAGAATAAATTATGCTTCGAACAAAACTTTTATGGATTTCGTTTCACAAAGGATAAATAATTTTTTAAATAAAGATTTAATAAGACCTAAAGAGTTTACAGTACACATGTACATTTTATACATTTTAGGTAGAAAGTTATAAATCTTTAAAATCATATATGAATGTGAGCGCTGTCCAATGGTTTTTATAAATAAGGGTATTTGGATATATCTTTTTCCTTTGTTTTTAGTGAAGTACTTATGGTCTAGTTCTTTTATTAAATATTTGTTCTTATAAAGAAAAACCATTGCATTGTAAACATATAGTTTTCGTAGGTCTAAAACTCTTGCTTCTTGAAATAATAGATCGGTTGAAAATGTAACCTTTTTACCATAAATAATTTTCAATATTTTTTTTGGAGAATACTGACAGGATTGATGTACGTTGACGCAGCAACTCCCCAACCTAGAATACCGTACTGTATTCTAGACTCTACTAACGCGTGGTATAGCATTTTTAGGTGGCTTATATCTAGAATATGTTTCAAGTATCTAAATTTGTACAATAGGCTTCGCAGTGTTCTAGAAAGTTGTGTGACATGCATATTCCATCCTAAATGCGAGTCTATTGTAATACCAAAGTACTTTATGTTATTTGTGCGATCTAATATAATGTTGTTTGGTTCATCTGATATTGTTAACTTTTTGAACTTAGGTAGCCCGTTTATAAAGCTGCTAAATGGTATAAAAATGTTTTTGCAAAATTTATGGTAAGTATCTTATTTTGAAACCAATTTATAATTGTTTTTAGGTCAATCTCGGCTTTAGTTTTTAGATTTTCCCATGTGTCAGCTGAGTAAATTATGGCGGTATTATCAGCGAAGCTAATTATTTTTCCGGTTGTTTGCAGATTGAATAAATTATTAATATAAATAGAAAATAATAGTGGACCAAGAATTGTACCTTGCGGAACTTCAAATTGTAAGATTTTTTCTCTACTAGTGATATGCCCGATCTTAACTATTTGTTTTCGTTCCTTTAAGTAATTTTTGAATAGATCCAACGCTACACCACGAATACCAATGTTCTCCAATGTGTCTAATAATTTTCCATGATGTACGGTGTCGAAAGCTTTTGCTAAGTCTAAAAAAACACATAAACTAGGCTTACTTGCATCAAGGCATTTATATATCTCACTTAATAGGGTTGATATTGCATCTGTAGTAGAGACATTTTCTTTGAAACCAAACTGAGATTTAGAAATAATGTTATACTTATTTAGATACTTATTTAACCTATTTTTCAAGCATTTTTCAAAAATTTTAGTAAGTCCACTAATAATAGATATGGGACGGTAGTTACTAACATCCTTTTTATTACCTTTTTTGAAAATAGGTGTAACTACAGCCTTTCTGAATTCCTTCGGACAATAACCACTAGTAAAAATGTTATTTATTAGAAAAGTTATTGGTTCGGCAATATTCTCAGCAATAGCTTTTAAGGCTTCAGATCTGATTTGGTCAATTCCTGGAGCTTTGTTGTTTTTTAGTTCACTGATGATATTAATAATTTCTTTTTTTGTTACTGAGCTCAGATAAAAACTGTGTTGGGGTGGGATGGTATGTTGCTTCAAGTTTTCATTGCTGGTGATACTTGATGCTAATTGTTTGCCAATAGACGAGAAAAAGTCATTAAAGGCATTTGCGATTTCGGTTTTATTGTTAGTAACATTATCAGGCTCCACAGATATCTCAGTAATATCACAATTCTTATCCTCGCTACTTATTTTTGAAATGACTTTCCATAATTGACGCGAATTATTCCTGTTTTCTTCTATTTGATTTTTGTAATAAGAATATTTTGATTGTTTTATTAATTTTTCTGTTAAAGTACGATATGTAAGATAAGTTTGTTTTTTTCTACGTTGTCCGGGTCATTTTGGTGCGCATGATATAAGTGATTTTTTCGATTTATTGATTTTACTAATCCATTGGATATCCATTTTTTGCGTTTAGTCATACTTTTACAAAGTTTTTTAACACCAGAGTTATGTGTAATCAAATGTTTAATCGAGTTTTCGATATATGTTGCCTGTTCCTGGACAGATGGAAGCCTGTATAAAGGAGTCCAATTTATATTTTTTGCATCGCTTTTCAAATTAGAATAAGAAATATAGGTTTTTTGTTGGCATATTGTATTAGATGTGTTTTTTAAATTGTTAGTTTTTATACAAAGAATAGTTGTTTTATGATCAGTTATTCCAAAGTCGGCTACTATGGAAATACATGTTTTTTCATTTAATTTATTTTTAATTTTTAAGAAAATATGATCAAGTTTTGTTTTAAAGTTACCTTGTACCCGAGTAGCTTTATTTATGGTGGATGTAAAGTTATACTCACTGAAATTATCTAGATAATTGCAAACAATTTCACTTTCTTCATCTAGATTTAAATTCATATCACCTGCAATTATGTGACTATGAATTTGAGAATTTTTGGTTTTTTCCAAGAATTCCTTTAGACAGAAGACAAATTCTTCTGCACAGGTAGAAGGGGATCTATATATAGTAGTTATTAAAATTTTTTGTTTGTTGCTAAGTTCAACTGTTAAATTTATAGCCTTACATTTGTTTATAGATATTATTTCATAGGAAAAGGAATATTTTTTGTTGATATAAATAACTACACCATCATTTTGATTAATGTCACCTGCATTGTAAATAAGATTATAACCTTCTAGCTGAAATAAATTTATATTGTTAATTATTCTTGTTTCTGTTAATGTGATACAATCGAAATCAATGTTTATTTGAGACATATTAACTATAAACTCGTCAAGGTTTTTATTTAGACTACGAATATTTTGATGAATAAAACTAAAATTCTGGTTATTACGTGCCATACATTCCTGGTTATTCAGTTCTTTCATTGTTTTTAACTCAAATAAATCGATTAACACTTAATTTACTTACTTTTAGTAACAAAGTTCACAATACCCTAGAACGTAAACTACAAATGGATATAGCATTCACTGATTTTCGTAAAGCCTTTGATCAAGTAAATCATGACATTCTTTTACAAAAACTCGTCAATTATGGAGTGGTTGGTAACTCCCTACAATTGTGAAAACATTATCTATAAAATAGATTTTTTATTGTAAAACACAATGGCAAGATGTCTGGTAAGTTTCACGTTAATTTAGGGGTACCCAAGGCTCTAACTTGGGACCTCTTTTATTCGTAATATTTATTAATGATTTGCTATCAGTTATCAAACACTCTGAGAGTCTACTTTATGCGGATGATCTTAAATTATTTAAACAAGTTCAAATGGTTAGAGACTGTGGGGCTCTACAAAAAGATATCAATAATATATCTGAATAGAGCCACAAAAATAAACTTTAATTTAATGTTAATAAATGTTGTTTAATGACAATAACTCGACAAAAAAACCCAGTTATTTTTGAATATAGTATGAGAACTGAGGTACTACAACGAAATGTAGAAATTAAAGATCTGGGCGTTACCTATAATAGTTTATTCTCATTTCAGTCACATAAAAAATCTCGCAAAATCAGCAAATGGCAGGTTAGGATTTATCATAAGAAAAATTAGAATTTGCATCTATAATTTGGCAAGGTGAACATCTAAGCATCCTAAAAGAAGTTGAAAAAATTCAAAATAAATTTCTCAGACATCTGTATTATAAAAAATATCATATTTGGCCTAGTTATGTTACAATACGAACAACCCAATTAAGATCCGAATTTAAAATACTTTCCTTGGAACAAAGACGTCAAATTTCGGCCAAGACTTTTTTGCACAAAATAATTAACAACCAAATAAATTCACCTGATATTTTGAAATTGATTCCCTTCAACGTGCCGTCTAGGCATAACCGAACCTTTCCTATATTCAGAGTGCCTTTTGTAATAACTACATATCGAGCTCCTTTAGTAACAATGCTTCGATTAGCAAACAACTTTACAGCAATATTAGATCTGGAATGGGCGCTATCTTTGAACAGTTATCGAAAAAAATTTTTAACACATATAATAAACATGTCAATATAACTGTTTAACTGTGTCGCTTTTACTTGATGAAAAGCCATTAAATTAAATATAAAAATATGTAAATTCAAGTAAGCAATTTATATTTCTTATGTTCTCTACAATTCTGGTATTATTTTTGTATTTGTTTTGGTTTTATTTTATTTTTTTTTTAAATGTATGTAATTAAATCTTTACTTTTATAAGTGCTACGTATATTATAAATAATATGTATCTATGTAATTAGGCGGACACGCCTATTTAGATACAAATAAATAAATAAATAAATAACCAAGTAAAATAAAATTAATATAAAGAACCCCGCACAAATCTTATGGGATTTGGCTTCCGGTCAAATTGGCTGAAATTTGGATATATTGTAGCATTTAAATTTCCAGAACATATCTTTCTGTTTAATTTAGCACACCGGTTTCTAGTTTGTAGTGTAAACGTTATCTCTCTGTTATCACTTACGTTCTTTCTCCAAGTGTTCAAGATACGTTGTCGACTATTCAGTCACATATTTCTTCTTTTCCTGTGGTCTTAAGTTTCGTAGTAACTGATTTCTGTTGTTATGATTGGCTCTGAGAAATGACGTAGCAGACACGCGTATTTCCTTTTTCCGTTTGGGCTGTCTAAAGGCCACTGGTTGGTGAAGGCTCGTTGAGTCTACACGCTACCATTTAAAAGTGGGATTATAAAGTAGATTTTCGCAACACCATACCACAAGTCGTTTTATTTGTTGAGAAAGGCAGAGGATTTCATCTCGCGAGCCTGTAGCAATTTTGGTTGATTATAAAACAGATGTAAATGCCCTTTTTGTAAAAAGGGTCGTTCCTCTTCGTTCCTCTTTGTACGAACTGGAGTTTTGCAGAATAGAATCTATAACTAGTTCTTAGTCGTTAAAAGGAACTCTTATGGATATCAAAAGACGGTGAACCACTTTTTCTTTCGTCCGGCATTTTGGATTAGTTTGTATCTTTTGTATCTTGTCATCATGGATTATGGTTCCCGGCTCTGTGGATTCTAGCAGTCTTCTACTATCCAGTTTCGTTATTAAGAGTTTTTGGGAAATTACTACCCAGCACTAGCAACAATTACCTAGGACCACTTGTGATCACGACATCTAAGATACATGAAATTTACAAGTTAGACGTTTTCGCCACCATCTTGAAGTCGGTAACTTTTAAGATTTTTTTTATAATTCTCGTTTCCTTTTATTTTTATGTTTATGTATAAATAATCAGATCTTTATGTGATAGACTTACTCTGTTTATTTTAAAGTACATTTATTAATTTGATACAGTTTTACATATGTAAACTTGAATACGTAACGTTACGACATCAGGTAATTGAACATAAGTTCACTCCTTTATGTGGTATGATCTGTAGGTACACCTTATTACCATCACTTTAATTTAAATAATTAAAAATAATGAGATTTAATTATAAACTCTGATTTAAATAGGTGACCTGTTTTAACATAAAATACTATCGCATATGTACTTCATCACTACTTAACCACCCTATTTTATTTTTTATTTACTGTTTTATAATTATTTACAATTTCATATATTTACATATTTCTGTACATAGAATCAATATAAGTATCGATCAAGTTTATTTCGTTTCATTTGTGAGACTGTTGAATTACGAACTTTAATTTGATTAACTATTTCAAAGGTTTTACAAACTTCCTAAGACGAAGATAAATATCTGAAAAGTTTGTATGGCGCCCATTATAACATCTTATAAAGATAAAACTTGTACCAGTTAATAACCCACGGGCTCCCGACTATAAAAAAGCCAGCCGTTCGCAAGTGTAATATCTACCGATCCTTTAGGAGAAGTTGACGTTACAATATTGTTCGTTTCGGAATTCTGAACAAAAGTCTCAATGGGCACAAAGCTCAATTTTGCGTATTTTGGCTCCCACGGAGCTCCAAAGCTCCACGAATTCACCATTATTTGCTACTTAAAAGGGTAATCTTTTCGAAAGTTTATTATTTGCAGCGTTAACAAAAACTGCCTTCTTATCTTTTCGAGGTCGCTGCATTTAATTCCAATGGCAGTATAATAATATTGACAGTTGACAGCTGTCAACTAGCTGTCAAACAAGCAATAATCAAAATTGATAAAATCTACATGTAAATTTATGTTTTTGAGGTTGCTGAGTTCAAAACTGATGTCAAAAGACGATATTGACAGTTGACAGCTCTCAATTTACTGTTAAACAACAAACAATAAACTATCTTGACACATTATCATGCACAGTCAAATATTTAATTAACGATTGTACTCAACTGTCAATGTCGTCTTTTTGCATCTGATTAGAATTAGGCAACCTTAAAGATATATGCTTACATGTCAATTTTATCAATTTCGAGTGATTATCCATTTAAGTGAAATGATAGTGAATTCGTGGAGCTTTGGAGCTCCGTAGGTGCCAAAATAAGCAAAATTGAGCTTTGTGCCCATTGAGACTTTTGTTCAGGATGCCGAAACGAACAACAGATCCAAATTTCAGCCAATTTGACCGGGAGCCAATTTCCATAAGGTTTGTGCAGAGTTCTTTAAATTATTCAAAATATCAATAAAATAATATCACCTTGTATAGGAATTTTAAATAAAGTTAAATTGACAGTTTATGACATTGACAAATAATTATAGGTAAATTGATGGTTTCGATGGAAGTAAATTAAATAAAGTTTATACGAAGTCAATCCGAAGAGCTAAAAACAGACTTGTGTATCAGTCTGATAAATTTACAAGTTAATACCATATAAAACCTCCCATATGAAATTGATGATTAGACCTCGTATGAACTTCTTATCAGCATCTAGTCGAACAGATAATATTGCGTGGACACACAAGCAAAATATGAAGGTCAAAAAATCTCGGGTCTACTGTGAACACCTGCGTTTACATTTTCGACTAAATTATCAGTGGCCCGGCTAGGGGGCTTCGGTTAGGATTTATAAAATTGGTTTATTTTGCGTGCTTGCAAATTTTAGTGAGTGGCTTGCATTAGTGTCGTGTTTTTCTAAATTGTTTTCTTGTTGTTATCTTTTAATCAAAATGGCGTTGTGGAAACGTTTTCTTGATGTTTCTGATAATGAAACTGACAACGTTGAAGGCTCGGTTGAAGACAATTCTATGGCGGAGCCGTCGGAATTTTTAAATAAAAATTTACATCCTGTATATATTTACACTTGCTTGAAAAGGGGAATGCTTGGGGCTTCACAAAACAAAATGTTAAAAAGAATTTGTTAGCTGACTAAAGGTGCTCGTACCACAATTGATACTGTT
This sequence comes from Neocrepidodera transversa, assembly GCA_963243735.1. Lineage (NCBI taxonomy): Eukaryota > Metazoa > Arthropoda > Insecta > Coleoptera > Chrysomelidae > Neocrepidodera > Neocrepidodera transversa. The sequence continues at coordinate 37,902,851 of OY725337.1, read as the reverse complement.
GTTTTTGTTGCATCCACCAAAAATTAAGAAAATTATTGAATCACAAAATTTTTTTTAACTATCTATTTAGATATTTTATAGCAAGTTTCGGTTTTTTTTTAGTATATAAAATTCCATTTAATTTTATCTTAATATTTTTGACTACTTTATTCTACTTTTAATAAATAGTTATATTTTCAAAAAATTTTTAACGGATTTATTAAGTTTATCATTTTGGCGCACCCACCAAAAATTAAAAAAAATATTCATTTAATTTATTTTAACTATTTATTTTGTAATTTTATAGCAAGTTTCGGTTTCTTCAGTATACAAAATACAAAATTGTTTTATTTTTTATGGTTGTGACTACTTTATTAGGTAATTTTGATAAATTAGTTACATTTACAATAGTTATTCATGGATTTATTAAGTTTATCATTTGTGGTGCATCCACCAAAAATTAAAAAAAATTATTCTATCTGTTTATTTTGTGATTTTATAGCAATTTTCGTTTTCGGTTTTTTTTAATATATAAAAAATTTATTGTTTTATTTTTTCGTTTTCGATTACTTTATTACCCAATTTTTATTAATAGTTACATTTCCAATAATTTTCACAGATTTATTAATTTTATCATTTTTGGTGTATCCACCATAAAATTTAAAAACACCATCTACTTTGTGATTGTGGTTTTCTAGTTTCGATTTTTTTTTTGTATAACAAATTACATATTGTTTTATTTTTCATATTTTGGACTACTTTATTATCGAATTTTGATTAATTGTTACATTTTCATTGATTCATCCACCAAAAATTTAAGAAGTTATACAATCATTAAGTTTTAATCAACAGTAATAACACAACAGTTTTTCTTATCGGATAAATTTCTTTTTGTAAAGAAAAATTTTGCCAATCAGTCGAAGGTGGAAAAATTTTGAGTTTAAAAGAAATTTATCCCTAAAAAAAAGCTTGATTCTTTTTTGGCAAGAAAAATTAACGACAGAATATAGAATGAATAACACCAATAATTATCTATATTGATACAATTAAATTATTTCACTATTACTGTTATTTTATAATTTTATAAAAAAAATTTTCCACTATTAGTATTAGAAGATCTCATTATTTATGCTGCGTTCGAATCGAGAAGATAAATTTCTCACCTACAAGTAGATAATTTTTGATTATCTACTAGTAGTAGATAATGAAAACAATTGAAGAGTAAACGTGATGTCAGAGGTAGGCGATCTTAGGAAATCTTTGAAATTAATTATACGTAACTGTCATTGCGTTTGTCAAAATAGTTTTTTTTGAATTTTAATAAAAAATTCGACAGCAAATAAGCTCTATTGAATTCCTATATTTTTATAGTAAATTTTCGAACTAATCAAATAAAATAGGGGTAAGTAATTCTTTATCAGATATATTTTCGTTTGAAATAGTTTAAGATTATGTAATAAATATTTTGATATTAATTAGTGTTATTTATGCAATAATACCTATTCTAAAAGTAACCTAAAAATCAATTTAATAGTTTTTCAAATCTAAGTATAAAATGAAACGAATTCTTCATGTTTTTATCGCTACTTGAAACTTTTAAAATTCACAGTGCAATTAACATAATGAAATGTCAGTTTAGTTTATTGAATATTCTCATTCGTTTTCACAAACTGCTTCTCTGCCAATAAATTCATTTCAAATATATATCCAAAAAAATCAAAAAAATATTGTAACAATGATTAAATGTTCTAGTGGTGGAAAAAATAGTATATAAATCACGGTAGAGAAGATTTTTCTCAGCCTCGCAACTTATTATCCCTCGATGCTTCGTATCTCGGGATAATAATAATGCTCAGCTGAGAAAAATTACTGCTCGACCTTGGTGTATAATATACTATTATTATTTTATTATTCATGTTCCATATTTCAATATCAACAAAACAAATAATTTTAACTGACAGAAATAACGTTACGCGATTCACAGCTACTAGATAGTCTGATTATGGGGAACAGGCATATATCCATTTTGAGGTCACTTGAGATGATTAAGGCCATTTTCAGATGGAAGTCTGTCTGTCTGTCTATGTGTATTCTTCCACGATAGAAACCACACATTTATATAGGAGTTAATTTATAGCAGAAAATTTTAAAGAAAAAGTAAAAATTTCTATCAGACACGTCAAAAATTTTGATTAAACTAAAAAAAAAATATTCCCAAAATTTAACTACGATTCGAATTTGATTTTTCTTAATATTCGTTTTATAACTGATTGTTCCATTTTGTAATTTTTTCTATTATTACCAACAGAAATAAATACCGATTTCTTTAAGCATAATCTTTATTTCTTTATTGTTCTGAAAACAGAAAAAAATCCTAAGAAATGAGTTTTTAGACCATTGCAAAAAATTGATATACTCACGTCAATCTCGATTTAGTAAAAAAAAAAGTTGCACCATATTGGAAGGAGAAGAATCATTACAAATAATATCTGAGATCGATGATCGTTTTATTGTATTTCTTTGCTTTTTACTACTACATAGTTTTTCTTCATTATCGAAATTCTTATCAGTGGCGTCCAATTCAAAACTTTTCTCAATAAAGTTTTATTTTTTTTTCTCTAATTCTCTTTGTTGTTAAATCCAGTCCGCAACCTCTGCTACTACCTGTCCCCTCTCTAAAACTTGATTCTTTCACTTTAAAAACCAACAAGGGATTGCTCTGTATACCCCAAGAGAGCTATCACCGTCTAAATAATAAAACGGCAGAGACAACGCCATCTCATCTCTGCATTCTGCTCAACTTTCCATCCACTTGCCACATCCATTCTGAGTTCTATTCAAATTTAACATTCGTTGGGTCCGTCGCCGGTCGGCAATCGTGATGGGACTACTCTTGAATGACAAATGTCGTCGTGGAATACTCCATACAGGGACGGTCTTTATTATTTCAATAGCAAAAATAGGTATGAAGTAATGAAACTCTAAGTCAAGTACCACAAAATTTTTATTATTAAATTGAAGTTTGGCGACTAGTTTCGACGACAAACCATCATCAAATCCAGAATACATTAATTATTAAGATAGAAACATTATATTAAAATAACACTTACTAGAGAAATTTATTTTAATGAGTGATATTATTTATTGAAAATAAAATAAATTTTAAATTTAGTTCAAATTGCCATTAGTGTGAGCACGGGGGATATAAGGGAAGAATTAAAGGAAAGGTTGTGTTACAGGAAGGATAACAAAATTAACAAATACAGTGGAATATGTTAACCGCGAACAGATGTGGTATTAGGAAGTTTGAGTGGTTCATAGATAAAGAAATACTTTTTAGATGTTCATGGACCTTTAAAAACAAGATATTGCAGGAAAACGCCAGCGGTAACATAAATATCGACGTAGGATGTGGTTATCTCTAAATAACGGAGTTTAAACCGCTTAATAGGCTAATAGTATCCCACGAGGTTATTAGCCGACTACACATTGTCCCAAAGAATAATTAAAGGTAAATTATACCATAAAGAAGTATAAGCGCTTTAGGTAAAAACCCCGTGGGGTTTCGAAAACAAATAAACAAAATGTTAACAAAAAGGATTTAGCCTTTTGCGTAGCCAACCACGTGGAGTTTCAATAAATATCATTAGTACACGAACAACCAAGCTAATTATTAATTTAGGTGCGCTAAATATAAACAGTAGTCCAGTAAACTTGGTCCAATGGAAAAACTGATGAAGCTGTAGTCCTATAAACTTGATTCAAATGAAAAACTAAAGAAATTGTAGTAAAGTAAACTTGGTCCAAATAAAAAAATGAAGAAACTGCAGTCCAGCAAACTTGGTCCAAAGGAAAAACTGAAGAAAATGTAGTCCACTAAACATGGTCCAAATAAAAAAATTAAGAAACTGTAGTCCAGTAAACTTGGTCTTAAGGAAAAACTGAAGAAACTGTGGTCCAGTAAACTTGGTCCAAAAAAAAATATGAAGAAACTGTAGTCCAGTAAACTTGGTCCAAAGGAAAAACTGAAGAAACTGCGGTCCAGTAAACTTGGTCCAAATAAAAAAATGAAGAAACTGCAGTCCAGTAAACTTGGTCCAAAGGAAAAACTGAAGAAACTGCGGTCCAGTAAACTTGGTCCAAATAAAAAAATGAAGAAACTGCAGTCCAGCAAACTTGGTCCAAAGGAAAAACTGAAGGAAATGTGGACCACTAAACATGGTCCAAATAAAAAAATGAAGAAACTATAGTCCAGTAAACTTGGTCCTAAGGAAAAACTGAAGAAACTGTGGTCCAGTAAACTTGGTCGAAATCAAAAAATGAAGAAACTGTAGTCCAGTAAACTTGGTCCAAAGGAAAACTGAAAAAATGTAGTCCTGTAAACTTGGTCCAAAGGAAAAACTGAACAAACTGTAGTCCAGTAAACTTGGTCCAAATAAAAAACTGGAGAAACTGTAGTCCAGTAAACTTGGTCCAAAGGAAAAACTGAAGAAACTGTAGTACTGTAGTCCAATAAACTTGGTCCAAAAGAAAAACTGAAGAAACTGTAGTCCAGTAAACTTATTCCAAAGGAAAAATTGAAGAAATTGTAGTCCAGTAAACATGGTCCAAATAAAAAAATGAAGAATCTGTAGTCCAGCAAACTTGGTCCAAAGGAAAAACTGAAGAAACTGTAGTCCAGTAAACTTGGTCCAAAAAAATATGAAGAAACTGTAGTCCAGTAAACTGGTCCAAAGGAAAAACTGAAGAAACTGTAGTCGGGTAAACTTATTCCAAAGGAAAAACAAGAAAGTGTAGTCCAGTGAACTTGGTAAAAGGAAAAAACTGAAGAAGCTGTAGTCCAGTAAACTTGGTCCAAAGGAAAAACTAAAGAAACTTTAGTCCAGTAAACTTAGTCCAAATCAAAAAATGAAGAAACTGTAGTCAAGTAAACTTGGTCCGAAGGAAAACTGAAGAAAATGTAGTCCAGTCAACATGGTCCAAAGAAAAACTGAAGAAACTGTAGTCCGGTAAACTTGGTCCAAATAAAAAACTGAAGAAACTGTAGTCCAGTAAACTTGGACCAAAGGAAAAATTGAAGAAACTGCGGTCCAGTAAACTTGGTCCAAATAAAAAAATGAAGAAACTGCAGTCCAGTAAACTTGGTCCAAAAAAAAATATGAAGAAACTGTAGTCCAGTAAACTTGGTCCAAAGGAAAAACTGAAGAAACTGCGGTCCAGTAAACTTGGTCCAAATAAAAAAATGAAGAAACTGCAGTCCAGTAAACTTGGTCCAAGGAAAAAACTGAAAAAGCTGTAGTCCAGTAAACCTGGTCCAAAGGAATAACTGAAGAAACTGTAGTCCAGTAAACTTGTTCCAAAGGAAAAACTGAAGAAAGTGTAGTCCAGTGAACTTGGTACAAGGAAAAAACTGAAGAAGCTATAGTCTAGTAAAATTGGTCCAAAGGAAAAACTGAAGAAACTGTAGTCCTGTAAACTTGTTCCAAATAAAAAAATGAAGAAACTGTAATCCAGTAAACTTGGTCCAAATCAAAAAATGAAGAAACTGTAGTCCAGTAAACTTGGTCCGAAGGAAAACTGAAGAAAATGTAGTCCAGTAAACTTGGTCCAAAGGAAAAACTGAAGAATCTGTAGTCCAGTAAACTTGGTCCAAATAAAAAAATGAAGAAACTGTAGTCCAGTAAATTTGCTCCAAAGGAAAAACTGAAGAAACTGTAGTCCAGTAAACTTGGTCCAAATAAAAAAATGAAGAAACTGTAGTCCAGTAAACTTGTTCCAAATAAAAAACTGAAGAAACTGTAGTCCAGTGAACTTGATCCAAATGAAAAAATGAAGAAACTGTAGTCCAGTAAACTTGTTCCAAAGGAAAAACTGAAGAGGCTGTAGTCCAGTGAACTTGGTCCAAGGAAAAACCTGAAGAAGCCGTAGTCCAGTAAACTTGATTCAAATGAAAAACTGAAGAAACTGTAGTCCAGTAAACTTGGTCCAAAGGAAAAACAGCAGAAACTGTAGTCCAGTAAACTTGGTGTAAAGAAAAAAATGAAGAAACTGTAGTCCAGTAAAATTGGTCCAAAGGAAAAACTGAAGAAACTGTAGTCCAGTAAACTTGGTCCAAAGGAAAAACTGAAGAAACTGTAGTTCAAGAAACTTGGTCCAAAGAAAAAACGAAGTCCAAAGGACTCTTTGAAGTCCAGAAGAACAAAAAAGTAATTCCCAGGAAAAAACCGTATAAGATAATGGGGAAAAATCTTCAGTAAGCGACACTATATTTTACAGGAACACCAAGAGAAGAAAGGGTTATGACGGGACGAAATAAGAAGGGCATATTATGCGATTATGAAATTAAAATATATTAAGATACAGGATGGCACAAAAAACATAACAATGGTTAAGGGATCATGTGATATAATTGCTGGGCCTTTGGCACTACTAATTAACAACATTTTTAATAGGGGTATTTTTCCGAACGCATTCAAACTTTCCAAAGTTATTTAGAATAGAACGTTCTACAACTCAGGCTGTTCTAGAAGTAGTGAGATATATAGAGGATGGTCTTGAGAGTGAAAATCGGCAGTATCTCTCATAACATATTGCAAAAAAAACTAGATTTCTATGGTGTCAAAGGAACTCTTTTGGGACTTATTAAATCATATCTAACCAATCGATACCAGGCAGTTAGTTATAATAATTATATCTCTGACTTTAAGAAAATTAAACAATGCGTTCCACAAGGTTCAGTTCTGGGACCTCTATTATTTATAATATATGTAAATGATAACTATATGTTACCATCTGTACTATTTGCATACGATACCACTTTTATTTATTTTGACAAAAATATGACACTACAATCTACATCTAAGAATATAGAAGAACGTGCAAAGGCCTGGTTTTTAGCAAATAGCTTAAATCTTAATATGATAAAACACAAAATTTATGCTTATACTCTATTTTCCACATTTCTTATATTAATAAAACAAATATAGTTAAGTTACTTGGTTTAACCATAGACAGTAAATTAAATTGAAATAGCCATGTTGATCAACTAAAAAGCATACTAGCAAGTACTATATTTTTGATTAGATAACCAAAAAATATAACTAGTTCCAGGATTCTTCTGACAACCTATTTTTCTTTTTTTTACTTTTTCTTAAATTACGGTGTTATTCTATGGGGAAATTCGCCTAGCGTAATCAAAGTCTTTCGTCTGCAAAAAAGAGTACTAAGAATTATTGCTAATGTGGATAATGGATATTCTTGTCAGCCCCTTTTTATTAAATTTAATATTATAGTCCAGGATGTAGGGAAATTTCATGACGTAAATTTGCTACAGGATGAAAAGTATACTAAGTTATAGGCAGAGATAAAACTAGCATGCCTATATACTTTTACACACGAAAAAAACTTGCATAAACAAATTAGGAAGGTCCAAAGTTAGTGAAAACATGTTTTTCGCTTCTACAAGCAACAATACTAATTTTAGCGAAATAAGTCTTCAATACTTTTTCTTCGGCATTAACAATACCTTTAGTTTGATCCATTCTGCGATTTATTTCGTCAGTTAGTTTATTAGACTGAATTGGTTAATTTATTGCTGATATGTGATATTGTTTATCCCAACACCGTAAATGTTTATTGCTCTAACTTTTTTTCTATGAACATTTTAACTTCTATAAGGGCTCATTCTCCTCACTGACACTTATATTTTTAAGATTTTTTTGAACCTAATAAAAAAAGTAACATTTAACCCTTTCTTTATTGCTTTAAAAAGAGGATACTTTTTTTGTTATAAACAATTAGAGCTGGTGCGCGCCCTGTACATCGTATCATTTTTTAACTTACAAATACCAAAAGCTGATTTCAAAACGAAAAATTTGAAAACAAAAAGAATACCCCACGACCAATAGGGACCAAATTAACAATTTTTTTTAAAAAAATCACAGTTACATTGTTTATAACTATTAAGAAATATATTTTACGGAATTCGATAGTCAAGTACTTATATTTTTGGAAGTGTATATTTAAAATTTAAAAAAATTGTTTTTAATTACTTAAAACATTGTGTAAATTCGTCGATTTTCTCGCGCGGTAGTGCGGAGAAAATAGCTTTATCTCGGACTTTATATCGGATTTTGGTCTTTTTTTTAATCTGGGGGACGGAAAGTTGTCGACAATGGCATTATTTTTTTTAATGATAATAAAAAATATAAAAAATTATTAAGTTTGAAATTTACAATTTTTTATCTCAGTAAATAAGCATTTTAATGGAAATTGACAAGAGTACAAAAAGTCCTGCTTTTGGACGAAAAATAACTGTGAATTTTTTCAAATCGATCGGAAGAAATTTTTTTCATTTTACTTTCCCGACCCACCTCCGAGTAGGGAAAAGTGAACGTGCAAAAAAAAATTTCGAGATGAAAATGGAAATATCCATTTTCAGGTCTGCCTGTCTATCTGCCTGTCTGTCTGTCTGTGTGTATTCTTTCACGATAGAAGCCACACGCTTAATTTAATTCAGCTAAAATATGGGTTTCCTTTATCCATCGGAAGAACCCATTAGTTTTTGTACGACATCTGTCAAACGGAAGTGTCACTGGCAAAAAATGACAGAAGCAATATGTCACGGAATTTAACTTGCAATATGTCATTCGAAAGCCTTTGAAAAACTCTATTCAGAACAGTCAAAAGTTTATCTTCAACTGTCACCTGCCAAAAATAAAAAGTAGCAAAATTTAAAACTTTAACATTAAATATATGAAAAAGTATTCGTCTCTGGATACTCGTCGGGAAAGTTTTGGGGCGACAGAACCGATTTTTTTTGATAAAATAATATCTTTTAATTTTATATGCATTTTGAAATTACAAGTTATCCAATATTCTCCGTTGCGATTTTTTTCACTATCTGATTAGTGCGCTTGCCTAAAATTTTTTGTGCCCTTTTACCGCTCTTCAAACGAACGTTGAAGATTTATTTTGTTATTGTTCATTAAGTAAAACTGTAGAGAGACAAAAACTGGCCAAAAAATGAAAAAAATTTTCTCCGATGGATTTGAAAAAAGTGAGTTATTTTTGGTCAAGCTGCAAGCGCACTAATTCCACAGGAAAAAAATCGCAACGGAGAATATTGGATGACCTGCAATTTCAAAATGCATATAAAATTATAAAATAGTATTTTATAAAAAAAACGAAAAAAATTTCTTTCGATCGATTTGAAAATATCAGTTATTTTTCGATAAAAATTAGAACTTTTTGTACTCCTGCGAATTTCCCTTAAAATTCTTATTTACTGAGATAAAAAATTGTAAAATTCGCACTTAATATTTTTTTTATAATTCTTATGACTTTTTATTATCATTTACAAACATAATACCATTGTTCATAACTTTCCGTGTTAACCCAAATTAAAAAAACTCCTAAATCCGATATAAAAGTTCCGAGATATAGCTATTTTCTCCGCACTTCGCTAGTTATGGAATGGAAACGGACTACACAACAATAAATTGTTGTTGACTTGCACATTTTATTAAAATTATAAATACAAGTAAAATTAAATTAAATCCAGTCTTTTGTTAACTTTCGAGTAATAAACGTCTCATAAAAATTTCGTTTTTTAAAAAAACATTTTCCAAGTACAAACCCGTCATTGGCGCAGTCACAAAGTAGGATTTTCCGGAAATTGTACGTATTGCACGAGCAATTTTTCGTTTTAACGATTAACCGGAAAAACGAACAAATTTTGGTGCAAAAACTGTGATTCGAACGAATATCGAATCGTGAGCTGTTTTCCTGTTCGAGTGAATATCGGGTAGTGAGAAGATAGTTCCAGTTAGCGTTACCAGAAAATTTTGGAGTGGACTTGGAGAAGAGAAAAACGAAATTTTCAAATCCTGGTAGAGGAACACACATCGTCCAACCCTATAGGAATTAGGATTAAGAAATGAAGATATCCTTCGTAGCGTAAGTGCTTATTTCCTTTTATCCTTTAATTTTATAATTCCCATATTTCTAGTAGTTATCAAAAAAAAATATACTAATAAAATAAATTTTATATTATTATTTTTATGAATCAATACGACACACTAGCAGATTTATTAAATAATAGTCTTAATATAAGTGATTCAAAAAGTGGTTTAAATATTTCAGAAAGTAATAATTTAAGTTTAGAAATGGCTCCACCAGTAGATCAAATTAATTATCAACTGCTTAAATTATATTTAGATTCAATTCCCGCTTTTGATGGAAATCCACATACTTTAACAATTTTTGTAGGAAATTGCGAAAGTTTAATTTCTGTTTTTGCAAGTCAAACTGACAATGCATTAAATACTTTTTTATTAAAAGCTATAATTGGTAAACTTACAGGGAGAGCTAAACTATTAATTGGTTCGCGTACAGAGCTTAAAACATGGGCTGACGTTAAAAATGCCTTAAATTTAAGTTTTGGAGATCAACGCAATATTGATTGCTTGATACAAGATTTAATCAATTTAAGACCTATGAAAAAGGAGACACCTTATAATTTCGGCATGAGATGCCAAGATGCTAGAAGTCTCATCATTTCCAAATTAAATTCATTAAATCTTAGAGACGACGAACGCACTATTAGACTTAGTAATTATGACGATTTAGCCTTAAAAACTTATATTAGAGGTTTACCTTTGCCAATACAGACTAATGTTCGACTAAGGGAACCAAATACTTTAGAAAAAGCCATGAGTTTGGTTATTGAAGAAGAAAACTTTTTATACTCAACTCAAAGATCAAAGAATATAAATTCAAATGCATCATTTAAACCTAATTTACGAATGACTCCTACGAGAAATCCAAATTATAGAAATTCGCCCACTTTTACACCTAATTTTAGCAATATAAATGCTCATCAACCAATTTTTCAAAATACTAGACCAATATTTCAACCAAATACACAGCATTCTCAATTTGCAAATTCTTCACAATTCAGACCGAATTTTAATTCGAATAATTCTTATAATTGGCGTCCAAATAATAATTTTGCGACCCAGCGTCATCCATTTTTCCAAAATCAATCTAATAATTATAATCAAATGCAACAAAGAAATTTTAATCAATTTCAACCGAATCGCCCAAATAATTCTCAAAATTTTAAACCAGAACCTATGGACACATCCTCAGGTAATACAAGACTTCAACCTAAACAAAAATTTACTTCGACCGAACTTTTCAATCAAACGATTAATAATTCTCAACAATATAAACCAAATGATTTTGTTCAATTCGAAAATCCATTCGAATACCAAAATGATCAAAATGTATATCATACTGAAATTAATAATGACATTGACCCGAATTTTTATCTTTCAACTCTTACTACTGACAATGACCTATACAGGGAATCTTCATTCCCAGCTGATAATATTAACCCAAGTCAGGATTTTCGCGAGTACAAAAGTTCAAGCAACCAGATTAGTTAACGCTCTAAAAGCAAATTTACCTTATATCGAAATTCCAGAAATTAACGCAAAATTTTTAGTTGACACAGGGAGTTCAAAATCTTTAATTAACCCAGAATTAGCTTACAAGTTTTATAGAAATTTCATTTTTAAAGAAAAATTCAATATTCAAACTGCACATAATATATCTTATCACGACGAAGTCGCTAACATTCCTCTGTTTACAATTTTTAATTTGCAAGAATATCATAAATTTTATCTATTTAAGTTCAGTAACAGATTTGATGGCATCATAGGCGTAGATTTATTAAAACAATTAAATGCTAGTATAAACGTGAATAAAAATCAAATATTAACCCCAAATGCAATAATTCCTTTAATTTTAGACACAGAAATCACTGACAATAAAATTGACAATTATTCATTAACCATAGCAAGCCGTTGCAAACAAATAGTAAAGTTGCCAGTTAAATGTAAAAATGGGATAGGTATACTTGATTATCAAAATTTTGGAAAAGGCATTGAAATGCCTAAAGCTTTAGTAACTATAGAGAACAATTTTGCGATTACAACGATTACAAATATCAACGAAAATTCAGTAAAATTAGACATTCTTGAACCATTAGACATTGAAATTTTAAATTTAGTAGAAGTAAATATTTTAGATAGAATAGAAGACGAATACGATCAGGATTTAACTAGAACTCAGGATAATAAATTAAAAGAAAATTTAAAAAACATTAGACTTAGCCACTGTAATAAAGAGGAAAAACAATTCCTCAAAAATCTTTGTTATCAATATAGAGATATTTTTTATTGCGAAGGAATTCCTTTAAGCTTCACAAATCAAATTAAACACAAAATTAATTTGACAGATAATTCTCCAATATATACAAAATCGTATCGTTTCCCAGAAATTCATAGAGAAGAGGTTAAACGACAAGTATCAAAAATGTTAAATGACGGTATCATTGAAAATTCTACTTCCGCATTTTCATTTCCGGTTTGGATAGTACCAAAAAAAAATCGGAAGTGGCGCTGTGTTATTGATTACCGGAAGTTAAACGAACGCACGACAGATGACAAATATCCTCTACCTAACATTACCGAAATTTTAGACAGACTAGGTAGAGCAAACTACTTTACTACACTTGACTTAGCTAGTGGGTTTCACCAAATAGAAGTGGACCCCCAAGACGTAGAAAAAACTGCTTTTAGTACTCCACAGGGTTATTTTCAATTTAAACGGATGCCGTTTGGACTTAAAAATGCCCCAGCTACATTTCAAAGAGTTATGGACAACGTTTTACGCGGACTGACAGACGAAACATGTATTGTTTACTTAGACGACATTTTAATTTACAGCACATCCCTTCAGGAACACATAGAACGACTAAAAACAATATTTGACAGACTACGACAACATAATTTAAAAATTCAACTCGACAAGTCAGAATTTTTACAAAAATCAGTAATGTATCTAGGACACGTAATTACCCCTTCCGGCGTAAAGCCTAACCCAGAAAAAATTTCTGCAATTAAAAATTTTCCCATACCAAAAACACAAACCGAAATAAAAAGTTTTCTCGGACTATTAGGATATTACCGACGTTTTATACGAGACTTTGCTAAAATTACTAAACCCATGACAAAGTGCCTTAAAAAGGGTGCTCAAGTAATACATGACGAAAATTTTATAGACTGTTTTCAAACTTGTAAAGAAATACTGACGAACGACCCCATACTACAATATCCAGATTTTACTAAACCTTTTATACTGACAACGGACGCTAGTAATTTCGCTATTGGTGCAGTATTGTCACAAGGCAATGTACCCAACGACAGACCTATAGCTTATGCATCTAGAACACTAAATCAATCAGAAACAAATTATTCCACAATTGAGAAAGAATTGCTCGCAATTGTGTGGGCATGTAAACACTTTCGACCTTATGTATACGGAAGAAAATTCTTTATATATACTTATCATAAACCGCTATCTTGGTTATTTAGCTTAAGGGAGCCTAACTCCAAATTAGTAAGATGGCGATTAAAATTGGAAGAGTACGATTATCAAATTATTTACAAAAAAGGAAAACTTAATACTAATGCCGATTGCTTATCTCGCATATCAATTAACGCACTAGAAAATGAATCAATTAATAATAATCCTGGAGATTCCGGTGATGATATTTTAGAATATTTGCAAAATTTAGCCGAAACTGTTCCGTTAAAGCAGCAACCTTCGACAAGTAAAACAAAACCTAAAATTAACGTAATATCAGATATAAAAATTAAAGATGCTAACAACAACCCAAACCATGACACACGAAACGATTTAACAACTCCTGAACCTGACTGGATACAGGATCAGAACATTTCTACCGACTCTACACAACAGTCGACAGCAAACGAAACTACAAACAACGGTATACCCATTTTAGACGAAATCATTAATAATAAAGCTCACTAAACAATAGTTTATCCAAATTTGTATCAAAAAACTGACGTAACTCACGAAACATACGAAAATTTAAAAATAATTAAAGTAAAAATCCCAGAAATAAACAATGAAAACTTTATTTTCGAATTCTTAGTCGAATTCACCGACCTTAAAAATACCTTTTATCTTCACTTTAATAAAGACAATCTATATATTGATTTTAACACAGTATATCTGAAACATTTTTCGGAACTTGGACCAAAATTAGTTAAATGTACAAAATTAATTAATACTGTTTCTAATCGGGAAGAACAAATTCTCTTGACAAGAAACTACCACGAGGGTAAAACGACACATAGAGGTATAAATGAAATTACGCAAAAATTATTATTGGAAAAACATGAAACATACTATTACGAATTATATTAATACATGCACTTTTTGTCAAAAAAATAAATATGCTAGACAATCCTCATATGTTCCGCTAATGCTTACAGAAACCGCAACAAAACCATTTCAAATTGTACATATAGACGTATTTACTTACGACGGAAAAAATTATTTAACAGTAACCGATGCTTTCACTAAATTAGCCCAAGCATTTTTCATACCAGGAAAAACTGCAATTTACATAAGTAAAGCTCTTATAAAATATTTCACTTCATTTGGCGTCCCACAATTAATAGAAGTAGATAAAGGTACAGAGTTTAATAATGAGACAGTTAAAGATCTTTTGGCATTACACAAAATTAAAGTACATTTTACCACCACGAATCAAATTCTATAGCCGAGCGAATACACTCTAATTTGATTGAACATTTAAGACTTTTACGCGAAATTTACCCAGACGAAAATGACTTAATGGACTATGCAATAATTGGATGTAATAGTTCTATTCACAGTTCTACGAAATATACTCCATTTGAACTTACTTTCGGACACACTGACTCTAGAAACCCAAACGAAATTTTCTTACCTCATAATTTTTATACAGACTATATCAATGGTCATCATGAAAAATTAAAACATGTCTATAACGAAGTGCAAAAAGCTTTAAACGACAAAAAGAAAAAAATAACTGAAAAAAGAAATAGCCAAGGTGAAACCAATAAAGAGTTTCAAATTGGTCAAACAGTATATAAAGAAAACCCAAAAAAACGAAATAAAAAAGACAAAAGATTTTTAGGCCCTTATCAAATTACACAAATTCTCGATAGAAATCGCGTAGAAATTTGTAGAAAACAATTAAAACATAAAAAAACGGTTTTACACAAAGAGACAATACATATTAAAGAATTAAAAAAACCTCCTATTGCAGGTTGTTCTTCTTCTGGATCACCGACGCAAGACAAGGCGCACCCCGATTCTATAACCTGAATGACAATCCAGGACTTCTTCCGCTTCATTTAGGTAGAGCACAAGTTAAAGCCGACTTTTGGACATTTATACATATTTACGACATAACAAATATCACTCGAAACTTTATAACACTAACAAACCAATACAATAAAATAAACAGTTCTCTTTCCAACTCTTCCCCACTATTTAGTTTCAAACAAGAATTTCAAAATTCTTATCATATGATTCAAATAATTGAAAATAAAATAACTTTGCAATTAAGTCAATTAAATCCTTTTTGGAATACCAGATCGAAACGATCACTCTTTGATGGTATCGGTACAGCAATTAAATTTTTAACAGGTAATTTAGATGAAAATGATGCAAAACGGTACGATGAAGCCATTTCAACATTATTTAGTAATCAAAACAAAATTAAAACTTTAGTCGAGCATCAGATAACATTACTGCAATCTTCTGTTCAAACTTTTAAAAATAGTTCCCATTGACTAGCTCATAATCAAATAATATTAAGCTCTCGTATTGAGGAAATACAAAAAACGTTAAAAAACATTAACATAGAAAAAATAGAAACATTTCATTATTTTGCTTTAGAAGGAATCGCTTCACAATTTTCAATAAGTTTTCAAATTATTTATGACATATTAGAAAAAATCGAAATAGCTATTAGCTTTTTAAAACTTAACACGTTTCACAATGCAATAGCAGATCCTAGGGAATTATTTTCTGAAATATTATCCATTAGTAAAAATCTCAAAAATAATAAGTTCCCTTTTGAACTATCATTAGATAACATTTTATTACTTGAAAAAATAATAGAAATTAAAAGCTATAGTAAAAATAATAACATTGTTTTCGTATTAGAAATACCAATAGTAGAAATTAACGATTATAACTACTACCACCTTTATTCTTTACCAACCCCCTCTACAAACTCCTTTAAAACAATAATACCACAATCAAAATTTCTCCTTTCCAATGAGCAACACTATGCACTTTCTGATGTCAGATGCTACGAGGTAACTCAAGAAGAATTCATTTGCCAACACGTTCAAACATTAAGAATTACCCCGAACGCCCCATGTGAGGTTCAACTACTAAAATACTCCAAAAATTTGAAGAATTGCCACCAAATTTCAGCCGAAATCAACGTAGTCAAAATTCAAAAATTAGAGAGAAATCAATGGATCGTCATCACCCCGTATAGTGTAGTTGGGATTCAAAAATGCGGTAAAAATATAGACAATGTGCCTTTAAACGGTAGTTATCTAATCGAACTAAATAACTTTTGTGAAGTGTCAATAGACAATATTTTGTTAAAAACATTTGAAACAAAAATGCCTTATTTTAAATATATCGAACTGCCTAATTTAAAAATTTTAGAAAACAATTTGACTTCAAAAACATTTAATTTAAAACCAGTGAAAATAGACTCAGTTAAATTAGACGAACTAAATAATATAGAATTAGCCTCGCAACAAGATCAATCAAAAATTCAACAATTAGATATATCTCCAGTGCATTTTAAAAGAATTAGTTTTTACACAATTTTATTGTATGTATTAGTTATTATAGCAATCCTGCACGCAGCCTACAAGTTTTGCATCAAAAGAAAAAAGAAGTTAGAAAATTTAGAAGTTCAGCCTAGTAATCCAATCGACCTCAAGAACTTCCCTTTAATTTCGAACTCTGATGTAACCCCATGGTTCTCATCTTAGCCCGGAGGAGTTATGGAATGGAAACGGACTACACAACAATAAATTGTTGTTGACTTGCACATTTTATTAAAATTATAAATACAAGTAAAATTAAATTAAATCCAGTCTTTTGTTAACTTTCGAGTAATAAACGTCTCATAAAAATTTCGATTTTTAAAAAAACATTTTCCAAGTACAAACCCGTCATTCGCTGATTTAAATTCTCGAGATCAGTTTTTGACTACCGCGAGAGAAAATCGACGAATTTACACAATGTTTTAAGTAATTAAAAACAATTTTTTTAAATTTTAAATATACACTTCCAAAAATATAAGTACTTGACTATCGAATGCCGTAAAATTTATTTCTTAATAGTTATAAACAATGTAACTGTGTTTTTTTTTTAAATTGTTAACTCGGTCCCTATTGGTCGTGAGGTATTCTTTTTATTTTCAAATTTTTCGTTTTGAAATCAGCTTTTGGTATTTGTAAGTTAAAAAATGATACGATGTACAGGGCGCGCACCAGCTCTAATTGTTTATAACAAAAAAAGTACCCTCTTTTTAAGGCAATAAAGAAAGGGTTAAATGTTACTTTTTTTATTTGGTTCAAAAAGATCTTAAAAATATAAATCTCAATGAAGAGAATGAGCCCTTATAGAAGTTAAAATGTTCATAGAAAAAAAAGTTAGAGCAATAAACATTTACGGTGTTGGGATAAACAATATCAAATATCTCAGCAACAAATTAACCAATTCAGTCTTGCAATGGCTTGTTTGATTTAGAATCAAAAAACCTTGCTTTTAAAGCAATAATAATATGAAAAAAACTTTTTTTGTAATAATTATTATTATTGCAAAAAACGACATTTTTGACGGTTTTTCGCTATTTTTTAATAAACTAATTGACGAAATACATCGCGGAATAGATTAAATTAAAGGTATTGTTAATGCCGAAAAAAAAGTATTGAAGAGTTATTTCGCTAAAATTAGTATTGTTGCTTGTAGAAGCGAAAAACATGTTTTCACTAACTTTGGACCTTCCTAATTTGTTTATGCAAGTTTTTTTCGTGTGTAAAAGTATATAGGCATGCTAGTTTTATCTCTGCCTACAAGTTAGTATACTTTTCATCCTGTAGCAAATTTACGTCGTAAAAGACCCATATTTCTCCCTACAGACTGGACTATTATGCCTATACCAACCTTAACTGAACATTCTGACATTCATGGTTATAATACGAGACAACCAAACAATATTAGAACGAAGCGATATCGTTTAAGTAAATCACAAAAGAATGCCATTGAATCTATAATGTCCTACACCGAGAAAAATACCCATGTATTTTTTTCTTATTTTGTTGTGTAAAAAAAATTGTTTAATTACACTACAGAATTGTTCGAAATTATATAACAGCTATGTGTGAAAATTATTATACGTTTCGTGTACGGGATAATGTGTAATTTTCATAAGAAAGTTATTCATATTTAATACAGAGGAAGTGTGGATTCTTTTTAACTAGACACTGTGTATTTTTATTAACATTTACTGTACAAAATTCTTAAGAAATCTGGCAATAAAATTCAACAGCTAATAAGCATTTTTTCCATACAAATTATAATATATATTGAGTATGTTTGATATACAACTTGGTGTTAGTCTAGCAATGTTGCCATTTTACTCATAAGATATTTTACATAAATAATATTTTGTAACAAACTTGAATTAATAAATTGGTAAAAACAATTAAAATGGCCCACTGGGTAACCGTTTTTATTTGACTTGTACATTTGCACATTTATTATCAAAATATCATTAGAACACGCTCCAAAAATCATCTGAAAAATAAATTAAAAAGACACATCACGATTTTTTATGTCGATGTGGCAACATAACAGCGCTTCGACCATCTCAATGTCTCAGTCTTTTGCTTTTGCTTCAGTGTTAGGGTGATTGTGCTGTGATACCGGAGAATAAATTATAAGCAACTGGAAAAAAAATTTACAGACAGGCAAATATGTAAGTAAATAAGAATTTTGATTATTGATTTATTTAATAACCTTTTTTAATTGTAATTTACGAAAATCACAAGATTTTCGACAATTGGACAGAAAACCACGTTAGTTTAAAATCAATGATCAGGAAGTGCAACTGAATGAGGTATTTATAAATAAGAACTTTTATCTATTTTTATTAAAGAAATCTTTTTTTGGGCTATTTCTCATCAATGTATTTTTTCGGAGGCAGCAACTATTCAAGTAAACTCATCTACTAGTCTACGTAATCGATTATGAAATCGAAGTAGAGCTCGGTTCAAGCCAGAAAGCCTATTTGTATATAATGGCAACAGTGGGATTATCTTATAAAATTATATACCAATACCTGATATAACCAATGTAAGTATCTATTTACTAAATGAGGTCAAATTTAAAGCTGTAATTCTAAGTTTTTATTGTAAGTTTGTTTCAATATACTGGGTGTTTCATTGATAAATAGATAAACGGTGACTAAAAATATGGGAGACACCAAGATGGTTCTAGAATACCGAGGATAATGGGTTTCACGTAATTACTAACAGAGACACAGAGTGTTTCATCGATTTTTCTCATTTCATTCGAAGGTAGTAATTAACGAACTACCCTGTATATTATTTTGAACATTGAACAGTCATTGCGATTTATGCAACTTACTAGGTTTACACATGAGGCAGTTATTTTTGCTATAATTATTGTAGTAATATTTTAATAAACATTTATTAGTATTTTAATTCATAATATTGTTTAGTATTTTTGTTCTTGTTGTTTTGTATTTTTGTTTTTAATGTCATATTCTCAATTATCTGAAATAAATTATTTTAACTACTTTTTTATTCAAATACAAAAACTAAATATTTAGATAAAAAGTTTTATTATTTTTGTGAGCACATGGATATTTTTCATTTTATAAAATAAAAATATTTATGATATTAATGTGGCATTTTTTTAACCTTTTTCCAATTTTAGAAAAAATTTGTAATCTCCTCTTGGTATGTAAAAATATTTCCAATATAGTGATGATTTTTTTACAAATTGTAACACTATAAGGCATAGATTTTATGGATTTTCTCTAAACAATATATGTACAAAAAAAAAATGTTTACAAGAAGTATATTTCAATTATATAGTGAAACTACACAGAATTATGTTAAAAGATACCGGTACTAGTTTTAGTAACCCTACATAAGTATACATAAATATGTTAAAATATTCACACCCTACTCACATTTATTGAACAAGTTATGGGACTATTAACCCTAATTTGTGTACAATTTCTACAGTCTAAATTAAAAAATGAGGGGGTAATCCCACCCAACTTTCCGAACACTGTTAGTAAAGTAATTGTTTAATCGATCATTTTAGTTTTTCTGCATCAAAATACATTAATAAAATTAGTTTACAAAAATTACAAAAAAACTTAATTTTTTGTAAAATTTTTTTTTAACTTTTTATAATTTTGTATAAACTATGCGGAAAAAATTAAAGACAAAATTTGTAGAAAATTGTATGTTCTACAATTTTGATTTTGTAAATTTTCATAAAAATGCATAATTTTGTCTCAAAATCTAAAAAAAGTCGCAAATGTCTATATACATTATTTTTCACGCCCTCTAGCGACGAAACTACGAGGAATTCAAAAAACGGTGATGACAGAATGTGTAGAAAATTTTATGTTCTACAACTTTCATATCTAGTAATTTTTCATAAAAATGCATTATTTTGGTTATATAAGAAAAATATGAAAAAAAATTACTTTTTGATAAATCTGGCAACAATGGCAAAAGTTTTTGAAAATTTTAATCATTCGAAATTAAACTATAATGTATAAAAAATATATGTGTAAAACTTGTCATGCCATCTTGTTTAGCAATGACGTCATCACTTATAGCAACTGTCACTTCCTGTTGTCTGATTAACTCCAAAATCTATATAGGTCGTCTCCTTTCTACCCTAAATATGGATATAAAATTTCATCTAAATCGGTTCAGCCGTTTAGACGCTATCGTGTTCACACACACAGACAGACATGCTAAAAATGGTATAATAGATTCAGGTGACCTCAAAACGTGAAGATTCGTTAAAATCTGGGTATGGCCAAAATATCATGATCGCAATACTTTCCTTCTATACAACTCTGTTGTTCGGAAAGTAATAAAAAAATATACTATTGGAATATACTACACAATCCTGTGTACACAAATCATATACTTGTGTACTTTATGTTCAAAAAGTTTATTATAATAATAACCATAATGTGTTTACTTGTCAAACAATAGTTGAAACTAATTTCACAAATCTAATAAAATTATTTATATTTAGCATGTATAAAAATGAGGGGGTAATGCCACCCAACTTTACGAAAACTCCTAGTAAAGTAATTGTTTAATCGATTATATTAGTTTTTCAGCGTCAAAATATATTAATAAAATTAGTTTACAAGAATTAAAAAAAATTTAATTTTTTCTAAAAATTTTTTTAAACTTTTTATAATTTTGTATAATTTCTACAAGTATTATTTTAAAATTATGAAATATTTCATACATAATGTAATTTTTACCTTCGGATGGACTATTTACTTTTTTCATTTGTTTACAATTTTCGGTAAAACAAAAGGACAAATTTTTTTTTTAATTTTGGTTATAAGAATTACAATGTTAAATTTGAAGAGATGAAAATATTTTCCAAATTTAGAGTTTTATATTATCTATCGAATGGTATAAATCCCATTTTATTATCTTCAATATTTTTAAAGTTATTCATTTTTTTTAACTTATATTAAATTTCAAAACAAAAATTATGAATTCTACAATTTTTTGAATAAAATTTTGAAAAAAATCACAATTATAGAGTTTTTACTACAAATTTTAGGGTAATTTTTTTTTAATTTTTAATATTAATATTAACCTTTAAAAATGAAACCTATATTTGAATAATTTTAAAATCAATAAACAATTAATATCTCATTCAATTATATTCAAAACGGGAAACAGACCTTTTTTTGGGTTTCTTGGTCAAAATGCATTAATAAAGTTAGTTTAAAAAACTAAATAAAATCAAACTTTTTGTCAAAAATTTATGGGTCCATTGAATTCTTTTAACCTTTTTCATTTATTGCTGTAACTTTTACAAATATTATGTTAAAATTATGAAATAATTTACACACATAGTACTTTTGGATCGTTTTCGGATATGCTATTTAATTTTTTCATTTATTTTATACTTATTGATAAAACGAAATTACACAAAATTTAAAAAAAAATCTTCATTTTGGCTATAATAATTACAATTCTAAATTTTAAGAAACTCAAATACATTTTAAATTTAGAGATTTATATTATCTTGCGAATGGTGAAAATCCCATTTCGATAACTTTAATATTTTAGAAGTTATTCAATTTAGTTTAAAATCGTAATATAATTTTAAATGTTTCTTAGCCAATTTTTAAAAAATTCCACAATTTTTGTAATAAAATTTTGAAAAAAATTATAATTATAAAATTAATTATTACAAATTTAAACAATTTTTTTTAAAACTTTTAATATTAAAATTTAACTAAAAAATAATTTAATAAAGATAAAAATTAAAACTAGCGTCGATACTATGCGCAACTCGAAAAAAGTTAAGACAAAATTTGTAGAAAATTTTATGCTCTACAATTTTGGTATTATGTAATTTTTCATAAAAATCCATAATTTTGTCTCAAAATCAAAAAAAGTCACAAAAATGTCTATATAATTTTTTTTCGCGCCATCTAGCGGCGAAACTACGAGGAATTTAAACAACCGGTACTAACAAAATGTGTAGAAAATTTTATGTTCTAAAACTTTAATATCTTGTAATTTTTCACAAAAAAATCCTTATTTTGGCTATTTAAGAAAAATATGAAAAAAAATTACTTTTTGATAAATCTGGCAACAATGGCAAATGTTTTAAAAAATTTTAATCATCTGAAATTAAACTATAGCGTATAAAAAATATATGTCTAAAACTTTATTGCTATCTTGTTTAGTAGTGACGTCATCACTTATAGCAACTGTCACTTTCGGTTGTCCGATTAACACCAAAATCTATACAGGTCGTCTCCTTGACACCCTAAATATGTATATAAAATTTTATCTAAATCGGTTCAGCCGTTTAGACGCTATCGTGTTCACACACAGACACACAGACACACAAAGAGACACAGACACACACACACACACACACACACACACACACACACACACACACACACACACACACACACACACACACACACACACACACACACCACACACAGACAGACATCATGCTAAAAATAGCATAAATGGATTTAGGTTACCTCAAAGCGTAAAGATCCGTTAAAATCTGGGTATGGCCAAAATATCATGATCACAATACTTTCCTTCTATACAACTCTGTTGTTCGGAAAGTAAAAAATCAAAAATTTAATGAAGAATAATACAAAACTTTTAAATTAAAAAATGAGGGGGTAATCCCACCCAACTTTCCGAACACTCCTAGTAAAGTAATTGTTTAATCGATTATTTTAGTTTTTATGAATTAAAATACATTAATTATATTACCTATCGAATGGTATAAATCCCATTTTAATATCTTTAATATTTTTAAAGTTATTCAATTTTTTTTTAAACTTATATTAAATTTCAAAAAAAAAATTATGAATTCTACAATTTTTTGAATAAAATTTTGAAAAAAATCACAATTATAGAGTTTTTTACTACAAATTTAAGGGTAATTTTTTTTAAATTTTTAAAATTAATTTTAACCTTAAAACAAATCAAACCTATTTTTAAATAATTTTAAAATCAATAAATAATTAATATATCTCATTCAATTTTATTCAAAATAGGAAACATACCTTTTTTTAGGTTTTTTGGATCAAAATGCATTAATAAAGTTAGTTTAAAAAACTAAAAAAAAATCAATTTTTTTTCAAAAATTCATGGGTATCCATTGAATTGTTTTAATTTTTTTCATTTTTTGCTATAACTTTTGTAACGGAAATTTTTCATTTCCACATTTTAAATTCTTAAAATATTTTTTGACCCGCCGCTGGCAACATCTTTTTGTTTTTTAAACGATAATAAGCTAATATATTATTGTACCTGCTGTAATGAAGTTTTTATATACAGCTCCAGATATAATTTGATTTATTATTGCATTTCATTTTTTTAGTAATCTTTTCATAATTTATCCAACATAAATTATAATTGGAGTTGTCTGGGTTGATTAAAATGAATTTAACTGTTCAATTTAATATTTTATTATAATAATTCAAATTTTCGCGATTTATTTCAGTAAACAGGTCATGCATTGCTGTTGCTTTGCTTGTGCTCAAAAGGGCCGCGCATATATCCCACTCTTGTTTTAATAGATTGGAGGATGAGAATATCTTTACCTTAGACAGAATTTGTAAAATTAAAATCACTTCTCTACAGAGACTCCTACCGACAACTGGTAACTGAAACACCGCTAGTACCTCCGAATCTAACTGAATTAATTATCACCGTTTTTATCACCGTTTAATTTTGATTCCGACAGTTTTAAAAGTGAGCACTTGGTAAATATAAAGAAACCGAAACGACAATTTGCATTAAATTCAAGTAATTAATTTTAGTTGTTATTCTAAATTAAGCCGCGTAGATAAAATCTTATATCTAACAAAGAAACTTAGAAGGATCAATGTAAGTGAATTACGTTGTTTCTTTGGGTTTTTAACAGAAAGATTGAAAGGATCAATGTAAGTGAATTACGTTGTTCCTTTGGGTTTTTTTTAACAGAAAGATTAAAAGGATCAGTGTAAGTGAATTACGTTGTTTCTTTGGTCTTTCTTGAAAGGAAAATTAAAAGGTTGTCCCCAGTAGTACTGAGTACGCTTTGTGACAGACTTTTACTTTCCAAGATATAACCGAAATTCCGTTGTTATTTAATTTTTTATAAAAATAATTATATTGTCGTTGACTTTTCTCTAAATTTATTAAATATATTTTTAATACGAATGTTGCACTGGTTTTACCCACAGAATTATTTAATTATTATTAATAGAGTCGACATTTTATTAATAACAAATTATTAAAGACAAAAAGTGTTCAAAACAAGGCATACCGTTTACTGAACACCGAAACTTTTACTTTTTTCAATACACTATATTTTTTTCTGTTTGATTTCACGAGGGTGGGCATTGAGATATTATTTTATTTAACTAAAAATCTTATTATATTTATATCATGATAATATACGTCTATATTTTGTTTAAATTAAATTAACTCTTTTTATTTCCTTGAAAACTTCCTAATCAATTAAATTGACTCAAATACAGAGTGATTCATTTAGAATTTAAGAGAAAATATTTTTAGACCGAAAATTATTTCAGTAAATACCGTTATACAAAATACAATAAGCTATAGAAAATAAAGAACATTTATTAAAATCATAAATATTTTAATAAATAAAGTCGCCACCGAATACCAGAATAAATGGCGTGTAGTGCTTAAAGCCCACTATACACCATTACTACCATCTTTTAGGGTACTTTCAATATCGACCCCCTGGTTATTCTTTTTCTTCACTGTGGCTACCTAGGCACGTTATTTATCTAAGTAACGTACGTGTATCCTCCACGTTAAGAGAGGGTTGGCGCTCGAGGCAACTCCGAAACTGTTTCGGGTGTTAATTGCAACGTCTTTCAGCAAAAAATCCCTTTGCAGAAAGAAAGCGCGTTACAAATTGGCGCCCGAGCAGGGACCACTTTTTGAAAGTAGATTTCTTTTAAAAGTTCTGACCGTTTCTGACAAAAATTATTTAAGTATTTAAAAATTCCTGTTTTCATCATTTTTCTCTCACAAAATTTTGTTAGATAAATTTTGTACCGTTTCCAGTTTCCGGAGAGGAATAAATTTTGTATCACTTTAATAATAGACCGAGGAAATTTCGTACAAAATATAGATTCTGCATTTTTGTTGTTATTGATTATTTTCTGAGCAAAACCGTTCTGACAGTCACTGTAAAACTAACCGTATTTTTGCTGGAAATAAGAGTAAATCTTTTTTTCTTTATTTTTACTCCCTGAAAAAATATCTGAAGATCATAGTTGTAAACTACCGAATCCCAAAGTTAGTAATCTGTCCTGAATTTAGTAATCACCCTGTATTGGATTTTGCTAAATCATTTTCAAAGCCGTAAAATATAAAAATAAAATATTGTTTACCGAAATACGCGAACAAAATTAACAAAAAAGCGTTAAACCAGTTTTTGTTTCCTCTGCTTCCTGATATCAATTTTACCTGTGTTTCTGATAAGGTTTACTTTGAATCGAAATAAATTAAATAAATTTTACATGTAATTGAAAATAAATATTTTAATATTTATTATACCGATTGTCCTCTGAATATTTTTGTTAATATTTGACAAATATTGTTTTGAATTAGAAGAGATTTTAACTGTTTACGGTTGATACCATACCGACTTTAGTTTTGCAAATTTGGAAATTTTTTTTGTGAGAAATTATTATTCTTTGAAAAATACTTTAAATATTTTATATTTAGTGGTAAAGTTATTTATTATTGATTTAAAATTTTCGGTCGTTCAGTGCCGTTCGTTTTATTATTTTCCCGGAATATAACTGTAAAATATTCTGCAACTACTTGTTTTTGTTTTCAAGCTTACGTACCGAAGGAAAAAAATTTATAATAAATTAAAAGTATTTCTTTAAATTTTTAGTTCTGCTTAACCGAACCTGACTTTGTTTTTGATTTTCGTTAAGATAAGTGGTACTTACTTTTGCCTTAAAGAATTTTTACTATACCGATTGGATTTAAACCAACGTTTTAATATTTTTTTTATTTTACTGTCTGAACTTATTTTACAAAAAGAAACTCAAGTTTCATTTCTGAATCTATATTACGACCCTTCCGTTTTTTTTTAATGCCCAATAGTAGTGACAGCGACACTTCTGAAAATAGAGACGTACTCGTAAGTTGGGTTTATAAATTAAAGAAAGAAGCCCTCGCCACCGAATTAATAAATCGACAGCTATCACCGTCTGGAGGCGTTCGAGAGAAACGCAGACGTTTTGTGGATTTTATCAAAAACTGCCCTAGCGTACAAAAGAGTACATTCTCCGTTGAACCGAGTTCTGTAGCAATACCGAACCGTACCGTTACTACTCCAGCTAATACGAATAATAGTACCCAAACAATGGCAACTTCTAGTCCGATTAATGCCTATGAGTGGCAAATTTCCTATAATGGACGAGGTGATCCTGCAGCCTTTCTAGAACGTCTAGATGAAATATGTACCGCCCGAAATATAGACAAAGAAAAATTATTGCCCTTGATGCCCGAATTGTTGATCGACGAACCAGCCTTATGGTTCAGAAATAACCGAATGAGCTGGATAACTTGGGAAAACTTTGAGAAAGATTTTCGAACGTTCTTTTATCCTGTAAATTATGAAAGAGACTTGGAAGTGGAGATTGGAAAACGATTACAACGCCGTCAAGAACCTGTAGCCATGTATGTGACTGATTTACAGACATTAATGCGAAGACATGGTAAACTAACAACTGAACAGCAACTGAGTTGGCTTTACCGAAATCTATTACCTGAATTCCGACAGCAAATCAGAAAGACTGATTTTACAGATGTAGCAAGTTTTTGTCACATAGTCCGAGAGTATGAACTACTGCTTCAAGAACTCGAACAATCTAAAGCTACCACTGCAAAAACTCCAAGAGCTTTCAATAATTCACCCCCTCCTCAACCGTCACGACCAAGTTTTACACAAACTGCTGCTCCCAGTTTTAATCAAACTAGCAAAAACAATTCTAGTAACATTAGACGTCACCAAATGGAAAGAACACAGCAAACTCCTGGACCGTCTAGAACTCCGACGAGTTCTGTTCTCTGTTGGAGCTGTGGCGAAACTGGCCATTACCGAAGTCAATGCAAAAATCCGAAACAGAAATTTTGTTCAAAATGTCTAAAGCAAGGTGTTTTGACAAGAGACTGTCCTTGTCAACAGTCGGAAAACTAGACCGAAACTGTACCGTAGAGAGGCATGTACAGTTTCCGAAGCAGACAGCCTCTAAAGAACCCGATCAGATAAACACCGTAGGAAATGTCGACAACCGCCCTCATATCAAAGTATTGATTGAAAATGAAACATTTGTAGCATTAATTGATACCGGTGCTGTAAAATCTTATATTGGAGACCGACTTACCGATAAATTTTCGCATCTGAGAACATGTAAACAAGCGAGTACTGTTTCAGCACGAGTAGCAAATGGCGATATTGTGTCTGTGGCTGAAACTTATATTTTACCTCTGGTTATTAATGGTAAAACAATATTCGCTTCACTAGATCATTTTCCCAGATTAACAACCGACATGGTAATTGGCATGGATTTTCTCTCAAAATATAACTTTACGTTAGAGCTTGGCTCTAAAAACATTTTTATGGATAACGAACCAGTTTTACCAATGCTTGGTGCCGACACTGTACATCCGATAGGTATGCTTCTTACTCTACCTGAAAGAATATCTATGGTAATGATGAAAGAATTACTTAAAAATACCTCTGAAGAAGAAGCGGGCCAAAATAAAATGATTGAGGGAGACAAACAGAAGGAGTGCTCTAAAGAAGGTTATGTTGAACCCAGTACCTCCAATACTGTTCCTAATTTTATCATTTCGAAGCCCAATCCATCTGTCAAGGTATCTGAACTGGAATCAACTTGGCGAAGTAGTTATATGAATGACAACTTGGGACCTCTGCCAAAAGAATCTACGACTGTAGTAGAAATTGCACACGGCCCAGATAGAATCGTTTCCGCCAAAGAAGATACCATCGAAACATTTCGTCAGAACAAAAACATTCTCTCTGATAAGCAACCTACCGACACAAGATCATCTTTTAGTTATTTTGAAAGGCTAGAATTGGATGAAGGAAAAGACGTGGAATATCCAATATATTCCGTAACACCGATAACGAGAGATAACATTACCGAAAAGGAGCAAACAAAACTGACTCAGTTTCTGAATGAAGAGTTACCGAAGTTCCAGAAAATTAACGGACCAACGACACTGGTCGAACATGTTATCCGGTTAACCGACCCCGAACCGATAAAGCAAAGATACCGTCCTCAGAATCCGAAGATGCAAGAAATAATTAATACCGAAGTAGACGAAATGCTAGAAGCTAAAGTTATAGAACCGTCAAACAGCCCCTGGAGTTCCCCGATTGTTATGGTCAAAAAGAAAGATGGACGTCTTCGTTTTTGTATAGATTTTCGTAAAGTTAACGAAGTAACCATGAAAGACGCCTATCCGCTACCGTTTATAAACGCTATTTTAGATAAACTTAAGAGAGCTAAATATATTTCGAGTTTAGATCTGAAAAGTGGTTACTGGCAGATACCGCTGTCCGTAGAAAGTAAACCTATTACTGCTTTTACCGTTCCCGGAAGAGGACTATTTCATTTCAAAGTCATGCCGTTTGGCTTGCATTCCGCTCCAGCTACTTTCCAGAGATTAGTTGACCGAATTATTGGTCCAGAACTTGATTCATTTGCATTTGCGTATTTAGATGACATTATTGTTCTTGGAGAAACGTTTGAGGAACATCTAGAAAACTTAAAAGAAGTTTTTAAAAGATTACAAGCCGCTAACTTACAACTGAATCCGGAAAAATGTCATTTTTGTTTGCCTTCCATGAAATACCTAGGACATGTTGTCACCAGAGATGGTATTTGTACCGATCCAGATAAAGTAGATGCGATCTTAAAGTACACCGCTCCCCGAAATATCCGAGAACTTCGACGTTTTCTAGGAGTAGCGTCTTGGTACAGAAGATTCGTATCAAATTTTTCTCAAATAGTCACTCCTCTAACAAAGTTGTTACGGAAAGGATACCGATGGAAATGGACTGAAGAGCAAGAAGTTAGTTTTACAAAAATTAAGAGACATTTATCAGAAGCTCCTGTTCTGAGCTGCCCCGATTTTAGTTTGCCTTTCGTATTACAGACTGACGCTTCCGAAACAGGATTAGGTATTGCTCTGACTCAAGAAAAAGATGGCAAAGAACATGTTATTGCTTATGCCAGCCGAACTTTAACTTCCGCTGAGAAAAACTACTCTGTCACTGAAAAGGAATGTCTTGCCATTGTATGGGGTATTGATAAGATGCGCCCTTATCTGGAAGGGTACCATTTCACCGTTTTAACGGACCATCAGTCACTCCGATGGTTACATTCTATCAACAGTCCAGCTGGTCGCTTAGCACGATGGAGCATTTTCTTGCAACAATTCGATTTCGAGATAAAATACCGCAAAGGAGCCCTAAATCGAGTCGCGGATGCTCTGTCAAGGAATCCTTTACTACCAACCGATAGTATGGAAAATGCTGAAATGTGCATTGTCGAAAATGTAGAGGAATGTCCTTGGTATCTTAAAAAAAAGTCCGAAGTCCAAGGAAAACCACAGGACTTTCCTGACTTTTGTATAAAAAATGAACAACTATACCGACATTTTTGGGATATTAACGACTTCCGAGAACCTGAAATGACCGATCCATGGAAACTGTGTGTAGCTAAACCTCAGAGAGAACGAGTTATGAAAGAAAATCATGATTCTCCCTGCGCAGGTCATATGGGCATAGCGAAGACCATTTCCAGAATAGCAAAATATTATTATTGGCCCGGAATGTTCCGAGATATCAGCAAATATGTCAGAAATTGTTCGAAATGCCAGCGTTATAAACCGTCCCAGCAGCAAACTCCAGGAAAAATGCAACCGACGCGAACCCCGAGAACCCGTAGTATCGGCATACAGTGTTTCCGTCCAGATACCGTTTCTACCCGTGTTATAGGTACACAGACCCCCGGTCCCCAAAGGATGACGAAAAGAAAAGTTGAATAATTTCCTTCGACTGATACACCCTTATGTTCATATGGAGAGAAGATTAATTTTTTTTTATTTATTTTATTGTAAAGTTATTTAGTTTTGTATACTTATAGGTAGGGTTAACAGAAAATAAATGCAGCTACGCTACATTTATTTTCTACCGAAGAAAGGGGGGAGTGTAATGAAGTTTTTATATACAGCTCCAGATATAATTTGATTTATTATTGCATTTCATTTTTTTAGTAATCTTTTCATAATTTATCCAACATAAATTATAATTGGAGTTGTCTGGGTTGATTAAAATGAATTTAACTGTTCAATTTAATATTTTATTATAATAATTCAAATTTTCGCGATTTATCAGTAAACAGGTCATGCATTGCTGTTGCTTTGCTTGTGCTCAAAAGGGCCGCGCATATGTCCCACTCTTGTTTTAATAGATTGGAGGATGAGAATATCTTTACCTTAGACAGAATTTGTAAAATTAAAATCACTTCTCTACAGAGACTCCTACCGACAACTGGTAACTGATACACCGCTAGTACCTCCGAATCTAACTGAATTAATTATCACCGTTTTTATCACCGTTTAATTTTGATTCCGACAGTTTTAAAAGTGAGCACTTGGTAAATATAAAGAAACCGAAACGACAATTTGCATTAAATTCAAGTAATTAATTTTAGTTGTTATTCTAAATTAAGCCGCGTAGATAAAATCTTATATCTAACAAAGAAACTTAAAAGGATCAATGTAAGTGAATTACGTTGTTTCTTTGGGTTTTTAACAGAAAGATTGAAAGGATCAATGTAAGTGAATTACGTTGTTCCTTTGGGTTTTTTTTAACAGAAAGATTAAAAGGATCAGTGTAAGTGAATTACGTTGTTTCTTTGGTCTTTCTTGAAAGGAAAATTAAAAGGTTGTCCCCAGTAGTACTGAGTACGCTTTGTGACAGACTTTTACTTTCCAAGATATAACCGAAATTCCGTTGTTATTTAATTTTTTATAAAAATAATTATATTGTCGTTGACTTTTCTCTAAATTTATTAAATATATTTTTAATACGAATGTTGCACTGGTTTTACCCACAGAATTATTTAATTATTATTAAAAGAATCGACATTTTATTAATAACAAATTATTAAAGACAAAAAGCGTTCAAAACAAGGCATACCGTTTACTGAACACCGAAACTTTTACTTTTTTCAATACACTATATTTTTTTCTGTTTGATTTCACGAGGGTGGGCATTGAGATATTATTTTATTTAACTAAAAATCTTATTATATTTATATCATGATAATATACGTCTATATTTTGTTTAAATTAAATTAACTCTTTTTATTTCCTTGAAAACTTCCTAATCAATTAAATTGACTCAAATACAGAGTGATTCATTTAGAATTTAAGAGAAAATATTTTTAGACCGAAAATTATTTCAGTAAATACCGTTATACAAAATACAATAAGCTATAGAAAATAAAGAACATTTATTAAAATCATAAATATTTTAATAAATAAAGTCGCCACCGAATACCAGAATAAATGGCGTGTAGTGCTTAAAGCCCACTATACACCATTACTACCATCTTTTAGGGTACTTTCAATATCGACCCCCTGGTTATTCTTTTTCTTCACTGTGGCTACCTAGGCACGTTATTTATCTAAGTAACGTACGTGTATCCTCCACGTTAAGAGAGGGTTGGCGCTCGAGGCAACTCCGAAACTGTTTCGGGTGTTAATTGCAACGTCTTTCAGTAAGAAATCCCTTTACAGAAAGAAAGCGCGTTACACTTCCGTTCGAGGAAGGAATGTTCCTTCTGCTGTGTTCGTAAAATGAAGTATTGGTAGAATATCTAACGGTTTTTAAATAATTAAAATTATTTAAAACAATTATAATGATGATTTACTAGTGTCCTTTGGATTAGTTGGTTTTTTTTTGTATCTTTGAAAGCAAAAAGAAGAAAGATTTTTGTTACCTTTCGAGTTATAAAGGTTTTCCCTTTACTGTTCTACCGATGAAGTACTAAATAAGGCAGCTGGAACCTGAACCTGTTTGGGTTATTAAGATAACATATTCCACGGAATATTAACTGCAGTTATACCTTAAAAGCCAGGACTGTTTTTTTCTCCCACTCCAACATCAACGATAAGTTATGTATTCTGGGGTTGATTAAGTTAACATTTTATATATTCTATTTTTTTTGGGGTCCACTTTATTTCGTTTTGTATATATATAGTATAAATTTAATAAATTATAGTGTTCTAAACTTTCTTTTATTTGCTACATACTAGCTACGATTGGAAGAAAAAGCAAACTAGGTTTTTTCAATTTTTTTCCCATATTTAAATAAATAAAATTGTGGCGCCCTTATTAGTATCGTTATATCGAGGGTAGTCCGTAAATCGACGTCGGATACTCTGTTTGCTTTTTCTAACAATAAAACCAGCCACGTTCACACACCCTGAGCAATATTTATCTATTGTATAACCCCTCCACTATATTTTCACGGAAAATACAAAAAGGTGGTTACACTTTTACAAATACTATATCAAAATTATGAAATAATTTACACACATAGTACTTTTGGATCCTTTTCGGATATGCTATTTACTTTTTTCATTTATTTTATACTTATTGATAAAACGAAATTACAAAAAATTTTAAAAAAATTCTTAATTTTGTATATAATAATTACAATTCTAAATTTTAAGAAACTAATACATTTAAAATTTAGAGTTTTATATTATCTTTCGAATGGTGAAAATCACATTTCAATAACTTTAATATTTTTGAAGTTATTCAAATTAGTTTAAAATCGTAATATAATCTTAAATTTCCTGGCCAATTTTTTAAAAATTCCAAAATTTTTGTAATAAAATTTTGAAAAAAATTATAATTATAAAATTAATTATTACAAATTTAAAGATATTTTTTTTAAATTTTTAATATAAAAATTTAACTAAAAAATTATAATTTAATAAAGATAAAAATTAAAATAAAAACTAGCGGCGAAACTATGTGCAACTTGAAAAAATAGTCGTGACAAAATTTATAGAAAATTTTATGTTCTACAATTTTGATACCATGTAATTTTTCATAAAAGTCCATAATTTTGTCTCAAAATCTAAAAAAGTCACAAAAATGTCAATATAAATTTTTTTATGTTCTACAACTTTCATATCCTGTAATTTTTCATAAAAATGCATTATTTTGGTTATTTAAGAAAAAATATGAAAAAAAAATACTTTTTGATAAATCTGGCAACAATGGCAAAAGTTTTTGAAAATTTTAAACATTCGAAATTAAACTATAACGTATAAAAAATATATGTGTAAAACTTTATTGTCATCTTGTTAAGTAATGACGTCATCACTTATAGCAACTGTCACTTCCGGTTGTCCGATTAACTCCAAAATCTATACAGGTCGTCTCCTGGTTACCCTAAATATGTATATAAAATGCATCTAAATCGGTTCAGCCGTTTAGACGCTATCGTGTTCACACACACACACACACACACACACACACACACACACACACACACACACACACACACACACACACACACACACACACACACACACACACACACACACACACACACACACACACACACACACACACACACTCACACACACACTCACACACACACACACACACACACACACACACACACACACTCACACACACACTCACACACACACACACACACACACACACACACACACACACACACACACACACACACACAGACACACAGACACACAGACACACACACACACACACAGACAGACATCATGCTAAAAATGGTATAAATGGATTCAGGTGAGCTCAAAACGTAAAGATTCGTTAAAATCTGGGTATGGTCAAAATATCATGATCGCAATACTTTCCTTCTATACAACTCTGTTGTTCGGAAAGTAAAAACCAATAAAGTATCTTACACAATTTTCTAGACAATTTTTACACAAATTGATTCTGTACCCATTCCAGAAACAAAATATATAGATAATGTTTACAATTGTTGATTACACAGCCCCACACACAAACAAAAGATCATACACATATGTATTCCCATGTATTTTTCGACGCTGAATCCGATCCCGAGCTCAGAATTGGGCCTACACGTCTGGAATTGGCCCCAGGGGCCGAAAATGGCCTGAAATGCGGTTCTCGGGATAAGGCGAAGTCGACGCTGAATTTTGGAGCTAAAGCCGGATTTGTGCCCAAAAAGTATATGGTCAACTGAAATTCTGGGTTTGGGTCCGGGAAAATGACCCCTTGGGGCGGGAAAATCCTGTTTTGGACGTTCCGGTCGCGACTGTGCTATTTTCAGGGACTTTCGAATTCTGGAGCTGAGACTGGGTGTGAAAATTGTCAGCTGAAATTTCCAGTTTGGGTCCCAGAAAGTGGCCCATTGGGGCCGGAAAATCATTTAAAACCTAAGTAAAATCATTATTGTTGAGATTTTGCTTATACTCTGTCAGTAAGTACCCACCACGTTAAATTTTATTTTTGTAATTTTAAATATTGTACATATTAAATGTATTTTCATGACTTGCAACACACAAGATTATGTGATCATGTAACGACGTCAAATAAAATATCTATCTATCTATTAAGCGGTTTAAATAAGGTCCATGAATATCTAAAAAGTATTTGATTACCTAATGACCCCTCAAACTTCCTAATACAACATCCGTTCGAGGATAACATGTTCCACTTTATTTGTTAATTATATTATCCTTCCTGTACCACAACCTTTCCTTTAATGCTTCCCTTATATCCCCCGTGCGCACACTAATGGCAATTTTAACTAAATTTAAATTTTATTTTATTTTCAATAAATAATATCAGACTTTAAAATAAATTTCTCTGGTAAGTGTTATTTTACTATAATGTTTCCTATCTTAAGAATTAATGTATTCTAGGCTTGATGATCCCTTATCGCCAAACTTCTGTTTATAATAATAAAAATTTTGTGGTACTCGACTTAGAGTTTCATTACTTCATTAATAGAGCACATTTGACATAATGGACAACCTTTTCAATTTAAAAATAAGTATGATTATTAGCAAGAATATATTGGCGCCCACATTAATATAGAATTAAAACTTATTTGCCATTGATCCGAAACTTTTTATATTACAAGTTTGAATGTTTTCTAAAAGTAGGTTAAGATTATTTGTAGTACGATGAATTTTCTCCAGATATGTAGGATTTAGAGCACGAACGTGGGATTTGATAAAGACTCATATAAGAAATTATTTTTCTTTTAACGGTGTTAAACTAAACTTCTTTTTTGATACTTATACAAGGTGAATTAATAAACTTCTTTTTAGCTATAACAATAATGTAATTGTAAAGATTATATACCCCATAATGTTAATGAATTGAAAATAAATAAAAAATGTTTTCCTTTAATTGATTTTTATAATACATTTAATTAATAACATATTAACATAAAATAATAATGTAGTTATTCCATTTTGTATTTTATTTTAGAATTCTCTTCCATCAGAAATAAGGAAAAATAAAGAAAACAGGACAAAACAGTGAAAAACAGGAAAAAATAAAAAGAAATGGGAAATTTTTAGAATATATTTGTTCATAACACAGACACCCAATAAGAAAAAAATTTGCGATAATTTGATTTTAAGGCGTAGAAAAGGGCAAAAAACAGTGGCTTACATAGAAAAAAGAGACAAAATAAAGAGCAAAATAGGGAAATATGAAAATTAGAGAAAAATGGCGAAAAATGGGGAAACAAATGGGAAAATTAGTGAAAAAGAGGAAAATAGGAAAACATAGAGAATAATAGGAACAAATACGGACAAGTAGACACAAACAGGAAAAATATTAAGAAAAATGAAAATCGGAAAAATGGCAAAAATTTAGAAAAAATTGGAAAAATGGGGAAAATGGGAAAAAATCAGGAAAAATGGGCTAGAATATGGAAAATAAGTATAAATAGGGACAAACAGTGGAAAAAATAAGTACAAAGAAAGAAAACCGGAAAAAATAATGGAAATCAAGATAAAATCACAAAAAATAGGGGAAAATACCTAAAAATAAAGAAAAAAAGAAAAAACAAATAAAGTTCGGTCGTCCAATTACCAATTTTAAAGAAACTCCGTAGCAAAGCATCGAGTATGCAGTTAGTATGGTATATATTTCTGTTATTATTTTACACGTTTAAAAAAAATCTCCATAAAAGGATTTTCTCATTACAAGTAATAAAAAAATCTATTAAATTTAATAACACGAGATACAAAAGACTGGATGAAGCAGATGCTTCCACATTAATAACAAAATAATCCTGGGCCCTTTTGTCGTCGAGGATACCAAAACGAGATGCTTTTGTTTAAATTCATTTGTTATTTCTCAACTAATGGACGTAAAAGTCTGATATTTTTCAGGAAAATTTCATACAAACTATTTCTATTTTTAAATAAAATACCAATAAGTTTATAATATTACTATTATTGAAACAATCTGTTCTTTTTTAAGTAAAACAATAAATATTACATCTAAAAATATTATTTATTACTCTTCAAAACTAGGAGCAATTTTTTAGTTAGAGTTAAAAGTTTTAGTAGCAAAATGAGAGGTGCTGTCTTAAAAAACATAAATACCTACTTAACTTTTCCGTTCTTTTCGAATATACTATCTAATTTTTCAAATTCTGATATACATTGTGTTGTCCACCGTGAAACTAATTTTGGTAATTTTTTTTGAAGCCGGACCTGGATTTTAATTTTGCTTACTATGTCAGTTTAATGTACTAATAGACTCAAACAAGCTTGCTAAATATGAAATAAATCTACAGGGTGGTTCCGAAGAAAGGAGGGTTAGAAGAAATAAGCAATTTTGACAAAACACCCTGTAACTCACTTATGAGGCCGGTTAGACCCATCAAATTATAGTTTTTTGGAATCACCTTAGTGCCCTCTATTTGCAGTTAACTTATGTCGGTTTAACTATGAAACACTCTGTATAATCTTATACAGACTATACTGTTTACTTTAAATTTTGAAAGTACGTTATGAATTTTTATGCAAGAAAAATACGAAGTTGTGGTAGTATTTTTGTAGTAAATAAATCTGAATAAAATAAATAAAAGAAAATATGAACTTTTAAGCTATAAAGTTATTAATATCCATTCTTATATACATATTATTTAAATATTTTAATTAAATTTTGTTCAAATGAAGCAAGAAAGAAATTACAAGTACTAGTAAATATTATAAGCCAGGTAAAAGCGACGCAAAGGGAAATTAATTTAGTCAAAAATGTTAAAAAATAATTAATTTTATATAATTATTTTAGAATCAGTATTTTTGAAAATATAGCCTTATATTATATAGTAAAAACAGTATTTTTCTTGTTATCGTTTTGTTCGTACTGATTTTCATTTTTTTTATCTTACTTTAATATTTTTCTTTTATTTTTATCCTTAATAAAACAAAATTTGTCAGACCATAAAATGCAATTTCATAAATACGATTTTGGTTTTGGATAATTCAGGATGTCTATCTGCAGATAACTCGACTTTTCACTTAAGTGAGATGCATGGCTTGCTACATTAACTTCACTTGTTTTCTGAGCCTGAGTCGGATTTTTTATTTTTCTTTTCAACAAACGTGTTGCCTGTTTCCACTTAAATCATATACGATTTTAAACAGTGTCGAACTTGGAAATTTTAGTTCACTATCGGAATTAAAAGTGGCACTTTTAAATAATATAATAATTTTTTCTCTGACTATAAAAATGGTGATGCCATATTTACTATATTATTCTCTAAATATTAAACACAATAACACAAAAGTTTCATAATTTTCCCATTTTCCATACTCATAAAGATTTACCTATAAATCTGCTCAAAAACTGACAGCTCTATCTATATAAAACTTAACTAACATATACTACTATTATTCTTCTATATACAAATACAATATATAACAAAAGCGAATAAGATGTTCAATAATTATTTGTACAAAGCTTATAAAAATGGCGTTGATAAGGATTTAATGCTTTATTGTTTATTTTACAAAATCCACTATTATTACTATGTAACGCGCTTCGGTCGTTACGTGCCACTCGGGCGCCACCTTTCGTTTAAAGTATGAAGTCCACTTGCGCGGGCAGCGTCAGTGGATAATTAAATAAGTCAGGAGTCGTTATGGTCTCGACCAATCTTGGTAGGTAGGGCAGATTTCACTTGCCCCCCCCCCCTGGGCTACATTCCGGAGTATCTGCTGCTACGATATTATCGCTCAGATCGGATTATGAAAAAGAAAATACCATGCAAAATATTAACAATCTTTATTAGTCAATAGCTACCAAAACAAAATCTTAAGTGCAGGCGGTAAAAAGGGAGAGTGAGCAACGGGTTCTTGTATTAAAAACGAAATCTACGATAATGGAGAAAGCGAAAGTTAAGCTGGGCATGCAAGTTAACAAACAATCAAACTAAGACGGATGTGAGCAGCGTCAGTAAACAAACAGTGAGACTATGAGTGCATATTACAAGCTAAGCTAAGCGTATACAAAAGTTCTACAACCACGGTCAACGTTCTATCTCTGTATAATTTCAAAGCACTTATATTGACGGGTCATCGGAAAGTACAATGTAGTCGAGCTACAGAGAGTACTTGCCGGCGATTATTCCCTCTCGGTATATCAAAAAAGGAATCGCGTCGACGGAAGGCACA
Source organism: Neocrepidodera transversa (assembly GCA_963243735.1). NCBI lineage: Eukaryota > Metazoa > Arthropoda > Insecta > Coleoptera > Chrysomelidae > Neocrepidodera > Neocrepidodera transversa. The sequence goes on along the minus strand of OY725337.1, from coordinate 37,863,294 downwards.
ATGTAAACGAGCCACAGAATATACCTGCCGTCGAGTTTCCTTTCGGTAGCGCAATGACAGATAATTTTAACGCGTCGACGCCAAGTCCAATGTAATCGAACCACAGAGAGTACTTAACGCCACTTCTTTCCTTCGGTATATAAAAAACGGGTTACGTCGACGGAAGGCACAATGTAAACGAACCACATAGTGTACCTGCCGACGATTATTGCTTACGGTATAATAAAATTATAATTAAATCGCTATTGTTGCTTACGGTCTATCAAAATTAAAATCAACTCGGTATGTTAACACGTCGATGGAAAGTACAATCTAATCAAGCCACAGAGAGTTCTTGCCGTCGATTATTTCCCACGGTAAAACAGATTGACAGTCAATTGGCTACTTAAAACCCGTCCGCAGAAAGCACAATGTAAACGAGCCACAGAATGTACTTGCCGTCGATAGCTTGTTATCGGTATATCAAAGATGAGACCAAAATATAACGTTGATGAAAAATGCAATAATATGTATGTCTCACCTGTATTCTTATGGATGGTGCTAGGCTACGTGCTGGACAGTTGGCTGGCTCAGTTGTAACTAACTATTAAAATATAAATTGCGAGAGAATTAAACAATGTTTCCCCTCTTAGTCGTATTTGGAGGGAGTCAGACTTGCGCAAATTTCTACTAATATTTATTTACTAGTTGATACTATCTTACGGGTCCACTGGTGTCGTCGGAGCTCTCTGCTAGTCGACTACTGCTGGCACTGGATCGGATGCAACTGAATTTTGTCTCTCGATCGACTGCCGTCTGTCTCGGCGATAGCGGTCCTCTCTCTTTTTGCAATTTAACAGAATAGGAATTGCGCGAGGTTTGTGCATTTCTCGGTGTGAAGAAATGAAGAATGCTGGTATTTTAGTGACTTCGTTAAAACTACTACAAAAAAACCAAAGGAGCACACCTCCCACTCGACCGACATACTACTACTATTACGAAAAAACCTAACTTAGCCTAACCACTACCTAACTACCTCAACCTTCCCCCACCACCACCCTCTCTAACCTACCCTAAGGAGACCTCCCCTTACACTAACATACTACTTCTATTACTACTACAAAAAAAACTAATCTAACCTAATCCCTCCCCAATTAAGGTTTTTTTGTTTTTGGCAGGTGGAAATCCTTTCACAACACTAGGTACAGGTTCCTCGTTTTCCCTCGTAATGTGGTGGACTCCGGGCTTAATGTGTAAGTCCAGTTTACCTTACTAAAATCACCTCTCGCTCCACAGGTACCGGAACTGTCCTTTAAAGGATATTGCTTCATGTGCCTGCTGTGATCCTGCATCCTACTCTATATTCTGTCTTGCCTGGTACTCCCTTTCTTCCTTCTTTTTTTCTTCCATTAATCCCGATATTATTTTAGAACCCGTTCGTCACTTCTCGTTACTATCTATGCGCTTCCGTATTACATTCTCCGATATTACGGGGGATCCTATTCTTATCCTGCTGCCATCTGCTAAAAAACGTATGCTCTACCGAGTCTGTTTCTTGGCAGTATCTGTACTGTGTGGTCGATAGTTCGAACCTTAAGGTATATTCGCTAAAGGAGCCATGAAATAAATTGTAAAATAAAGTAATTTGTATTTCTATACCCTTTTAGCCACTGCTCAAAGTGGGAGATCGGACTTTTTGTCCAGGCTGCCCTGGAGTTGGTTGCTGCTCATCTGTCCTGTAATTTCCTTACGCTTTCTGAACTTTCTACGCCTTTATCTATCGTCCGTTCTCTATTGCCTAGTCTGCCCATTTCATCCAAGTGAATATTTATCGGGATACATCCTGCAATGACCTGTAGAGCCTATGCTGAGACTGTGCGATAGGCCGACGTTACCCCGAGTAGCATTTTGAGTCTTTGATCTATCTATACTCCCAGATATTTGACTTCCTTATTGGGGGTTATTGTTCTGACTTCAAGTTGAAATTCAATACCCGACCCCTTCCTTGTTCCCTTAACCATAACCGCTTCCATTTTTTCTGGGGCCAACATGAGTTTATTTTTGCTCATCCATTGATCTATACGCTCCAACGCTGTGTTTACTTTATGAACTAGGTCGTCCTTTGAGTATGCCTACCACCATTTCAAGGTCATCTGCGTATGCCGCTATCCCAGAACTTCTCTTAAGTCCACTCTGAGAAATCCATCATAAAGCACGTTCCACAGAGTAGAGACCGGGACCGACGCCTATGGAACTCCTGGTGTGGCCTGCAGCGGTTGATGTCCTATTTTAAGAGTTATTTTACTTAAATAATTTGATACAGTTTTAATGATGTATTGATTAATACCGATCTCTTTTTCACATCAATCAGGATAATGGCACTCCATGAAGCTCGAAGCGCTTGCACGCGCAACTTCTTGTTTTATGGTGCCGATCGTCGATATCCCTCGCCTAAAATCGAAACTGTGTATGTATAAGTCCTTGTTTCTCTTCCATTTCCTCCTCCAATCATTTATTAATAAGAAGTTCAAATAACTTGCCAAATACATGCAAAAGGCAAATTGGTCCGATACTTTCCTGCTCTACCCCATCATTTCCCTTCTGTATTAGTGTGACTGGTTATACTTTCTATTTCATTGGAAATTTATGTTCGCGTAGAAGTCCATTGAACATGTCCAGGATTTTAAGTAGATGCTCTTTAATCCACATTTTGATAGATTCTGCCATTATTCTATCTGGTGCCGGTGCTTAACAAGTTTTAAGTCCAGGCTTGCCTCCTTTAGTTCTAACATCATGAAATGCGATGCATTGCATGTCTTCTGCTTCGGTGAATGATCTTATGGAAAAGCATGTGCGCTATTTTTAATTTTTAGGAATCCGTTATTTTATATAGTGTGCTTATATTTTTCAATCGACCCGATACAATATTTTACCCCTACCTCCCGACATCCTCTTACCATTGCGTACACAGTTCTTTCCAGCATTTCCTTTTGGCTTGACTTATTTCTGGTGTTCTTGTAGCTTGACTCTAATTGATACACTGCCTTTACTCCTTCTCTAGTACGTACTACCGCTTCATCTTGCAGTTGCAATTTCCTGTGCATTTTTGACATTCCTTACTAGCGATTCTGGATCCCCTCTTTGATTGCCACATGTTGTTTGCAATGTAATTGCAAATATGTTTCACTGCTGGTTTTTTCTCCTCTCTGTGTACCTCAAAGAGAATATACTTGTAGAGACTCAATGTCTCTTCTTAGGAAACTTTCCATCCTCCGATTGGTCTCGCGATGCTTGCTATGTAAATAGTGACATATAATAATACGACAGTAATGCCAAAGCGGGTATTACTAATGTGGATTAAGTTAGGTGAATCGTATTGTTGACATTACATGAAAAAGATACAGTAAAAAATATTTTGCTGGTAGAATCAACTGATAAATATAATATTATGGATAAATGACATCATGGACTAACGGATACGACTGGACATAGTAAGAGATGACAAGTTTTACCCCTTATTAGAGTTTTATCATATTAAAACGGTTTTAACGTTATTTTTATTTTACAGAAAGTTTAAAATCATATTATATTCTACTAATACTTGTTTTAGTATATGTTATAGGTATAAGATGGTCTAAACGATACAGTCTATTATGATCATGGAAAATTCATTTACTAATATATACTTTTCTCTCTTATAGGACTATTGTACTAATATGTCAATATATGTTATATTAATATATTTCTGTTTTATAGATATAGAATCTGTTTGTGGGGCTCTGATTTGAGTTACAACCACATAGTATTTTTGCGGAAGCAATTTAATTGTAGAATTTTGAGATGTCGAGTTTGACACCATTTTTTTACGAGGCGGTCAATCCAGGACGGCACGCGACTGTAGCTGTCCAAGTGACAAAGATATTAAACAATAATTTTGATACACGTGACTTAACTATTTATATTTATTTTATTAAAAGAGGTTTTAACTATCTAAAGCTAGCCTGTGGATTAAAAAAATATTTATTTTATTAAAAGAAGTCTTGACTATCTAAATCTATTTAAAAAAAAAATAAAAAAATGGATCCCCGGCCCAATGCACCATTAGCGGCCATTATGTCACGCTGGTACTAGAGCTTATGTTTAAATATATTCAAATTTATTATTTAAGCGAATCACGTTTTCACGTCCTCGATTCACCGCCTCGTATTTTAATTATTATTATTACAGCGCTAAAGTATACACATTCACTAAATCTCATAAAAAAATGATTTAAGTCACATCTGTCAAAATTATTGATTAATACCTTTGTCACTTGGAGCGCTACAGTCGCGTGCCGTCCTGGATTGACCGCCTCGTATTTTTTTGATGTGTCATTTGATGACAGTTTTGTGTTTGAAGGTTATGTTTCATATATATGACAGAACTGAGAGATTGGTAGTAGATTTCTGCTATTATTAAGGGACATTAACTGAAATCTCAAGGTTGTGTCTTTGACCAATTTTGGGAAGGATTTTTTTGAGTTCGTCCTGATTGGAAGATTTATTATGGATAAGAATCTAGAAAGGTGAATAGAAACAAAAGAAGAAATAAAAAAAAACAATTAGATATATACTTTTTGTCAGCGCTGATTATATATATCCACTTTTATTAAATCTATATAATTTATAAATTTTAATTGCACTTAGTTTTACAATGTTAGTTATTTTGCCCTAAAATACAGGCAAATAACTTCACTGTTCTGGTATGGTTTTTAGTGAAAGATGAGAAGGAAGAGGACATCCTTGATATGACCATGGTCCCAAGATATTGAGGTGTAATATTAAATACTAAGTTTAACTAACCAAACCAAATGTTTGAATTAATTTTCTTAAAGAAATATTCATTATATCTGAATTAACCTGTTGTACACGGGTAGCTGATGTACTTGGTTTAAACTAAAAATTCCTTCTAGCTCCAACTATGACTATTGGTAGTAAATTAAGCTAGATTGTCATTTGGACAATGTGGAAAGCCAGTTGGCGATTGGCGATATGAGATGTATATATGGGAGTTGCTTAGTACAACGGGAGATACTCTATCAATCACATTTTAAAGGAATCCTTTACGGTGTGGGCCGCCTCTCACTATTCAACAGTGAAGTTCTCGATTCAGTGCAATGAGGCCTGGTTCGTTTAATCTTTACCGCTTCACGGTGGGCTCTTGTTGGGACCTGCGGTTTATATACCAAAGATCGTTCACCCTTCTGGTGGAGTTCTCACTACGAGATCTGCTTAGACGCCTGGTTCTCCAACTCTTCTCCCTCAGGGAGGGTTCTCTAGTGCGACCTGTCTGATGTATGGTATTTCCTCTGCGCTTGATGGAAAAGGGTCGCACCCTTTCTTCTTATTATTTCCGGTTTTATAAGACCTGTGACGGATCTTGGTCCGCTCATCTCTTGCTCTTACAGTGAGGTTCTTACAAAATATAAGCTGAAGGGATATCGGCTGCATTCGTATCGATTTTCAGTGGTAAATGTTTGATACCCGACGTCCATAGTAATGAACAGTATACGTTTCATATTATTAAAGTCATGATTCAGCTGTTGGTCATAGTATAACATGAAGTACGTAAACAAAGTCAATGGAATAAAAATCAGTAACCTTGTTAGGGAAATTACAGTTACTACGGCCCGCCAATACTTCACCTTTTGTGAAGTATGGCAAACCGTAGTATTGAAATCGTGCAAAAATCTCAAAATTTTTTTTTGCTCCAAATGACTTAAAATCTCATGAAACGTGGAAAAAAATTGATTTTCCGCGAAAAAAAAGTCTGGATGTCTGTGCACACGATAACTCGAGAACGGTAAGGCCGATCCGGCAAATTCGGTTTTTATTCAAAAAAGAAAGAATCTATCAGAAGATGAGCAATTTCGGGTCTAAGGATCCCGGTCCCGCCTATTAAGTGAAACTTCTATTCGAGACATCTCGATAAGGAAAGAAAATATGTCGATACAGATTTCTATTATTAAGGTGTTGCGTAAAAAAAACACATTTTTTCGAATCGGACTTTCTTGCGCTGACGGAAACTAGTAGTAGTGTTGAAAAATCGCGCAGAGATTATTCCTTTTACTAGTTTATTAGTTGATTACTGTAATTATATATGTCAATAATCACATTTGTTGAATTTAAAGCTTTTATTTCACGACCCTTCTTCTTAGATTGCGCGTTGCATGCACATATTAAAATTATATTACAAAATGTGGTGGCCACTCTATGTAATAATAGACGATCAAAACGTGCCAAAATTAAACAGTTTAAAATCAGGAAATTCTTTCTTTTTCTAAAGATGACTCGATCTCGTCACAAACCCAACCTAACTAAACTTAACCCTACCCCAATCTTTATTTCATTTGAATTCTATTTTTCACTTTTACCTCTTTTCAAGTCTTTAAGAAAAAAAAAATAAAACTCAGAAACTAAACCATTAGCAGAAAAAGTTACGATTTCAAATTTGTTGATTTTTTATTCAATTTTCTCACTGCGAAATACGTTAAGAGTGTGTATCTCCGATGTTCGGATGTTCTAATTATCAATTTTCTTCAGTGATGATCTGCCCCTCGCTTTAGCCATTTTCGCTAGTATATTTATATAAATGAAACAAATATATTTTAAATAAGATCCAGAGAGTGAATCAATTGATAGCATGAGTTGAAAATAATCTCTATAACAGGATAAATTATATTTTAAATTTGAATAAATAAAACAACGTTTTAAGATTTCCACACAAATAATAACTGATGAAGTTACTATGTAACGAAACTAGTCACTATTAAATTAATAACTTTTGTTAATATTTTTGCGGAAATCTTAAAACGTTGTTTTATTTATTCAAATTTAATAATGGATTTTCATCAAGTAAAAGCCGACACAGTTAAACAATTATATTTTATACTTTTTTCTCAATGTAAATTTTTCTTTTATTTTTCCTCAAGCATTTTTTTTATTTAGATCGACAAACTGTCTAAGATACTTTGTTGACTTTTTGACCCTTTTCGGTCTCAAATCGACGCGCCATTCTTTCAATTCCGGGAAACACTTCCGGTCCAAGCACTTAAGTGAACAACTGGACTGGAAGAGATTCGCGGAAACAGGAAATGAACGCGCTAGATAAAATGGCCTCCGTTCCCGTTAAAGTACTCTTAAAACGAAAAATAAGCAGTTATGTGATTTAGAAAGTTTAAAAAATGCAATATTTAATTTAGATTTAAATTTTATATAATATATGCCGGTATGTTTAAATTTAAATTCCAATTTAATAAGTATCCATAAAAGTATATAATATAAAAAATATTGATATTTTTCTAAAATCTTGGCGCTTAACAAAGATAAACCAAAGTAAATCCCAATCGATCTAATTTTGAATTCAAATCGGGGAAACCGGCAGCAAAACGGCTCCACGATATATACGAAGAGGAAAGCGAAATTTATTATTAATAATAAATAAGCCTAAGAAGGCATCTATTAGAATCCGCAGCTCAAATTGTCTTGTAGTTCTGTGCACATTAGATAGAAATAGTTGGCGAAAAGGCGTTTATATGGAAGTTAGTCCGTTAAAGAAGATAAACAGTGTGATTTAATATTTTTTATATATTAAAACAATTTTTTGGAACTAAGTTCCTTAAAGGGGATTGCGGTAGGATTAAACAATCAGAAATTGTAACAAAAGTTAAAAAATTAAATGTTGAAAAAGTAACTGTACCATTGCAATTTTATAATGGAATAATAAAAAAAAATATTGAAAATAGGGAAAAGTAGGAAAAAACGAGGACAAGTAGGGCAAATTGTAAAAATAGGGATTAATAAAGTAAAATTTGCAAAGTAAAAAAAATAAAGAAAAATGGGGAAAAAATAAGGAAATTGAGAAAAAAATATGAAACAATAATGAAAAACGGAAAAATGGGAAAAAATATGGAAAAAAGCAAAAACATAGTGAAACAAAAAGAAAAAATGAGGGGGTAATCCCACCCAACTTTCCTAACACTCCTAGTAAAGTAATTGTTTTATCGATTATTTTAGTTATTCTGTATCAAAATACATTAACAAAATTAGTTTACAAAAATTAAAAAAAATTTAATTTTTTGTAAAAATTTTTGTTTTTACTTTTTATAATTTTGTATAATTTCTACAAGTATTATTTAAAAATTATGGAATATTTCACACAAAATGTACTTTTTGATCCCTTTCGGATGTACTATTTACTTTTTTCAGTTATTTTACCATTTTCGATAAAACAAAAGGACAAAAAAATTAAATTATTTTTTAAATTTTGTTTATAAGAATTACAATGTTAAATTCGAAGAGACTAAAATATTTTCTTAAAGGTTTATATTACCTATCGAGTGGTATAAATCCCATTTTAATATATTTAATATTTTTAAAGTTATTCATTTATTTTTTAAATTTATATTAAATTTTAGAAAACAATTATGAATTCTACAATTTTTGAATAAAATTTTGAAAAAAATCACAATTAAAGAGTTTTTACTACAAATTTAAGGGTAATTTTTTTTAAATTTTTAATATTAATATTAACCTTAAAAAAATAAAACCTATTTTTGAATAATTTTAAAATCAATAAATAATTAGTATCTCATTTAATTATATTCAAAATGGGAAACAGACCTTTTTTTTTTGGTTTTCTGGATCAAAATGAATTATTAAAGTTAGTTTTAAAAACTAAAAAAAAATCAAATTTTTTGTCAAAAATTCATGGGTATCCATTGAATTGTTTTAACTGTATTCATTTTTTGCTATAACATTTACAAATACTATGTTAAAATTATGAAATAATTTACACACATAGTACTTTTGTATCCTTTTGGGATAAGTTATTTACTTTTTTCATTTATTTTATATTTATTGATAAAACGAAATTAAAAAAAAAATTAAAAAAAATTATTATTTATTTTGGCTATAATAATTACAATTCTAAACTTTAAGAAACTAAAATACATTTTAAATTTACAGTTTTATATTATCTTTAGAATGGTGCAAATCCGAGTTAAATATCTTTAATATTTTAGAAGTTATTCAATTTAGTTTAAAATCGTAATATAATTTTAAATGTTTCTTAGCCAATTTTTTTAAAAATTTCACAATTTTTGTAATAAAATTTTGAAAAAATTTTTAATAATATAATTAATTATTACAAATTTAAAGATATTTTTTTTAAATTTTTAATATTAAAATTTAACTAAAAAATAATAATTTAATAAAGATAAAAATGGCTTTCTAAATTAAAATAAAAACTAGCAGCGTAACTATGCGGAATTCGAAAAAAAAGTAGAGACAAATTTTGTAGGGAACTTTATGTTCTACAATTTAGATTTTATGTAATTTTTCAAAAAATCCATAATTTTGTCTCAAATTCTGGAAAAAAGTCGCAAATGTCTATATAAATTTCTTTCACGCCCTCTAGCGGCGAAAATATGAGAAATTCAAAAAATGGTTATTACAAAATATGTAGAAAATTTTATGTCTACAACTTTCATATCCTGTAATTTTTCATAAAAATGCATTATTTTGGTAATTTAAAAAAAAATATGAAAAACATTACTTTTTGATAAGTCTGGCAACAATGGCAAAAGTTTTTGAAAATTTTAATGATTCGAAATTAAACTATAACGTATAAAAAATATATGTGTAAAACTTTATTGCCATCTTTTTCAGTAATTACGTCATCACTTATAGCAACTGTCACTTCCGGATGTCCGATTAACTCTAAAATCTATACCCTAAATATGTACATAAAATTTTATCTAAATCGGTTCAGCCGTTTAGACGCTATCGTGTTCACACACAGACACACACACACAGACAGACATCATGCTAAAAATGGTATAAATGGATTCAGGTGACCTCAAAACGTAAAGATTCGTTAAAATCTGGGTATGGCCAAAATATCATGATCACAATACTTTCCTTCTATACAACTTTGTTGTTCGGAAAGTAAAAACGGAGAAAAAAAAATATATTAAAAAACAATGACAAACAGGAAAAAATTGGGAAAAACACTAAACAATATAGAAAAAGAGGAAAAAATAGAAAAAAATAGTGAAAAATTGGAAAAAATAGGAAAAAACAATGAAAAATAAAGGAATCACAAAAAATGGAAACAATAGGAAAACATTGGAAAAAGTACAAAAAATAGGGCAAAACAATGAAAACTACATACAAATATGGAAAAAAGAGGGTATACGACAAAATAATGAAAAATAGGGAAAACTAGAAAAAATACTAGATACAAAGAAAATAGGCAAAAATAATGAAACATGTGGAAATATAGGGAAAAATTAGGAAATATAGGAAAAAATTGGGAAAAATAGAGAATAATAGGTAGGGAAAAATAGCGAAAATAGTGAAAAATAGATACAAATAGAGACAAATAGGCAAAATGGTGAAAAACAGAAAAAACGGAGATAAATGGGGCAATATAGGATACATAGGGAATAATAGAAAAAATAAGAAAAACTAGGAAAAATATGGCAAAATTGGGAAAAATAGGAAAAAATTATGAAAAACTGGAAAAATAGAAAGATGTAGTAAAACAACAAAAAGATATGGAGAGAGAGATATTAAAATACATTTAAATTTGAAAAAATAACGTAAAGAACTTCGTTCCTGACGGGGATCCTTTTATGGTACAAACTTTTTTTTATCACTATTTTTGAGTGCCATTGTACGTTTTTACTTCGGGATCACAAAATATTATTTCCTGTATCCGAAACTGGGAAAAGTCCGGAAATTTGTAAGAATAAATCGTTTGTACTTATTATCGTTGATGATCTTCACTTTTTTACCGTCAAATTTTATTTCGTGCAATGTTGCCAAATTTCCCAGAATTCCATGGAAATATCTTTTTAGTACATGCATAAAAATAATACCTGATTAATTTGAAAAAAAAACTATTTTATAATTTTTATATATTATATTCGTTATGAAAAATGGCAACGTTGTGTTTGATATATATATATATATATATATATATAAGATATGCAGAGAACTGAGAAAGAACGAAAAGAAAACAGACGAAAACCCTGAGTGGTGTACGTTAATTTTTTAGGTAAGTCTAAATCTACAAGGGAATTATATTCCAGTCGTCGTTTCTCTTTTGGTGTGAAAGAGGTCGCTAGTGCAACGCTTCTCTTTCTTTCTCTATGAATTTAAATGAGGAGGATATTACAGTAAGACATCGCTGTCGGGAGAATATTAACGTGTGTAGCTGAAATTGGATTTTTAGTTGATTTATGATACAAATACGTGTATGCATGTCAACTGTAAGAAGCCCATTAAAATAAAACACTTCTCACTATTACTTTTATGTTGGTGGTAAATTTAAAAAACGACAATATGTATGCAAAAAATTAAAAATGATCGTTACTTTTGATCCAAGATTGAAGTTATTTTTTCAATTTCCCGGAGTGATACAATAAACACTTGCCAACAACAAAAACCCTAAACACAAAACAATATCTGTATAACCAGCAATAAAATAAACAGCAATATTACTGTCAACCCCTCTGTTACGGTTTTCCCCAAAAACTTGGCCAGATTATTCTTAGAACGACAAAAAGCAATAATTTGATGGCATCACAAATCCCATTTTGAGGCCACCGTTTCGGCGAAAAGTGGAAACGAACTCATTACGCCATTCGACCGTAATAAGCTGGAATCGTTAAATGGAGAATTTTTAATAAAATTCGATTATTTTCGTTTAATTGAATACATCTAAATATGTATTATTGAATGGATCCCGCACTTTTCTTATGCAAACAGGAGTACCGTCAAATTGTGTGAATTTTTATATTATAGTACTTGATTTTCTGATTAAAAATATCCATGGGCGTCCTATTGCTAGATTTCGAGATTTGAAATTAGAAATCAAGATTTTTTTTAAATTTAATATAAAAAGTCACTCTTAAATATTTTTGGAAATTGCTGACTAATATATTGTTATGAAATTTGTTATACCCTGTAATTTTGGGTAATTATTAAGAAATTTATTATATCCTGTATAAGATTTGTTGTAAAATATTATTGGTTGAATTATAAGAAAAATGTCAATTAAAATTTATTTTAGTAAATGATATTAAAAGTATAAACTAATTTTGAAAATATGAATAGGGCTTAAGCCATTTGAAATATGAAATTTGTTGTGACAGGTTGGATGACATTTCCTATCAGGGGTGCGCTCGGCTTGAGAGATCTTTTACTCAATGTGCACCTTTATCGTTCGGGTTATGATTATTCTTAACTTGAGCTGTGGAATAAAAATAAATTTTTCATCTGTTGTTGAAAACGGCAGGGCAATAATTCAAGAAAATAACATTTTACTTCAAAATAATGAAAGTAAGTTTTATTCTAGTAATCATTTTGTAACATATATACCACCTAGAACATTAAAAATTTAAATTATTTAGATAGTAGGTAATGTTTGCATTTTGAACAAATAAACAGTAAATAGTGTGTTTAGATGTACCTTATTACTCAGTATAATTTTACTTAATTCTTAAGCAAACAAAATTGTACTAAGGTAAATTGACTTAAATTGAACTTATTTTTGTCCAAACAAATTTGACCGTTTTTACTGTTTTATAGATTATTATAAAACTATTGTTGTCTTTAACTAGCTTTGTTCTTGTTTCTCAGTACAATAATTAGTATATGTTCCACATACAATAGAAATTCATAAACAGTTTATGTTGGTATCTTCAACTACAAGCAGTGAAACAACTAAAGAACTAAAAGGTGACAATCTTGACGAAGAATTTGATGAAGATCGACAAAATTCTGCAACTACCGATAACATAATTTGGACCAGAGAAGCCACTCATCTTTTCATTATCGAAATTAAAAAAGAGTACAAAAATTTTGACTATGAAATTAAACAAAAATGTATGGAAGAGAATTGCAAGTTCCTGCAATAAGGAATTAAAAAATAATGCGTTGGATCAAAAACAATGTGACACCAAATGAAAAAGTTTAAAGCGAACTTATAAATCTATAATTAAAAAATTAATCGACTTACCTGAAGGATGATTAATTGTAATTATATGAACAATCTCCTCTGAAATGATTACATAATGACACACATGTAGTTACATCACCTTGATGTATTCGGGTTCACATTGTTTAAAGATACACCTAAATGTTTGTTAAATACACACAACCCCGCCTATGTCTTAGCTAATACCTTATCTCTCTGCGTCAACCTGTCCGATGACAAATCGTCACTTCATTTTTTTTGGGGTATCCACCTCTAAATAGCTCACATACCTAATGGGGTCGATCTTCTGGGGAAGGGTGGGATGTAATCAATTCGGAGGAGATTGTTCATAAAATTACAATTAATCATTCTTCAGGTAAGTCGATTAATTTTTTAATTATATTTCACAATCTCCTCCTCATGATTACATAATGACACACATGTAGATGTTGAAAGAATTTGAGCTATTTAGCAATATATTTTTTTTTTGTATCAAATATATATCTTTTACGAGTGCCAAATTAAATACAAATTAATTCCTTTACACTCACACTCCTATGGTATTTTATGTATATTCTAAAAAATATAACGCATAAATTTACAATTAGAAAGACAATGGCCATTTCTCAAACATCAGTTTCCGAAAAGTTATTCTTAGATTCTTAGAGATGGTGGGCTTATAAAACTTGTTAAGAGGCCCGCACGCCAGTGCCTTTCGCAGTTGCTTGGAAAATGTGCTTGTATTCTAATAAATTGGGTGTATGCCATCGGATGGCAGTAGAAGTAGTTTCTGAAATATATATCTATTTTTTTTTTTTTATTTGCCCGCTACTAGTAAGTAATCCTACCCTCTGCGCAAGAAAGAGATTGAGCGCGACAAAACATACGAGACCTCGGCTAGTATAGCGACTAAACTATGCGTTGTATTATAAAAAAAGTGCCATTAACACGCACTTGAGAATTAAATACAAAATCGATTGGTGAAAACCACAGCTTCGTATCTTAAATATTAACGAAGCGTTCGTCCAAAAACCCATTTCAGAGACAAGATAACATATGATACTTGCGCCTCTTAAGAATCAATCATTTTTCTGACCAACCTGCAGTTTTACGAATAGATTCTCTATCCAAACCCTTTATAAATGCTGCCGCCGTAGATACATGGCGAAAACGATACCACCTGAAATTATTTCTTAACCAACGACATAACGTTTGAGTTAGTTTGATATGGTTTTTAAACTTTAAAATCATTGTGAATTCAATCATCGATCTACTGTCCTTGTTCATGTCTAAATAATACAATATTGTCTTAGGTACACTTAAATTCGGTTTTTCAACAAATAATTAAATGAAAGAGGGGCTGACATTTGTCAGATGTCTTAATTCCATCCGAATCTTCTGCAGTTACTGAATCTTCGGATGTTTTTATATTTTAAATCCGTAATTTTTTAAAAACCTATATGCAATAATAATTTTCCTAAAAAGAGTTTCTAACGGAAACCAACTGCTTAATAATTCAAGACTTCTATGTTCTCCTCGAGATTGTAAACTAAGGGTTCGATTTTTAATCTTAAAAAAAGCATATATTTAAATAATTCGAGTATTTGATCTAACGTGTTACTCGCTATGCAGAAGAGAAGACTGCTTGAATGCCCTCTTCTTAAAATACAATCCGAATATATTGTCCCTAAAGGAGAAAAACGTGTTCCTCAGGGTCTTACACTATTGATCTCTGTATCAATGATTTCCGAAACACTGGAATCATGGTTGTTGTTTTCCATAAGAGGACTACTAAAATACCCCTGGCTTTTCCTCTTACAATCTTCTTTAAAACAGTTAAAATTGTTATAATTACCGCAACTTGGGAAAAACCGTAGAAATATTCTTTTTTTCCAACTGTAATCTATATCTAATCATGAGAGCTACTTCTACTACCATCTAATGGCAGAGAAGAGCATATGACGAGTAAGTATAGGCAACCCAAATAGCACGTTTTTTTTTTTTTTTTTTTTTTTTTTTTTTTTTTTTTTTTTTTTTTTTTTTTTTTTTTTTTTTTTTTGAAACCCTTCATTGTTTTTAGTTCATACTCTGTTTCAATGTTTAAATATCTGGATTCCATATCTGCTTCAAAATTGTAATTCGTATTGATTTATTATTTGAAAATAAAAATTTTTCTGTTTTCGCACCACTTCTAAATATCCAGTGCTAATTTACTAAGATTTGGAAATCTTGTTTATATAAGCAATTTCTGTGGTATTGTCCATTCTTAACATTACTCGACAGTTACTTTATATATACTTCATATATAAATTGATTTTAATCTGCTAAAGTTCTAATTAGTGAATATTAAAATATTTTTGTTATAAGCTTCAAAACCCACAAGTTTGTTCCATGTTACAAACACTAGCACAAACTTTCAAAAAGCATCAGAAAATATTTCTGTGACCTTTTAACATCTTCAATCTACCATAGAAAATCATGTCCTAAATCACTTGGGATTTTCTAAGTCCCAATATATTTAGCAAAATCGCGAATCCTAAACTCTGCATGATCGTCTGGTCACTTTTATTAAATCGTGATATAAAAAATCCTCTTATTTCATTTGTTGAATTAAATATGAACCTATAGTGGTTGTTACGTTTCAAATTCTCTATAATTAGAAGAACCTTTCAAACATGATTTTTACTTGTAAGAGCACATGTAAAAATATAAATTTGATATAATCAAAATTAAAAAATTAATTTTGTTTACAAACAGAACATTGCTTATATAGGTCTTTGCTTAATTTCCGCCGAATCTTTTTCTTGTTTTTCTCGCCTTCTGTGTGGCGAAACCACCATGAAAATCATCTGTGAAATTTCATCGAAACTTTAGAATCGATGACTCTGACAGAAAGTGAGGTTAAGATTTATGTCACTGCAAAACTTTCTAAATAAAGTGCCATTTCCAAAATCAAACGTTAAATGATAAAAGAAAAGATTGGCTGTTCGCCACATTAAGTAAATAAATAAATAAAGAGAATTATTTATAGTGTACGAAGCACTACAGAACCCCAAGTAGGTACTAGTAAATTTGACTGGGTATCCGTATACTTCTATTGGTATTTATTAAAACGCAATTTGTCTAATTCATCATTTACTAGTTTTGTATGAATTCTAAATTCCTTTGAATTTTTTCCTATTATTAAAATATTGTTTTAGTATGTATAATGACTTTAATGTTCATATGCAATATTTTAAGAACCGGTTCTTTAAGCAGTTTTGTAAAAGTAAACGGTGCATAAGATAAACCAAATGATAGCCAAGTAGGTATAAATTTGGGATCTAAAAACACACGTTAGATATTTTTTATGTTTAACATTTATATTTTTTATGTTTAACATTTATATGAATTAAATATTAATCATATCTAAGGTCAGTAGTACAGAAAACACCATTTTTATACATTAAAGCATAAGCAGTTTTTACAGTTTTCCACATTTTTGGAAACCAAATGTATTTAAATTCTTTAAATTAAATAAATATATACAGGGTGTCCCACGACGTTTTGACAGTCCAAATTCTCGAAAACTGTTCATATGACATGTATGAAATTTGGCAGATATAAACAGTCGAAACTGATGCTTATATTTATTATAAAATGACTTTTGTTTTTCCTGTCGTTTCGGGTCACGTGACCGCAACATAATTTTTTTAAATGGGACAACCGGTATAATATACCAATTTTGGATATATCATTCAAAAACAAATTCAACGATACCACACTTGTAATCATTGTATTGTGCAGTAATGATAATAGTAGCTATTTATTTTTATTAAATTTATTTAAGCAATATTTTGCACTCAAAAGTTTAGATGGCTGTGAAACAATAGTATATAGGTTGTCATTCATTATTGTTAGGTGAAATTTATTCAAGAACTGTCATTATTAGTCATATTCTTGTGAAGACACTGTAATAATAAGTAAATACTGCCTTCAATTTTTACTTACGATGAATATGTTGACATGCTACTTATTTATGGAGAATGTGGAAAAAACGAAATTCATGCTCAACGTTTGTACAGAAATCGTTTTCCTCATAGAATAACCCCAAGCAAAAATACTTTTGTCTATGTCGAACGAAAGCTAAGAACTGGTTCTTTTCCAAGCTCAGACAGATGATAATGTGATAAATATTTTGGCTTATCTTCAAGTAAATCCACAAACCTCAATACGATTTCGTGAACAAGAATTAAAAATAAGTAGAAGTTCAATACAAAGAGTATTGAAAAATCACGAATACCATCCTTATAAAATACATTTAACTCAAGGTTTAGTTCCTGCAGATCCGGAAAGGAGAATAACTTTTATTGCTCAAATGTTAGTACATATTAATGATGACCCTTTTTTTTTAGAAAATATATTATGGAGTGATGAAAGTAGATTTCATAACAATGGTATTGTTAATCGCCATAATTGTCATTATTGGTCGCAGGAGAATCCAAAGTGGATGCGCGAAACCAATTTTCAAACAGTATGGGGAATCAATGTTTGGCGCGGTTTATTTAACGGTCAATTGATTGGTCCCTATTTGTATGAAGGAACATTAACGGGGCAAAGATACTTAGATTTTCTTCAAAATACTCTACCAGAAATACTTGAAGATATTCCCTTACATGAAAGGCAAACAATGTGGTGGCAGCATGATGGAGCATCTCCTCACTTTTTTGGGCCAGTTAGAGAATATCTTGACAACAGATTTCCTGAAAAATGGATTGGTTGGAATGGTGCAATTCTGTGGCCACCCCGTTCTCCGGATATTACACCCTTGGATTTCTTTCTCTGGGGTTACTTCAAAGGTCGAGTTTATGTCACACCTCCGATTGATTTAGATGATTTAAAAGATAAAATAAGACAGGCATGTCGGACCGTAACAATGATTACAGCATCACTTACAAGAAATATTTGTACTTTTTAGTTCCCTATGTTACGTTTTTTGATAAAATAATTTATACAGATGTTCATTTACATAATTGCCCCTATTATCATTACTGCAAAATACAATGATGACAAGTGTGGTATCGTTGAATTTGTTTTTGAATGATATATCCAAAATTGTAATATTATACCGGTTATCCCATTTAAAAAAATTATGTTGGGGTCACGTGACCCGAAACGACAGGAAAAACGGAAGTCATTTTATAATAAATATAAGCATCAGTTTCGACTGTTTATATCTGCCAAATTTCATACATGTCATTTGAACAGTTTTCGAGAATTTGGACTGTCAAAACGTCGTGGGACACCCTGTATAATATATATATATATATATATATATATATATATATATATATATATATATATATGTTTAGAAAACAAAGTAATATTTACAATAAAATAATATAAAAGAAAGCAAATGAACAAACAATCCGCAATTTATTTAAAAATATAGCATCTTTAGACAGAATTGACATTGACGTATAACTAATACGCACATGCGCGTACAAATGTCGGTCCATGCAAATACCGTATTGCCCATTAGCTCCATTTACCCAGTGATCACGTGACTATCGTACCATGCTCCTTCAACTCTAACTCCGAGTCACCAAGCCGAACGCGCCCAAGGTGAAATGATTTGTGCTTGGGATGGTGTCAATCAAAATTTCAGTTTATAAAATTATATAAAAAAAAATTGTATGTAAAAGTTTTGTTATAAAAAAGAAAAAAATTGAAGGGAGATTAATAATAAATCAAAAAGATAGAAAAACAACGTGGGCAGAATAACAACAACTTGAGATCCTTAAAAAATTTTGGACCAATTTAATTTCATCGTTGGAAGTAAAAAAAATTATAAAATTTTAAGACCAGGAGTGGTAAGAATTTTTTTTTATTTATATTTTTCTTTATCAAAGGAGAACTAGTAATTTTAATTAATAGAATAAATTAAAACAAAATATAAAAGGGTTCATAAAATAAAATTAGAAGTAAAATTTATAACAGCATTAACAATAACTTTTACAATAAATAACTACTAAATAAAAGTATTAAAACAAAGTTAAGAGGAGGATTTACCTTGCGACAAAATAGTATGTGCAAGGGTTTCGCTTTATTCGTCCTACTCGTTTGTTTTTTATTTTTAGTGGAAGAAAAAAATATATTTGTATTGGAGAAGATCTTATCTGTGCTCCTGTGCAGCTACTTTTTGTAATTTTGACTTCATTTTTTTTTTTTTTAATCCAAAAATTGTCTATTTTAGTCACTTTTCTAATTTTTTTTTTACAAAAAACAAAGTAAAATTTTCAAAAAGTAGCTGAAGAGGAGCACAGATTAGATCTTCTCCGATACACAGATATTTTTTCCATTCATTAAAAATAAAAAACAAACGTAGAGGACGAGTAAAGCGAAACCCTTGCAACTGAAGATTTTGCACCAAGGAAGTGGCGCCACAGTTAGAATTTAGGGAACATAGCTTGTAAATAAAAATAAAATAAATTCTCTTGTTAGCAGAGTTTTACGTGGGTAAACAGTATGAAATAAATTTAAACTTAATTATAGAGTTTATAATTTTTCGGACAATATCTTTTTTTAATTAATCAAAATAATTTTATTATTTGGATGACAATTTTTGTTTTTATAAACTACAATTTTCAACATGAAAATTACTTACAATAAAACTAATTTTACTCATCATTTTTAAAATTCTACAGGAGCTTAAGAACAAATAATAAGTATTCAATTAATTTATTTAGTAAGTTAAAATTGAGATTTAATTTACAAATGTATTGGTACTTTTACACATCGCACGGTTAATAAGTAGAAAAAAATAATAAGATAGATTCTAGCTACCCAACAGTGGCATATCGGCATTGTTTGACGGTTTAATTACCAACAATCGGTATCTATTAAAGGCAAAGAACTTTGTCAGCAAAAATCAGTGGTGGTGGGGGTGTGATATTTTGTCGGTACTTACTTTGGGGAAGGAAGTTTAAGTTGGATTATTTTTGACACATTTTGTTATTAGTCTGATCTTTCTTAGAGATAAGTTTGGGGCTAGAGGACTTACCATTCTATGAAAGAAATCATAGACTGGGACACACCAAGCTAGATCATTTGGAAGGCAACTTGCTTGGCATAAGGTCAGACTACATGACTGCTAAATATAGCTTCAACAAAGATCTGAGAATAATAATTAAGAATCAGAATGAGTTGAATACAAGCACAGATTTCAGGACAAACCCTAACGGAATTACCTGGTACACAGACGGCTCAAAAACCGAAGGGGGAACTGGAGCTGGTATATATTGCGAACAGAACAAGTTCCAAGAGAGTTTCTTTCTTGGAAAATATACCTCTGTATTCCAGGCAGAGGTCTATGCAATACTCGAATGTGCGAGACACAGTATTATGAGAGCCCACGAGGGTAAAAGAATCATAATCTACTCAGACAGTCAAGCAGCCCTTAAGGCCATAAGAAGTCCAAAGATTACATCTAGACTAGTATGGGAATGTGACGAAGAACTTAGGAAACTGGCGACCCACAATAAAGTAACTTTATCGTGGATACCAGGTCACAAGGGTATCGCTGGAAACGAAAAGGCTGACGAGCTCGCAAGAAGCGGGTCGTCCACCCCATTAATTGGTCCAGAACCAGCGATGGGCGTACCAAAACGTACGTTTAGGAACCATATAAAAGACTGGATCAAGCAAAAACACAAATTATACTGGGACAATGTACCCGGACTTATACACGGGAAAAAGTTTATAAAAGAACCGACAAAAAACGTAACTGAAGAACTGCTTTCAATGAGTAGGAATCAACTACGAATTACCACAGGGCTCCTCACGGGACACCTTCCCACCACAGAGCATCTAAACAAAATGGGGCTATATAACGGCGACCTTAAATGCAGACAATGCAATAAAGGGACCGACAATGCACTCCACATACTATGCAACTGTGAGGCGCTGGATCACAGAAGGCAAAGAATTTATGGAAAACCAAAAATGGATCCAGAAGACTACTACAAACAGCCATTAAAGAACCTGTACAAACTAGTACAGGGAACAAGGTTGATGGACTGGGTGCAGTAGACAAAAGACGGGAGGTAACGCAATAAGCCCACGAGGCTGCAGTGAATCCGGTTGCAAAGAACAAAAAAAAAAAATTTCGTTTTTTCTAATTATGGACAATAATTGTGAAAATATTATAAGACCTGCTTGATGAATCGTAGATAACCAAGGAAACAGAATCTTGGTATATGCTGCAAAACACAGATTTTAACGAACATTAATAATTGAAATTATGGCTCAAAATCCTCTAAAAATTATTATTCATAATTAATTTATTGTATAAATTTGTATATTTATATGCCTATTTTTATAAATAAATGTTTTATTTATTTGACTTATATTAAGCCCAAAGCTCTCATACAACTATTGTGATAAATCTAGTCCATGCAATTCGACCAACTTTTATATCTACCCTTGTAGAAACCGAGAAACGTGCTGTCAAAAGGGATAGGATACGCCCACAATCATAAAATCTGTTTCCTCCGATCACACTGATACCCCTCAGGTGTAACTGTTCGTCAAGTAAATCATGCTCTTAAGTTATAGTGATATATTGTGTGAGATATTGGTGGTTATGTATAGGAATAAACTAGTATGGATTTAAGAGGTGGAAAAAAAATTGGTCAGATGGATGACGAACAAATAGGACAAGATGATTTTGAAGAACTGCAGGAACAAAATGTAGAAGAATATGATGGAACACGGACAAGTGAACAACAAGAAGAGCATGTACAAGGAAAACAAAAGCAAAAGGAAGAACAAGAAAATGTATGGATGTATTAAGACAAATGATACTTCAAATGGATGAAGATAACAAGAAAATGGATACAAAATTGGATGAAAGTGGTAAGAAAATGGATAAAATATTGGATGGAAATATTAAGAAAATGATGAAAATATGAACAAGAATTTAGGAAAAATAAAGGAATAGGGATAAGAAATAAACAAAATAATGAACGGAAAATCAAAAAAAAAGAAGAATTAAAGAATTACACAGATAATAAAATAGAAGATGAAATAGAGAAAGTAAAATTAGGGGAACAGGATAATGCAGAAAGAATGACAACTTTGGAAAATAAGTGGTTAAATACTATTACTGGAATAGATGGACAAATCGAACAAAATACAAAGGTAGTAGAAGACAAAATTATGGAAAATACTAAAACAAAAATAGGGGAAAAGTTAGAAAAGTTTAAAAATGAAATAAAGTTAATTGAAGAAATAAATAAAATGAAAACACAAGGAAATATGAACAATATTCATAATAGAAAAAAAGAAAGACTAATGAAAATAGAACAAAATGTAAATGAAAACAGAAACTTAAAGAAAATATATAATGGAAAAATTATAAATAAAATGAAAAGCAAGATATAAAGAAAGTGTAACAAAAATAAAACGAAGAATACAAAAATTAAATAAATGAAATAAAAATCGAATTCAGAAAAGATATAAAAGACGTAAGGTCAAATTTAAAATTTAAAAATCAACAAATTAATGGCTTAAATGAAGAAAACCCGAGCATTGACAAGGAATATGGGAATAGGAATACTTCAAGTGAAAAGTAAATTAAAATGAAAACTAGTTATAGGAAGTTTAGTTAAGAAAGTGAGTTAAAGTTAAGTTACTTAATGTATTGTTAATAATTAAAGTCTATTGAGGGAAGGATTTAAAAAACTAAAGGAATGAGGAATTATTGAAGAATTTGATAATGGACATAGGTATGGGAATAAAATCATTAAATAGGATAATGTGGAAATTAAATATTTTTAGGGACTTTATATTTAGTTTTATTTATGTTATGGTAGGTTAGGAAAATATTATATTTAAAATTTTACTACTTTGTGGAAAATTTTAATTGAAAATTTTGGGAAATTGTTATCAAATTTTTTATACCCTATAATTTTGGGTAATTGTTAGGAAATTTATTAAACCCTGTATATGATTTGTTATAAAATATTGTAGTATGTAGGGATTAGTTGAATTAAAAGAAAAATGATCGGAATTTTAAGTAAAATTAACAGTATTCCTTTATTGGTAACATTAAAAAGAAATATGTAAATTAAAAAAAAAATTTAGTAAATGATATTAAAAGTATAAACTAATTTTGAAAATATGAATAGGGCTTAAGCCATTTGAAGTATGAAATTTCTTGTGACAGGTTGGATGACATTTCCTATCAGGTGAAACGATTTGTCATTGGGATGGTGTCAATCAAAATTTCAGTTTAAAAATATATAAAAAAAATCTGATGTGGCCAGCACATGACCTCTCGCCATTTTTGAATCAAAAGTTTACAGGTTGACACAAAAAAGTATGAAAAAAAATTATTTTTTTGTAAATCTGGCAACAATGGCAAAAGTTTCGAAAATTTTAATAAGATGAAAATAAACTATAGGCTATACAAAATATATGTGTAAAACTTTATTGCCGTTTTGTATAATAATGGCGTCATCACCCATAGCAACTGCCACTTCCGGTTGTCCGATTAGCACCAAAATCTAATCAGATCTAATCTAGGGTATCAGAATTCTGTATGCAAAATTTCAAATTTTTTTATTCAGTAGTTTTTGAGTTATCGTTACTACAACATCCATCCAAACACACACACTAACACACACACACTAACACACACACACACACACACTAACACACACACACACACACACAGACATCATCGCGAAAATATTAAAATCGTATTCTAGGGACCCTAAAACGTGTTTATCCATTGAAAACTCACAACCCAATTTTTAGCATGATTCCTATACCTCTCTTATCTGAAGGGCGAGAGGTAAAAATCTGATGTGGCCAGCACATACCCTCTCGCCATTTTTGAATCAATAATTTACAGGTTGACACAAAAAAGTATGAAAAAAAATTATTTTTTTGTAAATCTGGCAACAATTGCAAAAGTTTCGAAAATTTTAATAAGATGAAAATAAACTATAGGGTATACAAAATATATGTGTAAAACTTTATTGCCGTTTTGTATAAAAATGGCGTCATCACCCATAGCAACTGCCACTTCCGGTTGTGCGATTGGCACCAAATCTAATCAGATCTAATCTAGGGTATCAGAATCCTGTATGCAAAATTTCAAATTTTTTTATTCAGTAGTTTTTGAGTTATCGATACTACAACATCCACCCAAACACACACACACACACACACTAACACACACACACACACACACTAACACACACACACAGACATCATCGCGAAAATATCAAAATCGTATTCTAGGGACCCTAAAACGTGCTTATTCATTGAAAACTCACTACCCAATTTTTAGCATGATTCCTATACCTCTCTTACATGAGGGGCGAGAGGTAAAAATGGTATGTAAAAGTTTTGTTAAAAAAAAAATTGAAGGGAGATAATAATAAATCAAAAAGATAGGTTGTCTAAATTTGACCCAAAAGTAAAAAAGAAATAATTCGGTAAAATTTATTATATTTGAAACCGAATATTGTATGTATAAAAAGAATGGTTATTGAATGAAGAAATGAAAGTTAAAAAAAAAGTAGGCAATATTATTTATACAAATAAAGGAACAATGATTTTAAAAAAAATCGGCTGTGTCACCCAAGAACTTTCCCGGCTCGACCGTAGAGAATATGTTATTTATTATTATTATTTTAATTACAAAATACTAAGCATTACATTTATCGAACACATTACAAATAGCAAGCCAATGGTAAATATGTCTACCGAATTGATATTTCAATGTTGATAATGACATAAGCTGCGTATGCGCACGTTGTATATCACACTGCTACAATTAGGACTTCCTAAAATCATGTGTGAAAACTATTGGTAATTCGGGAAAAATTTTCATACAACAGTTGTAGGGACTTTTATTCCTTACAACTTTGCATAAGGAAATTTTGCACTAAAATACAGTGTTTGTCCTCAAAATCAAGAAAACTAGAGAAAACCTACATGCAGATTTTTTACGCGCCCTCTAGTGGCGCAACTATTGGAAATTCTGGAAAAATTTTAAAACAAAATTATAGGGAATTTTATGCTCTAAAACTTTGTATTACAATATTTTGCACTAAAGTGTATTTTTATCCTTAAAATTTTACAAAAGTAAGAAATTGTTACATGTGTATTTAATCAATGTCGGTCTTGAGGACCTTTTACTGTAGTAATTTAAACGAAAAACTAATGGTCGTATTCTAGGCACACATCGACTCTCCATACCAAATTTCAGCTTGATTCGTCAAACGGTTCGGCAGTTATTGTGGAAGATTACACATAGACACATAGACACACAGACAGACCATAAGCTGGAAATGATTTCAACCTTCTTGGGGGACCTCAAAATGGTTTTTTTTATCGATATCTCGATTTTTTTTTGCTCGTTCACCTTACTTTCCCTTTGATGGGTCCGGGAAAGTAAAAATGGTGACAAAGGACGCAAACAAACAATTTCAAAAGTGAATAAGGAGCAGAAGTAAAAAGGTGCGGTGCCAACAAAAAAGTATTAAGAGAACTGAAGAAGCAGCAGAGGAAGAAAATAGAAAGAATATCATTAATTTTATTAATTTTCATTATATTTTTCCTACGATCACTACCCAAAGTAGGCTTTTGCACACTAAAATCTAACCGCAAAGTTGATGTTTTCCGTGATCTGTCATAATTTGACATTATTGTCGCTCTAGCGCGTACTTTTCCGCTCGCCTGTTTTCATTTACAATAAACTAAAGAAAGGTAGTAAATAATAGGTATATTAAAACAAAATGTAGGACAGGCTGAATATTTTAGTTGAAATATTAATATTTGAAGATATTTCGAACGAAATTAAACTTTATTTTATAAAATTTATCCAGTAAAAATATAACAGTCAGAAGGTACACCTAGATACACCTAGGTACACCTATATGCAATAGTGATTGCATATTTAAGTACCTACTTACTATTTTCTGCAAATAGTAGACTATGAAATTAATGAAACGTCATTATTTCATTTTTAGTTTATGAAGTGTATTTTCATGTTTTTTTAATTATTTTGTCTAAAAATAATGTGATCGTAGAAAAAATCTTGTGTGCAATTCGAGCAGAAAGTGCTTTGCCGCTTTCGGCAGATTTCCCGCGCTCCGCTACGCATCGCGCGGGCAACTCTCTGCCTCAAGCAGCAAAGTATCACTTTCCGCTCTTAATACACAAATAGCTATTGTATTTTTTCATTTAGGTGCTATTGAACCCAGCCCAGTGAGAAGGAGTTCTCCGCGTTTGAAATGTAATCCAGCCTATATCCCGTGGATTTTTCATTTCAATATATAGCCACAATGCATACTTTTTGATAAATATAGCAGGTACAAGAAACTGGATGATATAAATATTGTGCAAGCACGTGTTGAAGCCCAAAGTCTACCTTTAAGAAATGTTCTCTGGCACAGATTGAACCATATAAAGACCTAACGACATTACCATCTTTATCTAAATCTATTTTACATACAAGATGAACTACAAAGGGAGGAAATTAATATTTTATAAATTGATGCCAATAAATTAATGTTGTGGTTGGCATACGAGACGGAACTTGAAGGTAAAGAGATTCCTCCAGTTTTCAACCACAACTGCACATGTTTATGCGATACGAAAACTTTAGGCGATTATGGATTTTTCCATATGGTAGTTATGTATCTCGATAATATCTAACTAAATTGTGTCGATGATGGAGCAAACTGATTATTATAGTAAGGAGAAGAGATATTTCAGACTTATTATAAACGTCGACTGTAATAAACTACCTACCTTTAACCACATTTAACAATGGTTTATGAGTACGGCCATAAATTCAACCTCGGTCCAAAGCTTAGACAGCTCTCTGGTCCGTATTACAAATTTTGTTTTTAAAATAATAATATAATAATAACGTTTTTATTCCATATAAGACCATTTACAATGATATTGGAAAAGTCAGATTTAAAGAAAGTTATATAAAAAAAGTTACACATATATAAATAGGTGTATAAAATGAATAAAACAAATAAAACAAATCACAATAAATAGATACTAAAAAGTACAATTCATAAATTCATTTATGTGATAGATCGAATATTGCAATAGGAGATCTTTAAGAGATTTTTTAAACACATTCAAATTTTGAATTTCTTTGATGTATACTGGTAGTCTATTATACAACTGTATCCCACTATAAGATGGACCCTTTTCAAAAAAAGTTGTCCTATGAGGAGGTATACGAAGCATATTACCGTGCCTTATCTGATAGCTATGATTGTCAGCACTTTTTATGAAATCGTTTAGTTTATTTTTTATGAACAGAATGTCTTTATAAATAAAGATAGAGGGAAGTGTTAAAATTTTATATTTTTGAAAATAATCTCTACACGAAGTGCGCTTATTAATCCCGAAAATAAGTCGTATTACCTTTTTTTTGTAAAATAAACAATTTTGTTGAAAGTCTAGAGTTTCCCCAAACTATTATATTATACAATAAATGAGAGTATGTCATTGCATAGTATATGCTTATTAGTTGTTGTGGGAATGTATTTTTAAGTTGTAAGATAGCGCAATAGCTGTTACATACCTTTTTAGAAACGTGATTAGTACATGCTTGGAAAGAGAGCGATGCGTCAAGAAAAGTTCCGAGGAATTTTATTGTCTCAGAAGACGTCATATTAAGATTTTCAGTATGTATTTCAAAAGGCTTATTGGAATCATTTGAAATGGAAAATTTAAAACTGTTTTCTTATGGTTTAGAATTAAATGATTGTTTAAACACCATTCACTAAATTTATTATAGATTTGACTTAAATTATTTGCTAGTTCTTCAGGAGAATTGCCGATAGTTGCAAAGGATACATCATCTGCATATATAACCTTGCATTTTGCATCCATAAATTCGGGAAGATCATTAATAAACATTAAAAATATAAGTGCCCCAAGTACAGACCCTTGAGGAACACCCAGATTGACAATTGCTTCATTTGATCGAGTCTGATTTATTTTAACAACTATTTTCCTGTAGCTCAAATATGACATCAGCCATGTCAACACATTTACACGAAAACCCAAGGCATATAGTTTGTCTTCAATAAAATCTAATTTTAAGCTATTAAATGCCTTGGTGAGGTCAAAGAATAGTGCACCAACACTTTTTTTGTTATCAATATGTTTGTATACAAAGTCAACAAATTCACAGACAGCCCCTTCTGTAGACCTCCCAGGGTAGAAACCATTTTGACATTCTGTTACAATATTATGCTTATCTAGGTAATTGATCATTCTATTGTACATAGATTTTTCAACAACTTTACTGATCACATTTGAAACAGTTATCTGTCTATAGTTATCTATACACAGAGGGTCGTCTTTTTACCTCTCGCCCTTCAGATAAGAGAGGTATAGGAATCATGCTAAAAATTGGGTAGTGAGTTTTCAATTGATAAACACGTTTTGGGGTCCCTAGAATACGATTTTAATATTTTCGCGATGATGTCTGTGTGTGTGTGTGTTAGTGTGTGTGTGTGTTAGTGTGTGTGTGTGTTAGTGTGTGTGTGTTAGTGTGTGTGTGTGTGTGTTTGGATGGATGTTGTAGTAACGATAACTCAAAAACTACTGAATAAAAAAATTTGAAATTTTGCATACAGGATTCTGATACCCTAGATTAGATCTGATTAGATTTTGGTGCCCATCGCACAACCGGAAGTGGTAGTTGCTATGGGTGATGACGCAATTATTATACAAAACGGCAATAAAGTTTTACACATATATTTTGTATACCCTATAGTTTATTTTCATCTCATTAAAATTTTCGAAACTTTTGCCATTGTTGCCAGATTTACAAAAATATAATTTTTTTTCATACTTTTTTGTGTCAACCTGTAAATTTTTGATTCAAAAATGGCGAGAGGTCATGTGCTGGCCACATCAGATTTTTTATATATAGGAGTAACAAATCCAATTTTCAGCTCTTCCGGATACTGACCAATTTCAATTGAGATATTTATCAAATCAGACTAAGGCAATGCAATGTACAGAGCTATATGCTTAATGATTTTTGTAGATATACGGTCAACACCAGCCAAGTTGGTATTTTTTAAATTATAAATTATCTCAAAGATCTCCTGTGCTGTAACAGGACTAAAAAAGAATGAGTTATTGTTGTTAAGATTACATTTTGTACATTTCGAGAAAGAGTTTTTAAAATTATCTTCATTTAATATTTTTATTGAGGTACTAAAGTAATTAACAAAACTATTTGCAACGTCAGACTCACTATCAACAATTGATCCACTGATGTTTAATTTTATGTTCTGTTTATTATTAATTTTTCCGGTTTTTTCTTTAACTAGTTTCCATACATATTTTTGTTTGTCAGTAGGATTAATTTTATTTTCTATCATTTTTTGATAATATAACTTTTTGTCAGATTTTAATTTATTTTTATAAGTTTTAAGCATTAGTTTATAGTCAGTTTCCAATTTTTCATCATTAAATTTCTGCTTTAGCCAATATAGGTTGTTTAGTTTTTTACGTAATTCAAGTGATTCTTCAGTAATCCAATTAATTTTATTTTTTACTTCATTACGTACTGCTAGTTTTTTTAGTGGACAGAACTTTTCAATAGCAAAATTAATACTCCCATAGAACATTTTGAACATTTCCTCAATATTATTGCCATTAAAAATATCAGAAAAATCTTCATGTTGCAAATAGTTTCTTAATTTAATTTAAGTGATAACAGTGCATAATGTTTAAGAGATCATTTTTGTTAATAGATTCTGTTAAATAGTCAATATTTACATCACCGCAAAATATGACATTATCAAATTTTTTAACACAATAGTCAAGTATTTCTGAAATTTGTTTAAAAAATATTTGTACATCAGCACCTGATGGCCTATAAATTACTATAATACAATATTTCACTTTATTTACAGTTATTTGTTCAGCACAATTTTCTACATGCATTTCTACCGAAAATTTGTCTACAAAACTAATTTTTTTGAATTGAATATTATTCCGGACTAATATCATTACTCCACCATGTATTCGGTTGGGTCTAACGTAATAATTTGCAAGTAAAAAATTTTTAAAACGTTCAAAATTAACATTAGATTCTGAACTCCACGTTTCTGACACACATATAATATGAGGGTTATATTCTTCACTTATTATTTCAAATTGTTCTATTTTATTTGTTATGCACTGACTATTCACGCATATTAATCTAAGTATGTTTTTTAAATCATTCCGTATATGTTTAAAACTCTCTTTGTTGATTATTTTTGTTTCGAAATTGAAATCTTTTCACAATCACTCCTTTGGGCCAGAAACTTGATGTATACAGTTGCTTTTCCAGTTCCGCATCTGCTTCCACTTTGTAGGATAGGTTCCGTCCTAGAGAATCCAGTTTTGTAATAGTGAATTTATGTCCCGGTATCCTTTTCTTCAAATAATTTTTGATATATTCTGGTTTTGATGTGGGTTTACATCGCCCAACGTATATCCATAATCGACGTTGTGATGCAAAATTTTCTTCATCATTGTGACGTGCTTTCTTTCTACAAAAGATACTTGACGTCACTATGACACCCTCGGCTTCGGTATTTCTCTAGATTGCCCCGGGCGCCAGAATTTTGGGGTGGTTTTCTCCACCGACTCTTGATCTACGGTCTCAAGAGTACCTGGGTAGCAACAGATGGAGGTTACAGTAATTCCAGGGGTCTGTTGTCGTAGACTGTTTAGCGATGCACGGTGTAAAACAGGCTTTAATTGTTTCACAGTGCCGAACCTGAATTTACCGGTTGCTTGTATTGTAATAAAAAAAAATTGCAAATATCTATATTTCTTTTATAATTATTAGTTCTTGTTATAAGCTAAGTTACACTAACTACGGAAAGCTATTTAAAAAAAATTGTGTATTACTTCTTAGCAATAAAACCAAACGCCACAAGTTATATACAGTTAAATGCGTTTTACTATGATTGAAGAAAGTGCAATAATAATATGTTTTAAAAGCAGTATGAGACAGCGTACAAATCTACAATAATGCCGGTTATAAAATAAGCCGGTTTAGCGGAAAAATGCTATCTATTAGAAAAGCATGATTTGATCAGAATAAATATTAACGTGGAGAAAAGGAAGTATCAAAAGAAATAAAATATCTCCGGAACCTTCAGATTATTGACTTTTCCTTTTTTTATTCCGGATTCTCTGAGCAAAGGCCCCCTATGATCCTGCTTAGCAGAGACCACTAGGGCAATGCTCCCAAATCCCTGAATCAAAGCCAGAAAAGTCAACTATAAGGTAGTCTGGAATGTCAGCCGTATGAGAACCCGCTTAGCGGAGAACGCAAGGGTTGCCCTTCCAAAAGACCTGGGATCTAAACCCGACGATATTCTAATCCCCGATAGTCCCTCTTATCCCTACAAGGCACAATGATAACAGAAAATTCAATAGAAGCAAATTGAACGTTTATTAAAATGAAAGGGCTACAATCTTCGGAACTTGGCAAGCGTTAAATGTGGTTGCAGATAAAAGCGAATAAAAATAAATTTACAAAATGTTTTCTCTTACCTAGTGTAGACACACACACTAATCAGTTTCGTTGGTCTTATCAAGATTTAATGCCGGTTCACGGTATCACACATTCGGAGTCGGTTACGGTATTTTAAAAGTTCTACGCGGAAAGAGAGAGAAAAAGCCCAGAATTTTCATGGCTCCTGCCTTTTATCAAATTTTTCAAACCCCACTTAGCAAAACCCCACTAAAATAAAAATATGCGCGGCAGAAAACGAAACTGATTTGTGTTAAAAATTAATTTACAGGTTTACAAAGGAGTAGCAACTAACAGGAGTAAGAATTAATTAAATACAGTAATTTCCAAAGGAGTAGCGGTTAACAGGAATAAGACTAAATTGAATAAAGTAATTTAACTGAGTTAAAAAAAAAATAAAATAAGAGAGGGCGTTTACAGTTGTGGAGAAAAAATTAAATTTGTACTTATTAACAGGGTAAAAAAAAATAACTTCGTTACATCATCTGTATTATTTGTTGTTACATCTTTTCCGATAGCCCCCGTACCAACTATTATTTTCTTTTTGGTGCTTACAGTTCTCCTACTAGTTTGTTCTGAATATCGCTTGTTTACTGTTAGGTCTAGTTCCTACTGCTTTTACGATCCTACTTTTAGTCTTAGATATAGTATATAGTTGTTTATTCTTACATAAAATGTCATTATAACGATACTATTGTCATTAAAAAAAAATAAAAAGATATTTTTTGAAGACTTCCAGTTTATTCACATTAGACGTAGTTCTTCGTTGGGTAAACGACGAATACGCTACATTTTTGGCGACCGTGACAGGACGGACGGCACCGTATTGAAGAATTATTCTGAAGCTGTAGTTCCTGGATCGAGATGGATAAACTGGTCAAAGCTCTAGATGCTCACCGAACATCTTTTGATCGAATTTACGACAATATATGTAGTCAAATTAATGAACCTGATAAGGATTTATTCGAGATTCGAGGAAGTTTTCATGTATTTGAACAAAAATCTCAATCCTTGATCGATATAAATCAACGAATATTTGATTATATGTTAGACGATGAATCTGTAGAAATAGATGTAGATTCCGAGATCGAAAAGGCTGATTCTTACTTTCAAAAGTTTGAGACGCTGAAATGTAAACTTGAACAACTTCTTAGAAGAGAGTCTGCCGCTGAATTAGCTAGTCAAAGTACTTCCTTGTACAATAAAAGAAAGCTTAATCTTCCGAAGATCGAACTTAAAAAGTTTAATGGTGATATTAAGGATTGGTTATACTTCTGGAGTCAGTTCAAACGCATACACGAAGATGACGAAATTGAGAAAGAAGATAAATTCCAATATTTAATACAATCAACCGTACCTAAGTCTCCAGCTCGTTCCATTGTAGAGAGTTACCCACCAACTAGTGAAAACTATGCTAAAGCTATCGAAAGCCTAAAATCACGTTGTGGTCGAGATGACTTGCTGGTAGAAGTTTATGTAAGAGAATTAATAAAGTTGATTTTCCAAAATTTGAACAATAAGTGCAACTTAAGTAAACTCTACGATAAATTAGAAACACAGTTACGTGCTTTAGAGAGCTTAGGTGTAACTTCGGATACTTGTGCAGCCCTCCTTTATCCATTAATCGAGTCATGTTTGCCCGAAGATATTCTACGTGTTTGGCAGAGAGACCGAGAATTTTCATCAGAAGAACATCTTAGAATTAGACTTAATAAATTAATGGTATTTCTAAAGCGAGAAGTAGAAAACGAAGTAAAAATATCCTTGGCTACAACCTGTTTTGATTTTCATAAATTCAAGAAATCAGAATCTTTAAGAGAAACTGCCGTGATACCGACTTCATCTGGATTGTTTAACAGAGCTGTTCCAAAATGCATTTTTTGTAAGAAAGATCATCCTAGTCAAGTTTGTGATGAGGCTTTAAAGTTAACGTTAGTAGAACGAAAGGAAAAGCTGTCCAAAAAAGGTTGTTGCCATTTATGTCTCAAGTTTGGACACATAGCACGAAGATGTCGCAGCGCTTCTAAATTAGAATGCAAAAGTTGTAAAGGCAAGCATTGCACTTTAGTGTGTCCTAAATCTGAGCCACTAGCACCAGTACCGTCAGAAAGCTTGTCCAATGCAACAGAAAAAGTTAATGAGTCTTGTTCCTCTTCAATAGAAAATCCATCAAAACAAACTTTTAACAAAGTTTTTCTCCAAACATTAATTATCCAGGTAACAAATAAAAACAAAATGAAGAAAATACAAGCTATTATTGATACCGGATCAGACAGATCATTTATTAGTAAAAACTTAGCCAAAGAATTAGAACTTGAAGAATTAAGATCCGAATGTCTAAATCATGGATTATTTGGTGGCTATCACTCAGAAAATATTAGTCATTCCTGTTACAGAATAACCACTCGTAATTTGGATGATTCCTATGCTTGTTCCTTTGAGGTATTAGACCAGTCGATAATCTGTTCTAATATCATTTCTATCAAACAAGGACCTTGGACCAATGAGTTGAGAGATTTGGGAATAAAATTAACTGACGTCATTGATGGACCAATCGAAATACTTATAGGTGCAGATATTGCAGGACGACTCTTTACGGGCCAAAACCAAGTTCTAGCATGTGGTTTGGTGGCAATGGAAACTTTATTAGGTTGGACACTCTTAGGAAAACTGAAATGTTCTATATCACCCGCTATGCTGGTTACTTCACTGTTTTTTCGAGGTAATTGTATCACAGATCTATGGAATCTTGACATTCTGGGGATAACAGACCCTGTTTCATTGAAGACTTAAAAAGAGAAAGAAGAAGAAATTATGCAAAACTTCTTGAAATCTGTGACAAAAGACTCGTTTGGCAGATATGAAGTGTCTTTGCCTTGGATTGAAGGACATCCCCCGTTACCAGACAATTTCACATCAGCAAAAAATCGCTTGGATTCTTTAATGAAGAAACTTGATAAGGACGGTTTCTACGAAGAGTACAATAATGTTTTAGAAGAATGGAAAGCAGAAGAAATTATAGAATATGTACCTGAAAATGAATTAGAAGCAGAAGCTTACTATTTACCTCATAGACATATTGTTAAACTTTCTAGTAGCACTACTAAGCTTAGACCCGTGTTTGATGCTTCATCAAAAGAAAAATATTCTTCTTCTCTAAATCAATGTCTTGAAAAAGGTCTTAATTTGATTTCCCTAATACCGTCTATTTTAATTAAATTTCGATTATGTAAATTTGGTGTTGTTTCTGATATACGAAAAGCCTTTCTCCAAATTGGTCTTCACAAAAATGATAGAAAATTTCTTCGTTTCTTATGGTACAATAAAGATGGAAAACTTGTTTATTTTCGTCATACTAGAGTAGTCTTTGGTATAACTTCTAGTCCTTTTCTATTAGGAGCTGTTATTAAATTTCATTTAGAAGAAGTGGTTACATTGTCCTCAGACAACTCTGAAGAAGTTATTAACAGACTTTTATCAAGTTTTTACGTTGATAACCGTGTCACAAGTCTAAACAACAGAGAAGAACTAGAATATTTTATTAAAAAATCTACTGAAATAATGACTGAAGGAAAATTCGATTTGAGATGTTGGGAATCCACAATATACAAAGATAGTTTTGATGAAAACTTTCTGACCCCAGTACTGGGTCTTATTTGGAATAGGAAGTTTGTTGTACTGCAACTTAGTTTAGAAGGTCTTAAAAACATTAATTTAGAAAAGATCACTAAGAAGATAATACTTTCTATTGCAAATCGTATCTTTGATCCAATCGGATTTGCCACTCCTGTCTTATTGTATCCCAAATTAATTCTTCAGAGAATGTGGAAGCTTCATCTTGGATGGGATTCTTTTGTTCCCGAAAACATCAAACAGGAATTTTTACTTTGGGTTCGAGATTTGCACATACTAAATGAAGTAACGATACCTCGATGGCTACTAAGACAACAGTTGGAACTAGGTAAAAATTCTCTACACCTTTTTTGTGATAGTAGCAAAGAAGCGTATTCGGCTGTAATATTTTTAAGAAGTGAAGTATCGGGACACGTAACTACTAATTTAGTTTTAGCAAAGAGCAGGGTATGTCCTTTGAAAATGTTAACAATACCTCGTGCGGAATTAATGGCGACAAATATAGGAGCTAGATTATTGTCCACCGTTTTAGACAGTTTAAATATTCAAGATTTGCCTGTTTTCTGCTGGACTGATTCTTCCACCGTGCTTTCCTGGATTAAACGATCTGATAAGTGGAAGACTTTCGTTTGGAATAGAGTTCAAGAAATTCGAAAACTTACCGATAAAGATTCTTGGCATCACATTCCAACAAAAATGAACCCAGCAGATTTACCATCTCGAGGTTGTTCTGTAAGAAAATTATTGGAGTCGAGATGGTGGGAGGGTCCTGCTTGGCTACGAGAAGATTTTAATTATTGGATCGATCAGCATTACGAAGTAAATGAAGATTCCGTATTTGCAGAAAGAACAGCCAAAGTAACTGCGTTATTTGTAAAGAAAGAAGATAAAACGTGGTATTATAAATATTTTTCTAAATACCAGAAGATTATAAATTTGTTAGGATGGATTTATCGATTTATCAACAATTGCAAGGCTAAAAGTAGTAAGAAATACGGCCTTTTAGATACAGTAGAGAGGGAAAAAGCTGAAATAACAATTATTAGGCTAGTTCAAGAGGAAACATTTGATTCTATCGCCGATGAAAATCTAGCTTCTTTAGTACCTTTCTTAGATGATGCTGGTGTCATAAGGTTAAAAACCGGAATTACAGAACGTACAGATACCAGTTATTTTAGATTTCCTGCAGTCTTGCCGTCTAAGCACCCAGTTGTCTTAAGATTGATCTTAGACGTTCATGTTAAACATTACCACGTGGGAGTTCAAGGTCTGCTGTGCATTTTGAGAGAGACATTCTGGATACTCGGAGGACGAAAATCAATTAGAACAGTCGTACATTCATGTATTATTTGTCGTCGACAACACAGTAAAAGTGTAGATTCCTTTCCAGTAGCACTTCCAAAAGATCGTGTCAAAGATGCTGCCGTATTTGAAGTAACTGGTGTAGATATGGCAGGCCCACTATTTCTAAGAAATGGTGAAAAAGCATGGATATGCATCTTCACCTGTGAGGTGTATAGAGCAATTCATTTAGAGCTAGTGTCGTCATTATCAACTGAAACTTTTTTGCAGGCTCTAAGACGATTCATTGCAAGACGAGGTAGATCATCTGTCATATGCAGCGACAATGGTAAAAACTTTATTGGGACCGAAAACGCTTTTGCAAAATTTAATAGGGATAAAATTAGTAGGTATGGCACCACGGAGAAGATCTTGTGGAAATTGAATCCGCCTTTGTCCGCCTGGTGGGGAGGATGGTGGGAGAGATTAATTGGTTTAGTTAAACAGCTCCTCAGAAAAGTTCTTGGAGTCGATGTTTTTGTCTGTAGTCTTATCGCCAATATGAATTTCTTTTTTAACAATTGTATTACCGGATAGATTTGTATCATTTAAATTGTCAGTTAAATTTAGATCACACATATTGGAAGTAATGGTATTACTTGTCAATAGTCTAACCGTGTCTATATTACTTTCTTTTAAAACAGAAATTTCATTTTTTAGACTTTTAATTTCTGTAAGAAGTGCATCTGTATGGTCTTTCACAGTTTTATTAATAATGTCTTTAAATTCTTCCATTGTTATGGAAACAGTTAGGCTATTTTTACTAACCTCTAATTTTGTGGCACTTCTCGTCATTTTGTTAATTTTATTTAAAACACAGAGAGCACACTATACACGACCTTCACGACTCGAAGATTTAATAGGTATTGACCTATGATTAAATCATATTGTATTAACTGTTAAGGTATCTATTATTTTCCAACAGAAAACTGTAATTTTAATTTTCTTTTAAGCAACGCACTTATGCATTCATTTTTTTTTCAGATGATGTTAGTCAACGAATTTCCATCGCCGTCTATTAGCTTCATTATTTCATGTTTCTCTAAGATGGACTTTTATAATAGCAAGAATATTTCAGTCATTGACTCACATTTGTTTTAAACCAAGCACTTTAAACAAGTAAAACTTCTGGAGTATATTAAAAATATATAAATAAACTGAATTATAAAGTGGTATTTCAATTGAGGTGATTTTCACATTTTTTTGTCGCCGAATAAAATAGGGAGCAATTTTATTTTCGTCATAACTCGTTTTGTTTTGATTCTACAGGCTTTTATACAAAACAAAAATATAAGTGTTTTCAGCCACTTTATAAAAGGTGCTACAAGTTTTTCCCCAAAAATGCATTGTTTTTTAGTTATTCGCGTTGAAACTTTCAACAAATAAGAAGCAACCTTCAAGAAGGTATTACTCCATTTTTATTAAGTCTATCGATAGAATAAACCCATCATTTTTTTGTTTGTTTATAAGCTACATTTTTAATAGCATTAATTTTTTCCATAAAATATTTGCTTTTTGAGTTATTCGCGAAAAACCGTATGAAAACGTGTTTTTTTTTGTTGAAAAGTCGAAATGTATTGACTTTCAGAAAAAAACGTTATAGAATAAAAGTTTTTAGATTTAATTAAGATATCCATTCCCTGACTTATTTTCAATGAAACATTTTTCACCACCGAGAGGGGTCAACTTTGAAGGAGAGGGTAAGTTGGCCTAAATCCAAATTTTTATGAAAATCGGTGCTGTTTGGGAACATTAAATGGCAAAACGGTCATTGACTGAACTATAAACAAATTTTTAGGTCATTTAACACTAAATTTCGGAGAAGAATTTATATCCTTAGTCAAGATTTAAATATATAAAATTCATCGAATACACAGTGTTGTTTGATTTCAAACTTGCAAATATAGTTTTTTTAGCTCAAACTCAATTTTTTTACCATTAAAATTCTGCACATAATAATTGTTTCGTTTTTCTTAAATAAAGGAGGCATATTATTTATTCACAATATCATACTTTAAATATAAATAATTATTATTAAGAAACAAAAATAAATAATTGATAAAATTGATACATTTATATGAGATAATTTTAGTATGATTACGTTTTTACTCCATTATAACCATTTCTTTTGTATATATGTACCTATATTAATATATATTGAGTTATGTAGTAAGTTTATTTAAACTACTGTATAGAATTACAAATTATTCATTTGTATTATGCTATGTAGTTTACAAATTGTTGTTTTATGATGCATAAGTGAATCTCAAATATCTCTTCTACTTACTATTGGAAGGGAGCGCAACGAAAACGTCATCCGATGGTTGCATAAAAACATGCTCGACAATTGCTAGAAGTATGTAAGTTGTGTATAAAAAATTAAAATTCGTTATAAAAAAATCTCATTAGAATTTATAAGCATTTAAATAAAAAATGTGATTATATTTTTGAAAGAAAAAATTCAGTAAAACGTGTTGTGATGAACAAAGTCAGTATAAAACATGTAAATAAATATCAAAAACTATGACTCTTAGGTGACATCCAAACACATAATTTTTAGGCGATAATGAATGTGATTATTCAATCAAACCGGATTTTAGTATTCAATCAAACCAGATTGGAGTCAATTACTCATCAAATATCATTTCACCCCCAAACGATAGACAAAGGGAAGCAACTTGTAGTCGCAGGTCACGTTAGAGAAAGAATTGAGACATAGTGGCAAAAGTTATTTAATCATATCGAATAATTGTAGAATAAAACACACATTCGTTTAAGTAAGCATGCAACAGAAGTAGGTTGGTTATACATTACTTCCCCTTTTCTTGAAAATGTATAAAATTTGCACTTTGCTATTTTACTTTGTATTTTTGCAATTAACAACACAACTATCATGAACCATTTTTATATTTAATTTTGACGTGTTTATTTATGACAAGTGCATGATTTCATGTAATTTTGACCACTACGAGCGCTGGGATCGTTTCAGTTATCCCCACCATGCACTTTGCTCCCAGCGAATACCAGATAATATCGATCTTGGTCTTATAATATAATTAATCTCTTATCTTCATTTTTTTTTCATTTTCTACCTAATTATTACCGTTACTGTTTTGTTTCAAATACGTCAGTAATTTATTCAGTTACTCTTGGTTTGAACTTTTTTATTAATTTCATGTATATTGTGTTAAAGTTGCCTATGTTGCCTAATAAATCCTATAAATTTGCCTATATTGCGTTTATGACTGCTTGGTGCTCTTTCGGGGTTCTCAAGATAATGTTCTTTCTTTCCTGACTTACCTTAACATACTCCACCCTCGTATCAAATTTACCATCGAGTTTGTGTCCAAGTTCTCCATACCCTTTCTGGATTTACTCATCAAATGCAACCCTTCCTCTTCTCGACTTGATTTTGAAATGTATAGGAAACCAACTACAACTGACTCCCTAATTAACTTCCATTCCAACCACCCCATGTCACACAAACTCGCCTTCTTCAATAGTTTTCTCTTTAGAGCCTTTTCCATTCCGTTATCTAATTCGTCCTTCATATCTGAACTCAAAGTCATTAAACAGCTAGCTATTAACAACAATTTCCAATAGTAATTATTAATAAATTATAAACTAGATTCTTCTTTAAATTTAGACTCAACTCCCCACTTCTAATTCATTTATCGCTAACAGACAGGCCTTTTTCAGGCTTGAACAAATATGATTAAGAATCGATATGAGTTTGGAATTATTTACTACGGCAGACAGCATGTTAACGCTTCTTAAAATTATTGAAGGACCACCTTAATATAGAGTATAAGGAATTAGTGTTACCACAAAATAAATCAAATTATTTAAGTGAACTGTAAGGGCTATTTAATCACCCATTTATTAGAAAACCAAAAGTATTAATTATTACATTTTATTACATTATTATTATTAGAGCAACTGCTCTCACTACTACAAAACATATTTACAATTTATCTACATTTTAGACTCTCAGAAAATTATTAGACTATTA
This sequence comes from Neocrepidodera transversa, assembly GCA_963243735.1. Lineage (NCBI taxonomy): Eukaryota > Metazoa > Arthropoda > Insecta > Coleoptera > Chrysomelidae > Neocrepidodera > Neocrepidodera transversa. The sequence goes on along the minus strand of OY725337.1, from coordinate 37,822,726 downwards.
ATTCTTAGGGTGTGGTCAACCGCTTTTTATAACGTCGACACATGATATGTCGACTGAACATTGCTAGATATGATGAGACTCTCTGAACTATTGGACTGTTTCCCTATTTATAGTTTCAGAAGATTTGTAAGAGGGGATTTGTAACGGTTTTATATTTTCCGATAAGAAAACCGACCTGTCCGGCGATCATAGGTATTTCTGCGCTTGTCGCTCTTAGAAATATTATATCGCTTAGAGGGAGATGGCGATAGGGTGAATTATTTTTTACAAACAATACCGAATAACAATCTATTTTTAGATTATGGAATGGTAAAATATACAGCACTGGCAAAAAGTATAAATTAAAATGAATCTTATTGAATTTAAAGGAAATATACGTTTATTTTGTGAATTCTGGATAATATTCCAGTGAAATTTATCCAAGGCTCGTTACACTTCTTAGGAATATCTCTTATGAAATTTCTAAAGTTTTTCGTGGCGAAACTCTCTTGTAAGAAGCGTTCTCTCAGCGCGCGAGGCTCTTCTGGGAGTGACAGTCTTTCCCTTGCCACTCGTGGGATTCAAATGGAAAATCCACAAAACAAAACAAATGGTCTGGATCCTACTGACGCAAGCTGCAAAGGAAAATGTTTTTCAGATATTTAATGCTAAATTTTCAAATTTTGCATTTTTTTATTGTTGACAGGTGACAGTTGGATAAATAATTTTGACTGTTCTGTATAGAGTTTTTCAAGGGATTTCAAATGACAAATTGAAAATCTACGAGGGATAACCCAAACCCCTGTACCAAATTTCAGCTCAATCGGATTAATAATTTTTCAGAAATTTAATGCTAAATTTTAAAAGTTTGACATTTTTTTATTTTTGACAGGTGACAGTTGGAGAAATAGTTTTGACTGCTCTGAATAGAGTTTTTCAAGGGCTTTCAAATGACATATTGCATGTCAAATTCAATAAGATATTGCATCTGTCATTTCTTGATAGTGACACATTCGTTTTGACAGATGTCAAAAACTTACGAGTTCTTCCAACGGGAACCCAAACCATATTCCAAATTACAGCTCAATCGGATTAATGCTTTGTCAGATATTTAATGCTAAATTTTCAAATTTTGACATTTTTTTATTTTTGACAGGTGATAGTTGGATAAATAATTTTGACTCTTCTGTATAGAGTTTTTCAAGAAATTTCAAATGACATATCGCAAATCGAATTCCATGACATATTGCATTTGTCGTTTTTTGGTAGTGACACTTCCGTTTGACACATGTCATACAAAAACTAATGAGTTATCCCAGGGATAACCCAAACCCCTGTACCAAATTTCAGCTCGATCATATTAATACGTTTTCAGATATTTAACGCTAAATATTAAAATTTTGACATTTTTTTTTGACAGGTGACAGTTAAAGAAATAGTTTTGACTGCCCTGAATAGAGTTTTTCAAGGGCTTTCAAATGACATATTGGGTGTCAAATTCAATGAGATATTGCATCTGTCATTTCTTGATAGAGACACTTTCGTTTGACAGATGTCACAAACTAACGAGTTCTTTCGACGAGTAACTCAAATCCATATATGAAAATTCAGCTCAATCGGATTAATGCTTTTTCAGATATTTAATGCTAAATTATTAAATTTTGACATTTTTTTATTTTAGACAGGTGACAGTTGGAGAAATAATTTTTACTGTTCTGAATAGAGTTTTTCAAGGGCTTTCAAATGACATATTACATGTCCAATGGACTCATCCAGTGATTTTTTTATATTTTTATTTTATAGTTTTGGTCTACCATAACACATTGCACCGGGTTCAGCCCTTCTGAGACCGATCCTGCGACTGTAATTAATTCTTAAAATTTGAATATCGGGGCTATAGTGGGTTGTGACGTGGCCCAATTGAAACAGATTATATTTGGCTATGTTGTCATATCGATAAAACTGGCAACTCTCGTTTTCACATTTGTTATGATTAAAAGAAGGAAAGAAGTATGTCAATTCTTTTCTACAAACGAACAAATCTAGAATCTTGGCAATGCTGTAGAAAGTAAAACGTCAATTATTGGTCAAAAAGTAGCGCCACTTTCAAAATATATTAATACTTTTTATTGATTTTTATTAATTAATGAATATTATAAGAACAATGAAAATCAACATAAGCAACTAAGTTCTTTAAGCTATTCATTCATTAATATAAAACAAATAAATGCGTTCCTACTAGATTAGTCCATTGCGTGACATATTGCATTTGTCATTTTAAAAGGTTATCCATTATGTCAAATGTGGTCTACTGAATGGTAATGAAACTCAAAGTCGAGTATCACAAATTTTATTGTAAAACAGAAGATAGGCGACTAGTTTCGGCTACAAGCCATCATCAAGCCTAGAATATAAGTACAGAGGTATGAAAAGGACTTTTAATAATTTTTATACAATTAGACTTACCCAAGAATAAAATATAATACATGATATTTGTTGAAAATTGACAACACACTTGTCAGTTAAAAGAAAACTTTATGGAAGTTGCATGTGTGCATTAGGGGGTAAAGTAGAGGTAGAGCTGAAGGGAAGGTTGTGGTACAGGAGATTAAAATTAAATTTAAAATAGTAAGTAAAGGAGGAGCATATTAGCGGTGAATTAACAACGTATCCATAAGTTGGAGGCGGAAGGGAAATTGGCAGTAATTTAAATGGTTAGATGTAGGTGGTGCGGGAACATTGGGGATAGTAGCACGAGACAACAATTTAGAATTGATCAAGAGAAAGGCTGGAACGTATAATACAGTTATCGGTGGACGTCCGAGAACTCCAACCATGTAGTTAGGGTGGCCTAACGTGGAAAATTTAAGGTATTCATGGCCAAGCATATCCAGAAAGGGCAACGGCCCTTCGCGATCAACTCCACGTGAGTGGGTAAAAGCAATCCAAAGAATAGCAGTAATTAACAGGCTTAAATTACACCAAAAAGGTTTTGGCCCCTTTGGTGGACAGCCCAGAAGGTTTTCAACAAATATCATCGAAAAGGAACAATGAGTTAACGCACAATCAAATGGTACCATGTAGTAGCACATTTACAAAATGGTCAAATGACAGTCAAACGGAAAAATATTTATCTTTTTTTTAAAACAATTGATAATACCCAGAAGAGCGGCGCAATAAAAAAATATAATTATATACAGAATTAGAGACAGTCTAAATAATAAGGTGGAATGTGAACAATAGTATAATTATAAGAGACTGGATACAGGTAAAGGCCATCCAGTAAGGAAGAAGGAAAAGAAGAAAGTCTTGTCAGGTAAGTATGAGGAAAGAAAAAGAAAAGGACAATCGACATTTAAGGGGGTCATTGTAAATAAAAGGAAAAAATTAAACAATAAGAAAATAGAAACATGAAAGGATAAAAAGAGGGAAAAGGATTGGTCTATAGCAGCCAAAAAAGGCCAGGAGGAACAATTAGATAAGATCATTAAAAATGTCTGATAGGAAAATATGGTTGTCTTTAGGTCTTAGCAGTTCGTTAAGATAAGTCAATCGGTTGTTATGTAAACATGAGTGTATTTCAAACATTTCCAAAAGATTAAGTTTGTTGCCTTTGCCAATATTGTGTAGAAGTCATCAATAGAGAAAGAATGGTTGGTGGAGATAATACGATTAGCGAAGGAGGATGGGGTATTAGTAATATCACAGTAACTGTATTCATCAATGTACCTAATGTGTTCTTTAATTCTAGTTTTAAATCTTCTACCTGATTGACCAATGTAAACAGCGTTACAGTCATGATAATTCAGTTTATAAACACCTGTTTTGTGAAGAAAAGGGATGACATCTTTAGTCAACTTGATTCTAGTTGAAAAATATCATAGTCGGTACCTCTATTTGTTACTGGATTTGCTGGTTTAATCTATATCTGCAATATCTTAAAACTTTTTATTAAAAATTTACCATTCACTATTTAGTATCCAACTTTAATTAAAAAATTTATAACTATCTTTACCTATATTTATACTTAACTATTTACATTTTGGTGTTACGTTTTCTTGTGCCACCCTGTATTTTCATTCTTCCTCTACTCTGTATATTTTATAGTTTCATGTTCATTTACCATTCACTATTTAGTATCTAACTTTAATTAAAAAAATTTATAACTATCTTTACCTATATTTATACTTAACTATTTACATTTTGGTGTTACGTTTTCTTGTGCCACCCTGTATTTTCATTCTTCCTCTACTCTGTATATTTTACAGTTTCATGTTCGCTTGATTTTCCCTTTCCTATTTATCCGTGCCATGTTCCTCCTTCTCTTGGCATTTTTATATAAATTGTCTTCCAGTGCTAAGAACCTGCCATTTATCTATGTAAAATCCAAAATAGACTTTGTATATCTTTGTATTGCCAGTGTTTTCTACTGAAGATTTCTTTCTTGTCTCCCCTTTAGTTATAGGGGTTTTTGGTTTCTCTTGTTGATTGTAAATTTTCCGCTGGTTCCCACGTCTGACAATCAAGTCTGCCTATTCCAACAAATTTTTCTGGACAACTCAGACGGGACAGCTAGGAACAAAGCAGCTTGTGCCTATAATCCCAAGACCCTCTACGTAAATGGAGCTAAGTTTTATTGAAAAAAAGAAAAATCTCTGAAGAATTATCGTTAAATAAACAAATATAACGTTTCATTTGGAGTTATATTTCCTTATATCATATTAATAGATTTTTATGTAAATTATTTCTAATAATATAGTTTATTTCTAAATTGTTACTTATTCACAAATTTTTCGATCCCAACGTGGTCTACGAATTTCTTTTTTTTAAGGTTTAAGGAAATATTGAATATTTATAAAGATTCTCCTTTTTGTTTAAAATTTTTAGAGTTTTTTTTTTCTTTTCGACTTATATTTACTAAATTTAAAATTTTTTACATTTCATTTGAGACCTTGATTTTATTCATTAACTGATAAATTCTGGTATTTTGTCTATAACTTTGGTTAACATTTAACATTTGGAACTGCCTTTTAAGTATAAATATTTGGTATCGGTTAGTTTTTTTCCCTCTCTGTTATTGATTTACATTGTTTTAAAGTTTTTTTAATAACTTTATCTTTGAATTTATTTAGTTTAATTTAAAAAGAATATTTTGATAATGGGTTTTGAAATGAATGTAGACTTTCTATTAAATTTTGCAATTAAATATAAGGTTAGAAATCTGGAAATTGACCGGCTTTTCAGTATTAGGCAAATAATTTTTTTTGAATAACCTGTCGTTTTGTTGAGATTTAAATATTTTTCTCTCTCTCTCTCTCTCTGTCCCTCCCATTATTTTCTTAACAATTTTTTTTATATAATATAATTTGATCTTAATCACATTAATTATTTTTAACAACTTAAAGTGTCGTTACAAATGATTGGAAAAAAAACGTATGTCCATTACTCTACATAACAGTTCAAAAGTGGCCCTAACCAAACAGCAAACGATTTCGTATACGTTTGTAAAAATACAATATGCATAGAAGAAATTAAAATTCCAGCAAACTAACCTAACCTAACCGAAGGCTCCTTGTGGTTCGAGCTTCATAACGGTCGCCTAACAGCTTCGAAGTTATATGAAGCTGCCTGTATGCAAAAAAGCGAATGGTAGTTTAGTTGCCCAAATTAGGGGTGTTTCGAAAAAAGTTCGAAACACCAGCAATGAGAAGAGGAAAAAATTTAGAAAAATTGGTGATTATTGAACTAAATAAAAAGCTCAATATTAATATAAAACTTGTGGGATTTATTATTCTAAAATATTCTGGAGTTGTGGGAACTTTACCTGAGGGAGTTACAGAAGATTTAGTCATTGAAATAAAATGTCGTATTTCAGAAAAAACTTTTTCTCTATACATTAATTCTAAAAACGAAATATCAAAAAAATATTTGGCTCAAATAAATTTACAAATGTTAGCAAGTGATTTAAAAAAAGGAATATTTTGCGTAGCACGTCCATATTTTGAGAATACAAAAGAAATGACTTTTGTTAACGTAGAATATAATGCAAAATTTACAGAACATGCTATTATCTCTGCACTACAGTTAAGGAAAAACAATGTTTCTAAATTAATACTGTTTTTACTTGATATTTTGTATTTTATAATATAAAAAATCGATTGACTGAACAGTAATATTTTATTAATAAATGTAATAATATAAAATACATTTATTGTTTTATTACTGGTTTTTGTAAATTTATTATAGCGCAAGAGATAATTACTATATTATCCTATTTTTGAACCATTGATAAAGGAACAGTTGCATAATGAGCTAGTATTTTAAAATCGCGAATGCGATTTATTATGCTCTCAACATGTATCCGCACGCTGGCTATGCGTTTCGTAAGTAGTACATCATCCTTTGTCATTTTGACATTACTTGCAACACTTGGAGGTCTCACCAATGTACATTTTATTGTTTAGGAAAGTTTCAATTTATTTAAAACCTCTGTCAGCCATAACAACGCAATTCTCTGGAAAAACGGTTAAATAACCACAATCTTCAAATATTACTGTGAGTTATGGAATAGAAACGTTTTAGATATTCCAAAAGGTCGGCTATTTGTTAAAAGGAATTATTGCTTTTAATTTTATACAATTTTAAATATATAAAATATTTTTTTAAAGAACCTTTCACTTTAAAAATGTTTATTAAATTTTATTATTCTTTGGGAATACAAGTGTATATATGCTACCTTAATTCAATTTTTCTGATGAACATTGATCGAAATTTGCTCTCCTCAATATTTTGTTCTTCTGGAATGAGATCACCTGCAGTACTGTGGTCATTTAGATTCCATTAAGTGTCTGTATCTGTTGTTTTTGTTGTATCTGTGCTAGAATCATTACTCCATGATTAAAATATTTTTCGTATCTTAGGTTATTTAAACGAGTCTTGAAGTGATGTGGCTTTGTCTATCCTTGAGGTCGAAACTGAGACTTGAATACCTTTGTGGTGGAATGCAGGTTTGAGTCGCTACATTACATTTTGCCGATATGTTAAATCTATTTATGTGGGGGCCATGTCCATTTCTACTCTATGAGATGTTGACTGTTCCGGTACTAGCTCCAAAGATTTGGTGGGGTTACAGAGCAACTCGTCAATATTTGTTTTTTGAGACCTTCTTTCACTAGTTGATCAAGTTTTTTACTTTAATTTACTGGTTGACAAGTAAATATATGAGGCACTAAACCATCCTTTATACGTGGCTTTACTTTGCTAAGTTTATATTCTAAATAATTGTCCATATCTTGTTCAAGCTGAAAAAGCCAAACGAACATTATTTATATTTAACATGGGCTAGTTATCACTTACATTAAAGTAATCCTCGCAACAATACAAAGTAGATGCCGAAGAAACTTCCTTAATATTTCGCCTTACTGCCTCGCACCACCTTTTTCTTTTTATTACCTGTTTATAACGCTTACAATTACTTTATTTGGCGTTTTAATTGATGTCTTTGTGCATCCTAGCACGAAACACCACTTGCCACCATATTTCTTTTAAAACACTTTTCATCACAGATGAATATGCGTATGATATATAACGATACAATTTAACAGGCCCTTTTTAACTCCAATGGATACACAAATTATACCTACCGCACCAAACATACAACCTCACACATATCAGTGAGCATGTGACGACACCAGCCTAGCCTCTATCTACTGAACGTTTCCTAGCCTTCATGCGTGGAGCTGATTTCAAATGTGAATAACGTAGGAAAGAAAAGAATTATGTTTTTTTTTAACTTTGTGGTATTTTTGAATACCCAAAAATCTATCATTTTAAATAAAAAAAATGTGGACAGACCTATTGATGTACAGGTTACATTAAAAAAGAGAGCACTTAAATCTAGATTTGTTTTATAAATATAATTTATTTAAAATTTATAACGTGATACTAAAAAAGGAAGGGGGTACATGATTGTAGTTAACGGTTAAAAATAAAGGAAGAAATCATGGTCGGTTTAACTAAAAATTGGTTAAAAATCATGGCAGGAAGTCGGACAAAGTTGAAATTCAAACATAGTTCAGGATCCAGACAAAAGTAAGAAGCAACGAATAATAAAACTCCAAGTCATACCACAATTATATATATGATGTTAAAATTAAACAAGTAAATGGCAAAATGTTAATCAGGCAGAAAGCGGTTAGTCAAGTACGACAAATTAGAAGATATGGTATGAAATTCACATAGTGAAACAAGAAAACTTTAACCAAATACTATTTACTATGAAAAAAACCAAACTTTTGAAAAACTTTCAAAAATTTCTTTCTAAAAACTCTATAGTGGAGGGAGCAATATAAAAATATAATTATATAAATATTCTTATATTGTTCCTTCTATTATGGAGGTTTTAGGAAGCAATTTTTAAAAGTATTTTAAAAGTTTTGTTTTTTTCATAGTATTTGGTTAAAGTTTTCTTTTTCCACTGTGTGAATTTCATACCATATCTTGTAATTTGTCGTACTTGACTATCCGCTTTCTGCCTGATGATGGCCATTGTTTGGAAACATGTTGCCATTTACTTGTTAAATTTTAACATCATATAAATAATTGTGGTATGACTTGGAGTTTTATTATTCGTGGAATAATCGTACTACATTTGAGTATGGATAATTTGCTATTTTTTTAAAAGTATGAAGGATCAAACTTGGTGTAGAAAAAGCAGAAGTAACATTACCAATAATGGGCCAAAAGAAAAAATGTATCGCTGTTAACATTAAACTACTAGCGCAACTAAACATACTGAAGCTTGTCAAATACTATAAAATGGTAGATGACACTTGAGAGTTAAAAATTGACAGATTAAATTAGTGTACCGACATCGTAAGTTAATTAAAATTTAGGCAAATGGGGCCTAAAGAGAAAATAATAACAACAAATTAATGATAAATGGATTAACAATTAAATATAAGTAAACCATGTTTTACCCAAAACCGACCTCCGTTTATTTTCCTCCCTTATCACGTACCCACCTTCCTTTTTTAGTACCACGTTATAAATTTTAAATAAATAACGTTTATAAAATAAACATAGATTTAAGTGCGCGCCTTTTTTAATATAACTTATACATCGATTAAACTAATAATATTACTTGTCCTAAATAATGTTATAATTCTTGGTAAGTCTCCACTATATTGTTATCCCCATTTTATATAACTATTTGCCAACGCCCAACTATATCATTAAATAATTTTGTGGTACTAGACTTTGAATTTTATTTCTTCATCGGTGGAGCACATTTAAGATTATGGATAACCTTTTGGATCTAAAATTAAAATACTTATCTTGACGATAAAGTGCACATATTCACAAAATTTTAAAATTGTCAATAAAATATTCCTGGATTCTAATTCAAATGTTGTATTTACAAATCACTATCAGTGGTTATAAAAAACACAAAGTGAACCTGAATAAAAGACTCCATGCACAGTAGTTCTAAGTGTTATAAATGCAGAAAAAAAATTTCAATCAGGTGATTTACAGTAGCGAGACCAAGAAGATAGGGTTTATAAAAGTAATTATGTTTCTTTTTAAAAATTTATTGAAATTATTGAGTGATTCAAATAACCTCGTATTTGAACTCCACCTTATTTTTTAATAAGTCCATAATGAATAAAAAAAATATGGTTAACAAAATAAAATAATTTTAAAAGTATTATAATTTTAAATTTCCATTTAAACAGTATCCATAATTTGAGTAGGATGGCACCCAACAAACTTGTAAAATATTAATAACAAAATAAATTTATACAGAATAAAATAAATACAAATATTTTTTAATATAAAGTTTTTTGTCAACATTAAATTAAAATAGTAGCAATAATAATAATATAACAGAGAAAATTTAAAAAAAAATAAAATACTACAATATCTATAAAAAGATAATTTCTTTTGATTCCAGTTCGAGTGACACATAAAATGTATTGGCGTTCCATTTGTACCCCTTTATCAACACCTGAGAATATTTCTAATTATCTTGGGAAAAATCGAAAGTCTCCTTTCATTCCCAACGGACCAGTTTCGATTATTTTTCGTGAACCGGATAATTCCCCAGTCTGCAACAAATTAAAGATCTATTACAGCATTTGTGAAAAAAACTTCTTTTTTAGGCCATAAAGGAAAGAGTATCTAGTAAAATTATTGGTTTAGTTCGGACGTATTAGATTAGCTAAAAATTTCAACTTTCAGGTATTCAGTTGTCTGTAACGAGACTCTGTAGCTCCAAAAAAATCTTAAATTGCTATCCTGTAATTATTAAATTGAATTTGCGTTAAATACCAGAATATAAAAAACAATATTCTAAAGTGTAAAGAAAAATTTAACATTTCCACGTAAATGTTCATCTATTTTTCAATAAATAAAAAGAAATAACACCGATTTAATAATAATTAGCATAGCGTATAATAATCCTTAATTAATCCACTCTGCCTATGATTTGTTAGTCGTCGACTTGATAAAATAAAGTCATTGGATTCTATCGAAGCCCTAAAATAAAATTTATATCATTGCCTGACAAAATCCCATTTTTTTTTGTGAATTTAGATCCCAGCGTAGGTATGTATTTCTATTAGCTAATAAATTCATTAATTATTTTACACCTTCTTTTAGATAAGATTGCTATCTTTGTTTTGTCAATGGCGTACCTGCGACAAAAATAATTAATAAATTGGTTGTGTCACTCCAAAACTGTCCGGACGAATGGTATAATTTTGAGGGTGGTAAAAAATTGTAGAAAAGTCTGTTATTGATTTTAAATTTGAAGTCAATTGGTTAAAAAATGGCAAAGTTTTCGTTTTTAACCTCAAAATTGGAGGAAACGTCAATTTCAATTGATACATATTGATTATTATCGCCTGGATTTTTGCCGAAATTGGTTCAAATCCAGTCAATACTTTTACAGATATTTAATGCTATTGTTTCAAATTTTGATATTTTCTCATTTTTGACAGGTGACAGTTGGAGAAATAATTTTGACCTTTCTGGATAGAATTTTTCAAGAGATGTCAATTGATATATTGCAAGTTAAATTCCGTTAAATATAGCTTCTGTCATTTTTTGACAGTGACATATTTGTTTGACAGATATCAGACAAATATTAACGGTTTTTCAAGGGCTTTCAAACGACATATTGCCAGTCAAATTCCTGTCATTTTTGAGAGTTACACTTCCGTTTAACAGATGTCATCCAAAAGCTTATAGATTTTTCCGAAGGATAATGTAAACCCAGATATCAAATTTCAGCTCAATCGGAGGTCAGTAGATAGTCTACACCATTCCAACCACCACTATAGGGAATTTAACGTATTAGAGAGAGAGGTGTAGGAAATTCAGCGTTCAGAGAGAGAGAGCGCTATGAGTTGGCTCTGGTACTTCAGCTCCGTCAGCGCTCTTTCTTTCTGACACGATGAATTTCCTTTACCTCTCTCTCTAACACGTGGAATTCTTTATGGTGGCAGTCGAAATGGTGTAGACTATATACTATGGTCTCTATCGTGAAAGAATACACATACAGACACAAACAGCCAGCCAGATTTGTATCTGGAAAAAGTCTCAGGGGACCTCGAAATGCATATATCCATCTTTACATCGAAAAAAATATTTTAGCTCATTCAGAATACTTTCTCTCCTCGTGGATCGGGAAAGTAAAAAAATATTTGTTCGATTTTCGTGACGGTTGTAGAATACATAATTTATAATGGATCCCATTCGAGTACGCCACTGCGCTCTGCTCTACTGTTCCCAATGATGTTAATCCATTAACTGAGGTAATTGATATTTTTTTCCACACTCCCAGTTATTTCAGGATTTGCAATCAGAGTTTTTGTTGGAAATTGGATTTCTTGGTATTAGTGTTTAAATTAGGTGTGGCGCAAGGCTTATATATGAACTTAATTAAAAAATACTTAAACTAAACAAGAAATTGTTGTTGATGAAACTGTTGCAACATGAATTAAAAATTAAAAATATAATTAAATTTTTGAGGACTATACTTACAGTTTTTGCAAATACGCGATAGTTAAATATTATAAATGAACTAATATTTTTGCTTATATTAAAATAATATTTATGTTAATAAAGGAAAATAATCGAATTTATTTTCTATTAACTTGTTTTATGGCTTGTACAAATTTTCGCTTACAAAAATGTTTCCTATCGGTAGTCCGAACGTTTTCCACTTAGCCTTCTGTTGGCCTTTGATGAGAAAATTATGCGTCGCTTCATGCATTATTCTTAAATAAAATCCGAGGAAATGAAACTGTTAAAAGTTACCAAATAGCTGCTGGATTAGACACAAGAATAGATGTTCTGAAATATTTAAAGAAACTATATAATTATTTAAACGAAGAGTGAAAATTTAAATAATAAACGGAAGAACTATTAACTCCGCTTTAATCTAGCGTGTTATTATGGTTTCCTTTTGAGAAAGTTTGTTGTGAGTTGTTAGGACAATTGAAAAGCTCCAGGAAGTCGTCTGGTGGAAGTTAAACTTCGCGACAAATGCTACATTAGGTAATTAAAGAGGAGAATAGTGATCTTAATACTGTAAAATATGATATGTATTTAAAAATTAAGTCCTAAAACATTCTTCCCGGACAATCCTTCCTTGACAATCCTGGCCGGACATTTTTCCAAAAAATCCTTCCCGGACAATTCTTTCAAACAAATCCTTCCTAGAAAATTCTTCTCGAAAAATGATTCATACCTAGAAATTTCTTCCCATACAATTCTTCCTGGAAAATTATATACAATGAATCCTTCCTAAAAACTCCTTCTCGGACAATCAATGAAGGAAAATCCTTCCCAGACAATCCTTTCAAGAAATTTTTTCCTAGGTAATTCTTTCAGAAAAATCGTACACGGAGAATTATTTTAAGAAAATACTTCATAAAAAGTTCTTCTCGGACAATCATTCCTGAAAAATCCTACTCGAACCATTTTTACAAAAAATCCTTTCTAGAAAATTCTGTCCGGGCAATCCTTTCTGAAAAATCTTTCCCGGATAATTCATACTATTCTTACCCGAACAATTCTTCCTGTAAAATCCATGCCGGATTTCTTTCCTGGAAAATTCTTCCCGTACAACTCTTTCATGAACATCGTTCACGGATAATTATTTAAGGAAATTTCTTCGGGGCAATTCTTTAAAAAAAATCCTTCCTAAAAAGATCTTCCCGGACAGTCCTTCATAGAAAATCGTTCCTGGACAATTCGTTTAATAAAATAAAATCCTTCCCAGAAAATTTAGCCTAGAAAATCCTTCCCAGACAATTCTTTCAAGAAAATCGTGCCTAAAAAGGTTTTCCCGGACAATCCTTTCCGGACAATTCTTCCATGAAAATCCTTCCCTGATAATCATTTCAGGAAAATCCTTCCTAAAAAGTTCTTAGTGGACAATCCTTCCTAGAAAATCCTTCCCAAAGAATCCTTCCTGGATATTCCTTCCCGGTAAATTTATCCTTGAAAATCCTTCCCGGAAAATCCTTGGCGGTTAATTCTTTCAGGTATATCCTTCCCGGACAGTTATTTCAAGAAAATCCATCCTAAAATGTTCTTCCTAAAAAATCCTACCCGGACAATTATTTCAATAAAATCCTGCATAAAAAGTTTTTCTCAACGAATACTTCCTGGAAAATCTTTTTCAGACAATCCTTTCTAGAAAATCCGTTCCAGACAATTGAATCTAGAAAATCCTCCATGGACAATCCTTCCCGGACAATTCTTTAAAAAAATCCTTCTCGGATAATTTTTTCAGGAAAATCCTTCCCGGACAATTATTTTAAGATAATTCTTCTCAAAGAGTTCTTGCCGTGGAATCCTTCCTGAAAAATATTACCCGGAAAGTTCAATCAAGAAAATCCTTGCCGGATAATTCTATTAGGTAATTCCTTCCCGGACAATTATTTCAAGAAAATCCATCCTAAAAAGTTCTTGCAGGAGAATTTTTCCTGAAAAATCCTACCTGGATAATTCTTTTAAGAAAATCCTGCCTAAAAAGTTCTTCCCGAACAAGACTTCCTGTAAGATCCTTTCCGGACAACCCATTCTAGAAAATCTTTACCAAACAATTCATTCTAGAAAATCCTGCATTGCCAATTCTTCCCGGACAATTCTTTCAAAAAAATCCTTCCCGGATAATTCTTTCAGATAAATCCTTCCCTGACAATTATTTCAAGAAAATCCATCCTAAAAAGTTTTTCCCGGAGGATTCTTCCCGAAAAATCCTACCCGGATAATTCTTATAAAAAATCCTGCTTAAATGGTTCTTCCCAAACAATACTTCCTGGAAAATCCTTTCCGGACAATTCTTTTAAGAAAATCCTTCCTAAAAAGTTTTTCTCGGACAACCCTTTATAGAAAATCCCTCCCGGACAATTCATCATAGAAAATACTTCCCGGACAATCCTTCCCGGACAATTCTTTCAAGAAACTGCTTCCCGAATAATACATTCAAGAAAATCCTTCCCGGACAATCCTACCCGGACAATCCTTCCCGGACAACTCTTTTAAGAAAATCCTTACCGAATAATTTTTGCAGGAAAATCCTTTCCGGACAATTATTTTAAGAAAATCCTTCCTAAATCCCAGAGAATCTTTCCTGAAAAATCTTACCCGGACAATTCATTCTAGAAAATCCTTACCAAAAAGTTTTTCCAGGACAATCCTTTCTAGAAAATCTCTCCCGATAATTCATCCTAGAAAATCCTTCCGGAACAGTCCTTCCTGGACAATTTTTTCAAGAAACTCCTTTCCGGATAATTCTTTCAAGAAAATTCTTCCCGGGCAATCCTTTTCGGACAACTGTTTCAAGAAAATCCTTCCCGGATAACTCTTTCAGAAAAATCCTTCTCAGACAAATATTAAAAGAAAATCCTTCCTAAAAAGTTCTTCCCGGAGATTCTTTCCTGAAAATTATTTTCCGGAAATTCTTTCAAGAAAATATTTTCTAAAAAGTTTGTCCCGGACAATCCTTCATAGAAAATCCTTCCCGGATAACTAGTTCTAGAAAATCCTTCCCGAACAATTCCATTTAGAAATTTCTTCCCGTACAATTCATCCTAGAAAATTCTTCACGAACAATCCTTAATGGAAATGCCTTACCGGACAGTTTTTCTTGGAAAATTATTTCCGGACAATCCTTCCGAAAAAAAATCCTTCCTTGGACAATCCTTTAATGAAAAACCCTCCCGGACAATTTTTTCAAAAAATTGAAGTTAATAATAATTATAATACTTTATTCATCCTCTTTGAAATTGAAGTTAAGGACAGGTCAAACAAAAAAGTACATTTTTAATTTAAATAGCATGCATATAAAATTATATTACATTGCTATTTAACTTTTTACAAATCTGATAAACACTAATATTCCAACTCATATTACTATCAAGGTAGGTAACTAAAATCTCTGTAGAGCTCGAAAAAGAAACATATCTATCCTTAACTGAGACTTTGCAATTTTTAGGAATCTCTGTTCTTATAAGAATCTGCGTACAGATAGTTTTTGTAGTATTTACACCACTTGATAAATTTTTTTGCTAAAGGTTTATCTTTATAATCAGTTCGCTTGGAGATTCAGCATTAATTGCTACTGTGGTATCATCTGCATATATTTGGGAAGGTCATTTATGTATAACAAAATTATCGAAGGAGCTAGGACAGATCCTTGAGGTACACCAATATCCAAATTTTGGGAAAGGAATTTCCAATCTCCAATTCTAACAATATTTTTTCTAGCTATCAGATAATTATGATGTCAGCAATGAGAGAATTTTCCCCGTAATCCTAAATTCTGTAATTTATTTATTATTATGCCAGTATTATTAGAGTCGATAGCTTTTGAATGGTCAAAAGAGAGTGCCCCACGTATCTTTTCCTATCCAATGAGATATAGATAAATTTAATGGAGCTATGGATGCACTCTTCGTCGATCTTCCAGGTAAGAAAACATGTTGACGATTTGATATAAAGTTATGTTTTTGTAGATAATTTTACATATGACAGTTTTGACAGTTATTTGACGAAAATTGTCAAGACTTAAAAGGCTGCCTTTTCTGTGTAATGGTGTAGCAAATCCTACTTTTAAATCAGACAATGTACGGACCTACACTTTTAATTACTTTAGTGGAGAGAGATCCAACACCCATAGAGTTAATATTTGTCAGGGAATTTATTACATCTATCATATCTTCAGGTATAACTGGCTTAAAATAAAAAGTATCGTAGACATACATTGTTCTATAATTTTTAGAACTACATCCGGTAAAGTGATAAGTAATGTTTTTTTGACTATATTTTGACATTTTCCTTTTTGATTTTTTTTTAAATTGATAGTACAAAAAATAAAATGTCATGTAACATCTAAAAATACACATGCGGAAATTATCATTCCTGTCTCGGGCAATAAATTACCTCGGCGCAAGCGCCTCGGTGATCAATGTATGCCCTCGACAGTTATGATGCATTCTAGTATTACTGGCAGACATGTTGTGAAGCTCTAGGCCAGCCATTTTAATTTTTATAAAATTGAGAAAATAAAAGTAAAAACCCAAAATTAAAATAAAGAAATAAACTTTAAAGTCTAGTACCACAAAATTATTTATTAATGTAGTTTCGGCATACTAATGCCATCATCAGGCCTATAATACAAATGTTATATATGAGTTATATAACAAGAGGATAACAATTTAGTTGGAGTCTTACCAAGAATTTTAATATTATTTAGGAAAATTAATATTATTAGTTGAGTTGATGTATAGGCTACATAAAAAAAGGAACGCACTTAAATCTAGATTTGTTTTATAATCATTATTTATTTAAAATTTATAACGTGGAACTAAAGGAGGAGTACATGATTGTAGTTAACGATTAAAAATAAGCGAAGAAAATGAGAAATGAGAAATGAGTAAAACATGGTTGAGGTATAGCGAATGAGTTTAAAATTTCTTAACAATCGTGACAGGAAGTCGAACAAAGTTGAATTCGAACATAGTTCAGGATCCACACAAGAGTATGAAGGATCAAACTTGGTGTAGGAAAAGCAGGAGTACCATTAACAATAATCGACGGCCCTACGGGCGGCCAAACAAAAATGTATGGCAGTTAACATTAAACTACTGGCGCAGCTAAACATAACGGAACTTGTCAAATACTATAAAATGGTAGATGACACTTGACGGTTGAAAATTGACAGATAAAAGTAATGTACTGACATCGTCAGGTAAAATTAAGATTTAGGAAAAGAAAAAATAACAACAACACATTAATGGTTTTACCCAAACCGACCTCCGTTTGTTTTCCTCCCTTATTTTTAATCGTTAAATACAATCATGTTCCCACCTTGCTTTTTTACTACCACGATATAAATTTTAAATAAATAATGTTTATAAAATAAACATAGATTTAAGTGCGCGTCTTATTAAATGTAACCTATACATCAATTAAACTAATAATATTAATTTTCCTAAATAATGTTAAAATTCCTGGTAAGTCTCCACTATATTGTGATGATTGTATTAGTATGCTGAAACTAGTTGCTAACGCCCAATTATATTATTAAATAATTTTGTGGTACTAGACTTTGAATTTTATTTCTTCATCGGTGGACCACATTTTAGATTATGTATAACCTTTTGGATCTAAAATTAAAATACTTATCTTGACTATAAAGTGCACATATTCACAATATTTCAAAATTGTCCATAACATATTCCTGGATTCTGATTCAAATGTTGTATTTACAAATAACTATCAGTGTTTATAAAAAATACAAAGTGAACCAGAATAAAAGACTCTAACTGTCAGTAGATAGAACGTCCTTTAACTTTAAAGACTCAATAAGTAAAGGCAATGACGTTTAGAATAAAACTTTACAAGTTGATTTCTTGTACAATTGTCACAATCTAAACGTCATTGTCATTAGTTATAGAAAGGTTAAAGTTAAAGAACGTTCTATCTACTGACAGTATGTGTTATAAATGCAGAAAAACGAATTTTAATCAGCTAATTTATACTAGCGAGACCAAAAAGGTACGGGTAAGAGAGAGACAATTAAAAAATTATTTTAGTCGCGAAACTTGTGGAGTAAACAGTTCAATAATCTAGTCAACAACTGCTTTTTGGCCCAAACTTCTTTCTCCGCTTCCGAAAAATATGAACGAGGTGTCATTCGATTCGGAATAGCGTGTAGATGACTTTTGAAAAATGCAAGAGCCTCTTGCAAAAATTGCAAAAGTTATAAACAATTAACTGAAAAATTAAAATGGGGTTTGGTTTTTTGCACACATCTCAAAAACTTTTTAACATATTTCAAATTTGAAAACAGTTTCAAAAAGAGGAGATCGTTTCAAAAAAAAATATATCTCCCAGAGTGTTGAAAATACAGCCGAAAACGGAGACTCCAGCTTGCATAAGTGCTATCCACTTTGGACATTTAAAGAATAAATATTATTTAAAGCTATTAAATATGAAAATTAAAAATTGAAAAAAATCAGCCATCTCCTGGAGAGATTTATGAACAACAATCCACGGTCAAAAGATTTTTATCGCGATTTTTCTATTATTTATGCATTAGTTAATTAACAATTTTTTCCTACTCGAACATAAACATTGTGAGTGCGATAAGTGTTAAATAACAAATCTGATTTTTTTTCTTTTTTGGACCTATTTTTGAAAGGTCTCAGAAGAGATTCCCGTTAGAAAAATTAAAAAATTGTTATATTTCACTTTGTTATTAACAATTTACTTAAGTTAAATTTTAATATTAAAAATTAAAAAAAAAAATTTCTTTAAATTTGGAATAATCAATTTTATAATTATAATTTTTTTCAAAATTTTATTACAAAAATTGTGGAATTTTTTAAAAAATGGCTAAGGGAACATTTAGAATTTTATTACAATTTTAAATTAAATTGAATAACTTCTAAAATATTAAAGTTATTAAAATGTAATTTTTACCATTCGAAAGATAATATAAAACTCTAAATTTAAAACGTGTTTTAGTTTCTTAAAATTTAGAATTGTTATTTTTATAGAAAAAATTAAGAATTTTTTTTAAATTTTTTGTAATTTTGTTTTATCAAGAAGTATAAAATAAATGAAAAAAGTAAATAGCATATCCGAAAATAATCCAAAAGCACTAGGCGTGTAAATTATTTCATAATTTTAACATAGTATTTGTAAAAGTTACAGCAAAAAATGAAAAAAGTTAAAACAATTCAATGGATTTTTGACAAAAAATTTGATTTTTTGTTAGTTTTCTAAACTAACTTTATTAATGGATGTTGATCCAGAAAACCTTAAAAAAAGGTCTGTTTCCCATTTTGAAAATAATTGAATGAGATATTAATTATTTATTGACTTTAAAATTATTCAAAAATAGGTTTTATTTTTTTTAAGGTTAATAATAATATTAAAAATTAAAAAAAGATACCATTAAATTTGTAGTAAAAAACTCTATAATTATGATTTTTTTCAAAATTTTATTCAAAAAATTGCAGAATTCATATTTTTTTTTTTTGAAATATAATATAATTTAAAACAAAATTGAATATCTTTAAAAATATTAAAGTTATTAAAATGGGATTTATATTCGATAAGTAACATAAAACTCTAAATTTAGAAAATATTTTAGTCTCTTCGAATTTAACATTGTAATTCTTTTAAACAAAATAAAAAAAAATATTTTTTTTTCTATTGTTTTATCGAGAATGGTAAAACAAATAAAAAAAGTAAATAGTATATACGGAAGGGATCAAAAAGTAAATTATGTGTGAAATATTTCATAATTTTAAAATAATACTTATAGAAATTATACAAAATTATAAAAAGTTAAAAAAAAATTTTAGAAAAAATTAATTTTTTTTTATTATTGTAAACTAATTTTATTAATGTATTTTGATGCAGAAAACTAAAATAATCGATTAAACAATTACTTTAATAGGAGTGTTCGGTGGGATTACCCCCTCATTTTTGAATATTTTTTCAAATTTGAAAAATGTCAAATATTTTTTGAGATATTTGCAAAAAAACCAAACCCCATTTTTATTTTTCAGTCAATTGTCTATAACTTTTGCAATTGTTGCAAGCGGCTCTTGACTTTTCTCAAAAATCATCTACACGCGATTCCAAATCGAATGACACTTCGTTCATATTTTTCAAACGCGGAGAAAAAATTTTGGCCCAAAAAGCACTTGTTGACTGGACTATCAACGTAACAGGACCGTATTTAAGGTAGACTGTAATACATTTATGCATAGATTAAGAATATCTGATCAGATTTCAATTAAGTTAATTATTCAATTTATATGCATTTAAATGTTTGTTTAAAAAAGGCAATAGAGGAAAAGGGTAATAATATGATTACTTTGATTTAAAGGGTTTATAAAAGTAATTTGGTCTCTTTTTAAAAATTTAATGAAATTGTTAAATGATTCAAATAACCTCGTATTTAAACTCCACCTTGTTTTTTAAGAAGTCCATGCTGAATAAAAGAAATCGGCTGCGTCACCCCGGCTCGACTATCGAGAATAGGATTATTTCAGTTACAAAATACTAAGCATTACACTAATTTATAAAACAATTTGCACTTAAGCCCATTGCTTGACTTCAAAATAAAAAAAAGT
This sequence comes from Neocrepidodera transversa, assembly GCA_963243735.1. Lineage (NCBI taxonomy): Eukaryota > Metazoa > Arthropoda > Insecta > Coleoptera > Chrysomelidae > Neocrepidodera > Neocrepidodera transversa. The sequence continues at coordinate 37,802,078 of OY725337.1, read as the reverse complement.
TCAAATGTGTATATTTTTCGCCCTCCAGCTGCAAAACTACGGGGAATCCGAAAAAAAATTAAAAGAAAATTTGGTGCTCCACAACTTTGCACTGGAAAATTTTACATTAAAGTAAATTGTTTGTCCTCAAAATTTAAAAAACCTGCGGAAAAACTGCATGAACAGTTTTTGCGCGCCATCTAGTGGCGCAACTATTGTAGAATCTGGAAAAAAATTGATATAAAAATTGTAGGAAATTTTATGCTCTAAAATATTATACTTAATTTTTTTGCACTAAAATGTATTGTTTGTGCTTAAAATTAAAAAAAAAGGCAAAAAATCTTTCATGTGTATGCAATCAATGTCGGTCTTGAGGACCTTCAACTGTACCAATTTTAACCAAAAACATAATGGTCGCATTCGAGGCACACACCGACCCTTCATACCAAATTTTAGCTTGATTGGTCAAACGGTTCGGCAGTTATGGTTGAAGATTACACACAGACACAGACACACAGATACACAGACAGACCATATGCTGGAAATGGTCTCAATTTTCTTGGGGGACCTCAAAATGTATATTTTCATCGATATCTCAAATTTTTTTTTTGCTCGTTTACTATACTTTCCCTTCCGGGTAAGTAAAAATAGAGTGAACAAAATAAAATAATTTCTTATATTTTAAAAGTATTATAATTTTAAATTTCCATTTAAACAGTTCCCATAATTTGAAAAGGATGGCGCCCAACAAACTTGTAAATTATTAATTACAAAATAAATTTATACAGAATAAAATAAATACAAATATTTTTTTTTAATATAAAGTTTTTTAAATTAAAATAGTAACAATAATAATATTATAAGGAGAGAAAATATAAAAAAAATTAAAACCCTGCAATATGTATAAAATGTTAATTTCATTTGATTCCATTTTCCAGTGACACATAACATTTATTGGCGTTCCATTTGCATCCCTTTATCAACACCTGAGAAAATTTCTAATTATCGTGGGAAAAATCGAGAGTCTCCTTTCATTCCCACCGGACCAGTTTCGATTATTTTTCATGAACCGGATAATTCCCCAGTCTGCAACATATTAAAAATCTATTACAGCATTTAAGAAAAAAACTGTTTTTTTTCGTCCATAAAGGAAAGAGTATCTAGTAAAATTATTGGTTTATTTCGAACGTATTAGATTAGCTAAATATTTAAACTTTCAGGTATTTGCGTTAAATTCCAGAAGATAAAAAATAATATTCTAAAGTGTAAAGAAAAAATTTAACATTTACACATAAATGTTTATCTATTTTTTAATAATTAAAAAAGAAATAAAAAATACGGATTTACTAATAATTATTATAGCGTGTCACGAAGTAATAATCCTTAATAAACCATGCTGTATATGATTTCTAAGTCATCGACTTGATAAAATAAGGTCATTGGATTCTATCAAAGCCCTAAAATAAAATTTATATCATTGCCTGACAAAATCCCATTTTTTTGTGAATTTAGATCCCAGCGTTGGTATGTATTTCTATTAGCTAATAAATTCATTAATTATTTTACACCTGCGAAATAGATACTTTTAGCTAAGATTGCTGTCTTTGTTTTGTCAATGGCGTACCTACGATAAAAATAATTAAAAAATTGGTTGTGTCGCTCCAAAATTTTCCGGGCTAATCGTATAATTTTGAGGGTAGTAAAAATTTTTAGAAATGTCTGTTATTGATTTTAAATTTGAAGTCAATTGATTAAAAAATGGCAAAGTTTTCGTTTTTAATTTCAAAATTTTAGGAAAAGTCAATTTCAATCGATTCATATTGATTATTATCTCCTTGATTTTTGCCGAAATTGATTCTAATCCAGTCAAAACTGTTTTAAACTTTGACAGGTGATAATTGTAGAAATAATTTTTGTGGATAGAATTTTTCAAGAGCTTTCAAATTATATATTGAAAGTTAAATTCCGTTACATATTCCTTCTGTCATTTTTTGACTGTGACACGTTTGTTTGACAGAAATCAGACAAATATTAACGGTTTTTCAAGGGCTTTCAATCGATATATTGCCAGTCAAATTCCTGTTATTTTTGATAGTTACACTTCCGTTTGTTAGATGTCGTCCAAAAACTTACAGATTTTTCCGACGGATAACCGAAACCATATATCAAATTTCAGCTCACTATAGAGAATTTAACGTTTTAGAGAGAGGAGTATAAGGAATTCAGCGTGTCAGAGAGAGAGAGAGAGAGAGAGAGAGCGCTAATAGTTGGCTCTGGTGTTCAGCTGCGTCAGCGCTCTCTCTTTCTGACACGCTAAATTTCCTATACCTCTCTCTCTAACACGTTGAATTCCTTATGGTGGAGGTCGAAATGGTGGTCTCTATCGTGAAAGAATACGCACACAGACACAAACAGACAGCCAGATTTGTATCTGGAAATGGTCTCAGGGGAACTCGAAATGGATGTCTCCATCTTCACGTCGAAAAAAATATTTTAGCTCGTTCACAATACTTTCTCTCCCCGTGGATCGGAAAAGTAAAAAATTATTTGTTCGATTTTCGTGACGGTTGTGGAAAAAATAATTTATAATGGATCCCATTCGAGTACGTCACTGCGCCCTGCTCTACTATTCCCCTTGATATTAATCCATTATCTGTGTTAATTGATATTTTTTTACACACTCCCAGTTATTTCAGGATCTGATTGTAAAGTTTTTGTTGGAAATTGGATTTCTTCTTATTAGTGATTAAAGAAATTGTTTTTGACGAAACTGTTACAACATGAAAAAAATCTGATGTGGCCAGCACATGACCTCTCGCCATTTTTGATTCAAAAATTTACAGGTTGACACAAAAAAGTATAAAAAAAATTATTTTTTTGTAAATCTGGCAAAAATGGCAAAAGTTTCGAAAATTTTAATGAGATGAAAATAAACTGTAGGGTATACAAAATATATGTGTAAAACTTTATTGCCGTTTTGTATAATAATGGCGTCATCACCCATAGCAACTGCCACTTCCGTTTGTGCGATTGGCACCAAAATCTAATCAGATCTAATCTAGGTTATCAGAATTATGTGTGCAAAATTTAAAATTTTTTAATTCAGTAGTTTTTGAGTTATCGTTACTACAACATCCATCCAAACACACAAACACACACTAACACACACACACACACACTAAAACACACACACACACACACACACAGACATCATCGCGAAAATATTAAAATCGTATTCTAGGGACCCTAAAACGTGTTTATCTGAAGGGCGAGAAGTAAAAATAAAAATAGAAGTAAATTTTTGAGCCCTATACTTACAGTTTTTGCATATTTTTAGCAAATACACGATATATATATATATATATATATATATATATAAGAAAGAACTCTGTGTCTAGTGAGGTTGTGGTCAACGACAATCACAAAAGAAAACTCTTCGTTAAAAAGTCAAGCTTTCGCTAATCTTTATTAGCATTATCAAGACATCTAAAAGTGTACAAAAAAAATTTAGAAAAAATACAAAATATTATTAGACACACTTACTAGCATGAGGATGTGTGGTACTGTGTACATGCTAGTAAGTGTGTCTAATAATATTTTGTATTTTTTCTAAATTTTTTTTGTACACTTTTAGATGTCTTGATAATGCTAATAAAGATTAGCGAAAGCTTGACTTTTTAACGAAGAGTTTTCTTTTGTGATTGTCGTTGACCACAACCTCACTAGACACAGAGTTCTTTCTTAACTAGTTCATGGTCAAGAACTACCCTCGCTTCTACTATATATATATATATATATATATATATATATATATATATATATATATATATATATATATATATATATATATATATATATTAATAAATAAATAAATAAATATTTTTTCTGATATTAAAATTAATATTATTTTATTAAAGGACAATGATCTAATCTCTTTTTTATTAACCTCTTTTATGGCGCGTACAAATTTTCTCTTACAACAATGTTTCCTATCGGTAGTCCGAACGTTTCCCCACTTAGCCTTCTTTTGGCCTTTGATGAGAAAATTATGCGTCGCTTCATGCATTATTCTCAAATAAAATCCGAGGAAATGAAACCGTTAAAAGTTACCAAATGGCTCCTGGATCAGACGCTATAATAGATGTTTTGACATATTTAAAGAAAATATTTATTTAAATGAAAAGTGTGAAAATTTGAATAATAAACGGAAGGACCATTAAAAAGTTTGTTGTTAGCTGTTAGAATAATCGCGAATTTCCAGAAAGTCGTCTGGAGGAAGTTTAATTTCACGACAATTGCTACGTTAGAAAGTTATAGAGGAGAATAGTGATCATAATGAAGTAAGACATGATACTTTTATTATTATCTGTACTTAATATATTTAAAATTATAAAATACAAAAAATAAGTTAGGAAAAAATTAAGAAAGGATTGCTGACAATTTAAAATCCAAAGCCAGGAACTTCTTTTCAAAAATTAATTGAAACTAGAAGCAAAGGGAAAGCAATTTCGTAAAAGGATCAAACTGAGAAGGGTTGTGGACGCGTTTTGATATGTTCGAATCGGAAACCGTCTGCCTACTAGGTAGCATTTTATTAAATTTTTTTACATGACATTTTATAAGCATTTTTAAACAAAACTTTGATACATTTCTCTGAAAAATTATCCAAAATTTACATTCCTGAACCTATTAGTTTTTAAACATCAAATCCTAAAACGTTCTTCCTTGCCAATCCTTGCCGGACAACTTTTTCAAGAAAATCCTTCGCGGACAATTCTTACAAAAAAATCCTTCCTAGAAAATTCTTCCCGGACAATCATTCCAGGACAGTTCATCCTAGAAAATCCTTTCCGGACAATTCTTCCAGGAAAATTTTTCCCAATGAATCCTTCCTGAAAAATCCTTCCCGGACAATCCTTCCTGGAGAACCCTTCCAAGATAGTTCTTCCAAGATAGTTCATCCAAGAAACTCCATTCCGGATAATTCTTTTAAAAAAATCCTAAAAAGTTCTTCCCGGACTAATCCTGGCTAATCCATCACGAGCAATCCTTTCTGGAAAAGCCTTACCTGACTATCTTCCTGACAAATTGTTCCCGTACAATTATTTCATGCAAATCCTTCACGGATAATATTTTAACGAAAGTCCTTCCGCGAAAATTCTTTTAAAACAATACTTCCTAAAAAGTTCTTCCCTGACAATCCTTCACGGACAATAAAATCCTTCCTGAAAAATCCTACCTGCACAATTATTTTAAGGAAATCCTGCCTAAAAAGTTCTTCCCGTAAACTTCTTCCTGAAAAATCCTTTCCGGAAATTTTTTTCAAGAAAATCGTCCCTAAAATGTTTTTCCCGGACAATCCTTCTTAGAAAATCCATCCTGGACAATTCATCCTAGAAAATTCTTCCGAGACAATCCTTCCCGGACAATTCTTCCAGAAAAATCCTTCTCGGATAAGTATTTCAGGAAAATCCTTTCTAAAAAGTTCTTCCCGGACAATTCATGCTAGAAAATTCTTCCCGGAAAATCCTTCCTGGACAATTCTATCAAGAATATTCTTGTCGATTAATTCATTTAGGTAAATCCTTTCCAGACAATCCATCCTAAAAAGTTCATCCCGGAGAATTCTTCCTGAAAAATCCTACCCGGACAATTCATTCAAGAAAATCTTGAAATCAAAAAGAGCTTTTCCTGGACAATTCGAGAAATTCCTAAACAGACAATTTATACTAGAAAATCCTTCCCAGACAATTCTTTCAAGACAATCCTACCCGAATAATTCATTCAGGAAAACCCTTCCCGGACAATTAGTTTAAGAAAATCCTTCCTAAAAAGTTCTTCCCAGAGAATCTTTCCTAAAAAATCCTACCCGGACATTTGATTCAGGAAAATCCTTTCCGGTAAATTGTTTCAAGAAAATCCTTCCCAAAAAATTTTTCCTGGAAGATCCATTTTAGAAAATCCGTCCCGGACAATTCATCCTAGAAATTCCTTCCCGGACAATTCATCCTAGAAAATCCTTGCCGGACAATCCTTCCCGGACAATCCTTCCTGGAAAAGCCTTTCCGGACAGTTTATCCTGTAAAATTCTTCCTGGATAATCCTTCCTAGAAAAAATCCTTCCCCAGGACAATCCTTTGATGATAATCCTTCCCGTCAATTTTATCAAAAAATTCAAATTAAAAATAATAATAATAATACTTTATTTATTATAATAATGATACTAATAACAGTGATAATAATAATAATAATAATAATACTTTAATTATCCATTTTGATCATAATACATGATGTCGGACAGGTCAAACAGAAATTTGAATAGAACGGATATAAAATTACATTACATTTAGATAACTGCTATTTAACTATTTACAAATCTGATAAACATTAGTATTCCAACTCATAATACTATCAAGGTATGTACCTAAAAATTTTTTTTTGAAAAAGAAACATCTGTATCCTTAACTGAGACTTTGCTATTTTAGGAATTTCTGTTCTTGTAAAAAACTGCATACAGACAGTTTTTGTATTATTTACGATAAGGGAGTTCCTTTCACTACAAGTGATAAAGGTTCAATTTTATAATCAGTTCGACTGGAGATTCAGCATCAATTGCTACTGTGGTATATTTAAGAAGGTCATTTATATACAATAAAAATATCAAGGGACCTAGGATAGATCCTTGAGGTACACCGATATCCAAATGTTGGGGAAGGGATTTCCAATCTCCAATTCTAACAATAATTTTTCTAGCCATCACATAATTATGCGTAATCCTAAATTTTATAATTTATTTATTATTATGCCAGTATTAATAGAGTCAAAAACTTTTGAATGATGAAAAGAGAGTGCATCAACTTATCTTCTATCCAATGAGATATAGATAAACTTAAATAGAGCTATGGATGCATTCTCCGTCGATCTTTCAGGTAAGAAAACATGTTGATGATCTGATATAACGTTATGTTTTTGTATATACTTTTTTCTATAATTTTACATATGACAGTTTGGACAGTTATTGGATGATAATTGTCAAGACTTAGAAGGCTGTCTTTTTTGTGTAATGGTATAACAAGTCCTATCTTTAAATCACATGGAATCTATTGAGATACTAGTAATGTCTGCTAGAGTGCAGGCAAAGTAGTGACCTACACTTATAACAAGTTTAGTGAAGAGGGAGCCGACAGCCTCTGAGTTAATATTTCTAAGGGAATTTATGGCATCTATCACATCTTCAGGTATAACTGGCTTAAAATAAAAAGTATTGTAGACATACATTGTTGTATAATTTTTAGAACCACACCCGGTAAAGTGATAATCTATTGCTTTTTTTTGTATTCGTTTTGTAAACAAATTTGCAATTTCATTTTGATATATTTTTTCATTTAATTCAACGCTATCTATCGTAGAATATTTCCGTTTTCCCATTTTCTGTTGCACTGTACAGTTTTGCATTTTTGCTTTTATGTTATTTTTAGCACAATGACATTTTTGCTTTATTAATTTATGTGACACATTTTTTCTTCAAAGTTTTATAATTTACATGATCATCAGGATTTGGAGAATTTTTGTTAAACAAAACAAATTTTAACATCATTACCCCCATCTGTATAAGATTGCCATCAACTCGTGTTTTTTTGTTAATATTACATACATTATAGTACCTAATTTTTTTTATCTGTAAGATCAACACCAGAAATGTTTATATTAGTTAGATATTCATAGACCAATAGAAAACGCCCGTTCTCTAGATGTGTATGTAAACTAGGTAAGTTCATTAGATTGCGATAGATTTCTAAAGCTTATCTTCCTACCATTAAGGTTGTTTGCACATAATGTACATATTATCTAACATTCACAGTATACTTGAATATCGAGCCCTAGATCATAATATAATAAATAAATATCATTTTCTAACTCTTTATTACTTTGCACCGATATTTTTTAAGCAAATAGTATTTCAAACAATAACAATATCTAAAAATAGATCATAGTTTGCTTCAGAAAAGTTTTCTCTCGCATTATGGTTTCGGTATAAAGTACTAGTGCTCTAAAATAATATAAGGTTGTCAAATTTTATTAATATTTGCCTTATCTCTCTTCTAGTATTTTTATTACCGTAGGTGACTACAACAGATACATTACCTGTCGTCACACTGGCTCAAGTAACAAGATCAAAAAAAACCGTTAAAATCCCCCACTCGGTCTAATATCCCTATTCGCGCGGAAATTGATAATCTCAGTTCCCTGATCGAACGTCTAATACCAAAGAATACCTATCAATAAAGAAGTGAAAGCTACGGTATTTGCATGGACCGAAATTTGTACGCGCATGCGCGAATTATATTACTTTGGGCAAGTGCAAAAAGGTATTTGTGCCATGCGCAGTTTCATTCACGGTGGCACAATTACACACTTGCTAATCGTTAGATCACCTGAATGACAAAGGCATAGTCCTGGGTTTAGGGTGATTGAGGACCGTGGTTCGGAGCGCACGATAAACTGTAGGTCCCGTCCAGATTAGCCCTGGTAGTAGAAAAGAGACGTTACAATTAATAGCAAGCAAGCAATTCTGTTTAAAGGTACTATATTTCTGAATAAAGTGCGGATTGTTTGTTCATTTGCTTTATTTTATATTATTTTATTGTAAATATTGCTTTGTTTTCTAAACATATTTATAAAATTAATTTAAATGAATTTTTGTCAGTACCCGATAGGATAGATCAAGAGCGGGGTAAAACGAGTGAAAAGAGTAACGAAGCCGAACTCAGCTGTTATATTAGTTATCCGTCACCTGTCACAAAAATTTTTGCCCTTCCAATATCAAAGAAATTTCGCCGGCTTTCGCTTCTTGGTATATATGTATTCTTTGCTAATACTAAATGAAGCTAGCGGCATGACCGCACCCTTATTTTATCCGCCATTACACTAATTGCATGTTGAATCGAAAGAAAACATCACTCAGGATTTAGTTGTTACATAGATGTAGATATTAAAGAGTTTTTCCTACTTCGATCTCCCTTCACACTAATATTAACACGAGAACTTCTGGGTACACCAGCAACGTAGCGAAGAAGATCTGGATGACTCAAGAAGTTAAATCTCATTATAACAAATTTAACTTCAATAACATCAAACTAAAATTTTTTATGCACTAATTATTTTAACTACATTGAATTCTATTCTCTTGATAGAGACATACGCGATTGGGTGCAGGATATCGGTTAACGTTATTTTTGATAAACTTAACAATAAACTTTTAAGACTTAGGTAACGCCCATCAATCCATAATGCTAATTACAAGTTCTCAGATTTTCCTTTTCATTAAAGGGTATTTTTAAGCAAAGCCTCCTCTACAATCAGTAATATTGCAGAACAAGTACAATATATATAACTCAAATATTACCAAAAATTTACATTTTACTTCGCTTGATTTTACTTAATAAAGAAGCTATTAGAGAAGCATTCAGTTACATACTACATAAATTCTATTCTAACTTTCATTTGTCCTCCCTTTTTAACCCTTCACTTACAGACTTCATTAATACTATTATACTAAGATATTATTATCGTTAAGCAGAAGATTCTTGAGGATGACCTAAGCCGAAAAACGAAATTTTTTGGGTATTCTTGATAACATAATGACACCTCATTTGTTACTGTCCCTTCTGATCCCACTATAAATTATAACCGGAAATGAAGGCCTTCACTCAAACTATATTTTGACACTCTTAATCATTTTAATTCCACATTTTTCTCATTGTGCAATATGATTCCCACTACTCCTTTATAATATGGAATACATAAAATTGATATAGAGTAAGTTTAATTATCCTTTGCCGTTGCGTCATACATTATCCATGAAATGGATGAGACGGAATTATGACGTCATTAACGTATTTCTTGACTAATGTAGATTATTTATTACTGTTGACAGTTAAGTTGTCAAATTTTGGTTTGTTGAGTATTTTTGAATATTTTCGCCTTTTTCAATTAATTGTTCATTGTCAAAATGCCTTCCTGGTATAACGATAAAGAGCAAACTTTAATTTTGAAGTTGATTAATTACTTTTCAAGAGAAAGATATGCTGAAAAACCGCTTTTACCATTAAATGCAGTATACAACGTAAGTATCTACCTATATTATGCAAAATGTAAGTATTTATTGATTTGATTTTATTAAATTTTATAGCGTGTTGCTGATGCTCTACATATCTATTAGAACCGTTCAAAAAATGGTTACTAGTGGAATAGAAACAGATAAAGACTACAAAATCAAAGTTCATGCTGGACATGTTTCTGCTAGAGGATCTTCCATTTTTACCATACATTAATATGCAATAAGAACACGGGTATATGCAAAGTATTCTGCAGATAGGTGCATATTCACTTTTTATTTTGCAATTTTCAAGCTTCAACCTATTTATTTTGTTTCAACAGGAGAACACGTCAAAATTAGATCCCTACAAAAAAAAGATATTAACGGAGTTGAGATATCCTTAAGGTTCTTGGCCGGTGCTTTGGCCAAACTGAAATGAGTGGAGGAAATGCGCAATATCAAATCGAAAATATCTAATGGAGCAATCTGCAGTTAGGCAAAAAAGAATACACTTTTTGCCGGAGTATACAAAAAAACAAAATGACCATTTTTCATTGAAACCAGTAGTCTTAGATGAAACCTGGATTTTCAGTAAAGGAGCATTTAGAAAAAGCTGACAAGAGTCTTTAAAAACTACAAGAAAAAAAACTGGAGAAGGTGTTCGATATATTGTCCTAGATGCAGGTTCTGGGGAAGGTTTTGTGGAAAATACCAGTCTTGTTTTCAAGTCGGGCGATTATCATGATTTAAGGAATTGCACAAATTTTAAAAAATGGTTTACTGAACAACTATTGCCAAACTTGTCTGAGCCTTCACTGATAATCATGGACAATCATTTCGGCCTTGTCGAGAAAATTCGAAATCAAAGTTTCCAGCCTCTCGCCAATCCTTGATTTTAAAATGCTTACAGCGGACGTAAATATTAATATTTTGCTCTCAAATTTTTTTTGATCGTTTTTAAATAACAAAATCTCTCTCGATTTAAGTTAAAATAAAAAAAAAAACAATAAAAATGTCGAACCTGCCTATTACAACTATTGTAAAACATTTTTATATTTAATTTTGTTTATTTATGACAAGAGCCAGCTTTCACGAAATTTTGACCACTACGAATCGTTTCAGTTGTAACATATTCGGTTTATTTACTCTTAACAATTTCCTAATTTCAACCTGCATCTTAAAGGCGCACTTTGATACAGACAAAGACAAATCACCAATCATGATTTACTCTTGATTGTGTTAGTTTTTAGTTTATTTTATTTTCATTACAACATATCATGTATATTTAGTTATTGGTTTCATTAGTGTTCACTTGTTACATTTATGTAAGCTTCCCTTTACCTTTGAGTAATGTTACCTCTATCTTCAGTGTCCTTTTTATTTTTAGGCCGAAACATGTCGCTGCTTAGCCTATTTTGACATTATTTTATTATATATTTTGGTACGATTTTGTGTCATTTTATTTTGAATACCTTTTACCACATTTAAGCATGGATAATTTGGTTTACCTTATTTTCTTAAATTATTAATCAGAATATTCTCAGATTTTACAACTTCATGTACTTATTATATAGAGTGAAACTGAGTGACAACATTTGATATTTTTTACAGTGTTAGAAAAATAATGTACCTACCACTTATAATTTATTTTTGTTATAAATAAATGGGTAATAAAATAGCTCTTACAATTCACACTAATCTACTATATTAAAAGTCATTAACTTGGCTGGTTTTTCAAAAATTATTCGATGTTAACACGTCGATTGCCAGAGTAACCTTTTCAAAAATTTATCGATTCTTAATCGTATTTGATCAAAACTAAAGCTGCTTTTTTTAACTCTATAAACATAAGTTAATGTGAAAAAAATCTCCATTTGTTGCCATAACTTTTTTTATTGTCCAGTCCAACTAGAGAGGAAAACTACACACCAGCATCGTTTTTAACGATCATGTTTTATTCTCCGGATTTAATCTGATTTCCGCAATCATGTTTTGATTAAAAAATCCCGCAATCGTCGTTCCTTCAATATATACTCCATCTCATTTGGGGTTTTTCTTTGACGAAACGCGATTTTTCAAGGACTAAAGCTCCAACCGCAGTTATCATAACAAGATGTTTGTTATTGTCTCTTTCACAAAGCTGAACGCTTAATACGCTTTTTTTATTCATGTCTTCTTTTCTTTCTTTATTTGCTTCTATTTTCCTTTCGGTTTGAGACGGAAATACTTTATGGGGCCGACCATATTCCCGCAGGGTGATGACGATGTCTCACACAACGGCGACTCGTCAAATTTTAAGTAACATGAAAACTAGACCACTAAATATAAAAACTAATCATAATCAATATAAATCACATTTTTTTCAAGTTCTTTAGATGAATATTAATTTTTTTCACAACAAATCTTAACCGGTTGGCAGAATCAAAAAGTAAAATGAAAAGAAAAAATTAAATTTTCTACAAGAATATGACTTGAAATGTTTCATTGAAGAAATCGCCATTTTTGGTGCCTATATTTTTTTAATAAAATTTATATTATTTTTGTACCCAAAACAATTATTTAAAAAAATCCTTACTAGAAAATTCATTCCTGAAAAATCCTCCTTGGACAATTCTTTCGAGAACATTCTTGATAGAAAATTATACCCAGACAATCCTTTTTAGAAAATCCTTTCCAGATAATTCATCCTAGAAAATCCTTCCAGGACAATCCTACCTGGAAAATCCGTCCTGGATAATTCTTCCTAGAAAATTTTACCCTGACCATCCATTCTGAAAAGTCCTTCTGAGGCACTTCTTTCAAAAAAATCCTTCTCGGACAATCCTTTTTGGAAAATTCTTCCCGGACAATCCTACCTGCAAAATACTTCCCGGACAATTATTTCAAGAGAATCCTTCCGAAAAAATCATTCCTGGACAATTCATCCTAGAAAATTCTTCCCGAACAATCCTGGCTGAAAAATCCTTTCCGGACAATTCTTCCTGGAAAATTTTACCCCAATAATCCTCTCTAGAAAATCCTTCCGGACAATTCGTTCAAGAAAATCCTTCCTAGAAAGTTCTTCCCTGACAATCTTTCCTGTAAAATCCTTCCCGCACAATTCATCCTAGAAAATCCTTCCCGGACAATTCTTCCTGAAAAATCTTTCCAGGATAAATTTTCTTGAAAAATTGTATTTGGACAATCCTTCCTGGAAAATCCTTCCCAGACAATTCTTGCAAAAAATCCTTCCTAGGAAATTCTGTCCAGACAATCTTTCCTGGTATATTCTTCCCGGTCAATTCATCCTAGAAAATCCTTCTAGGACAACCATGCCTGAAAAATCCTTCGTGGAAAAATTTACCCGGACAATCCTTTATTGAAAATCCTACCCGAACAATTCCCATCCGTCTCGTTCAAAAAGTAAAAGAAAAAAAAATTTAAAAATTAAATTTTCTGCCAGGATATGACATGAAATATTTAATTTTCCCAAACGCTTTTCCGCAGTCTTCGAAAATACGTTTTAATATATAAAATTTTATTGGAGAAACTGTTAGTTTTAATGATTACATTTTTTTTTATAAAATCCAAATTATTTTTGTTGGAACATTTTTAAACGAACTTCGTAAATCACTTTCATATACAAAAATTCGAAAAATTTACATATTTTTTATAGAAGACTCATTAACAATGCCCTATAAATCTACTTAAAAATTCACGGTAGCTTAAACATCGCTATAAAGTAAAAAAATAATAAAAAAGCAAAGGAATATTTAAGCTTCGCCATTGAACATAACCTCAAAAGGGAGACATTAGCTTATCGGGTCATTAACTTTATGTAAATATCGCAGTGACGAGTCGATAAGTTTTATGATGAGCTGATTCTTTTTTCTTTTATCTTGTAAGAGGATAGGAAAAAAATATGATTAATATTAAATTACTTTTATTGTTTTTAAATAGATACATCATTATCATGTTATTTAGTGCCTAGTTTATTATCACAAAAATAACAGTCAATCTATAGGTGCATCTCAAATGACATTGTTTAATGAATGTATAAGTTTGTTCATTTAACATTTACTTTATTTTAGTGTTATTATCGTATTGGCATTCAAAAAATACTACAATATAAACAAAATTCTAAACCGTGAACATTTTAAGTATCATAATTAAAATTTCGTAACACATAAATTAAATTATGGCCTATTTAATTTTTCAAATTCCATACGATAAGTGCATTATTATTTACATTTTCAAAACATTTAGTGAAAATATAATGAAAATATGTGTTTTTACTAGATGTAATAATACGCACACATATTTTTAAAATATAAATTTATAAATACATTTTATTGCCTATAGAAAACATTTAGTACATATAAAATACATAAGTAAACGGTTTTAAATTTTTGATTTTGACACATATTTAGTAATAATCAGAGGCCAATATCATCAGAATTAAAAATAATATCAGCAGCAGTTGAAACCTTTTTATTGATTTTTTTAATTGACTCAAAATCAGTTATATTTTTACTTTCATTAACCCTCCTAAATATGAGTTCACTAAATATACTCTCCTATTTCATAGACTTATTTGTAAATCTTCTGCTTCTGACTGTCTCGGACATAATTTTCGAAACCAGACCAAACCTAATATTATACTACTAGCTCGAACGACGGCTCGATGGGCCGCCTGTTCTCGCTTATATATTACATGATATGGTTAAAAAAAATTGAAAATTGGTTTTCTACATGTCTAGATACTACAATGAACAAACTTTTAACATTTTCAGTTTTTTTCAACGACCATGTAATAAAATGTATTAATTTTGACAGAAGTTTATTCATTTTGACACAAAACTCTTATCCCCCAACCCCAAAAACCCCCACATACCAATTTTAAATATAATCGGTAAGTAATCATAAATATTGTTCGCCATTCTAGAGTCGCCATTTTGATTTTATTAATTTAGACAAAAAAATCATATTCACCGACCCCAAAAACCCCCACATACCAATTATGAATATAATCGGTCAATAATCATAAATTTCGTCCGCCATCATGAGTTTATTCAATTTGGCACAAAACTCTTATTGTCCTTCACTGAAAACCCCCACATACCAATTTTTAATGGAATCTGTAAATAATCATAAATATTGTTCGCTATTCTAGAGTCGCCATTTTGATCTTATTAATTTTGACAAAAAATTCAAAATCTCCAATCCCAAAAACCCCCCATCAATTTTTTTAATAAAATCGGTCTATTATCAAATCTCGCTTGCAATCTTAGAGTCGCCATCTTGAATTAAAAATTCAAAATTGGTTTTATGAACACACTTTTCAAGTTTCTAAATTTCTTCATCAATCACACAAAGCGCTTCAACCGTTACAAACACAAAAACAAACTCCATGAAAATATATATTAAGGATATGACGACAGTAAGAACAAAAATTTGATCACATAACGAAATACTTACTTGGAATAGATTATTGTTCTGGATCAGAATATAAACAAGTAATAACCTAAAGGGAAAAGGATAAATTATAGTATATAGCTTAGGGCCGGTGGGGACCAAAAAATGAAACACAAAAAAAATAAACCAAACCAAATGTTCGCGAATATTTACTTCGATATTTTTAATCATGACAAAACCTTCCTGTATGTATAATAAAAGAAAAGAAAAATTTATACTTTTTAAAAACCCCCTCTTCCTTACCCAGCGACTACAACGTGTAGTATATATTATTATAAAGTGATGTTATATCCAGGGTGTCGTTCATGCTGCTGGTTAAGGAAGAGGGGGTTTTTAAAAAGTATAATTTTTTTTTTTCTTTTATTATATATACAGGGTGCTGCTGTTGTGGCTGCTGGAACAAAAACATAAAATATTTTTGCGACAAGCTGCCAGTCTGTGCAGATTCAAACCCGACGCTGCTGCCTGTCTGTGCAAATTTAAACACGACGTTGCTGGTTTCGATTTTTTCATTCATCTCTATATATAAGACACTTTCAGCGATAATCTTATCACAGTATGCCTCCGCGTTTCGTGTTACCATATCATCGATATTTGGGTCCTGGAAACGAATTGCACAGTGGGGAGCCCGTTGATCGAGACGACTACATAGCTCAAAAACACGATTACGCGTATACCACCGCCTTTTCAGCCGAAGACGTATTACGAGCCGACGAAAGGGCTGTAGAAGAATTTTGGAGTGATTTTTCCACAACCGGAAATTGGCATTCGCTGATTGGTAAGTTCGGCTATTTTATCATTTGCGGTATAAAACATCTTTTGATTTCTAGGTGCAGCCGGTTTAAAACTTAAGAATATTGTAGAAAAAAACACCGGTGTATTATATCCCGATATGAGTAAGCACGAGAAAAAATACAAAAAATTACCATTACGTGTTGGTTTATCCAAAAGAAGGGGAGATAATGAGCAACGACAAACTGAAGCCCGTGACAAAGAACTATCAGTAAGGCGAGATCCTACACAGGATCCTACTCAACCTACATCTTCTCGTGACGTATCGGATATTGGACAGGATGAGGGATACAGTACCCAAACTGGTCAAGGGAACGCTCCCATGAATACCGATGTAGTAGATGCCGGAGAAGAAATGGGAAATTCAGCTAATATGGAAGGGGTCACAAATCCTACGAACGGAATGGGAGTATTGTACATAATGAAATCGTTGGCCAGTCCCACCCTTACATTTTACAAAAAATCACGTATTATGCATACCTGTGGTTTCGCTTCGAACCGATTTGGTTTTGGACCAAGAGGTAAAGAAAACAACTATATGGGTTTAAGCACAAGCTTAGCGTACGTACCCGTTGATTGGATACCATTTTATTTATCTCCCGCAGAATATTCCATGTTGCCGCTGGGCGCTTTCGTTAAAGAAGTTTACGTAGAAATAATACCAAAGGGAGTAAGATGCTCATTCGACACGGGTACAACATTAACCGGTAGTGCCAATTCCATGCACGTAATTTTTGGAAAACATTGTGTGGGCTTAAATCACAAAATCGAACACGTCAACTTGATCTTGAAAAATGACGAGAAAAAACCGATGACTATAACTTCGGCGTCAAATATCTCGTCGACGGAATTTACAAACAGATTTTACGGAGAAACCGTAAATTATCATTCTAACAAGGATCCAGTTTTCCCCTCATCCTGGGGTGCAAACAGGGCTTTACCCGCATATGCTGTGCTTATGTGTTCAGGTAATGAGAAGTCGAATAGTTATTATATTAAAACTGGATGGCCTCGATTAGATAGAATTATCGAGAGGTACAATCTCAATGAACATATCAATACACCGTGCGTAAAGTATACGTACAGGCCTAGAAACGGAATTTTGAAGCATCTTTACAATTCGTCGGTGGTACCGAATAAAGTGAAATTACTTTCCGGAAGGCTTGACATTGGAGTTAAAGAAACTCAGTTTCTGCAAGATCATAATTTTCAAAATACTCATCTGAGTTTCGCGCCATGCCGAGAAAAAGACAGCCAAAAATTCGGTTACGAGAATATAATCGAAAAAAATTTTATGACTGGACACCCGAACAATAAGTCGCATACGTTATCTCAGCCACAAGTACACATTGGAATCGACCCGGTCCAGTCCAACGCACCTGCCGACGCGAATCAAAATTGGGTAAACGCATCGGCAGAATATGAAATTGTTGCATCGTGTGTGATCGGTATTCGTACCGACTTAATGTATGCGGACGGAATGTATGCCAATAAATTGGCATTTCCATCGGCGACTAAACAAAATAATCATAATTATTTCATTTCTCAGAATCATGTCGGTGGACATTATTGTGAAAACTGGCAAGGTCAATATAACATAGGTGATTGAAATAAAATGTTACAAGTATTTTAATAAATTTATTCGTTAACAATAATTGTTTGAATTATTCCATACAATTTCCATAATTGATACAATGCTAATGGGTGCAAATGTTTATTAAAATTAGATAATAAAGTACACGTGTCCCATGTATACCGATACATGCGATTATTAAAAATATCGTTATTCGGAAAGACCTCTGTATTAGTCGTTACAATCACCGGAGTTCTATCTATTTGAACATGGGATTGATACTTGATATTAGCCATACAGGGGTCTCCCGCTAATAACATTTTACAGGTATCATAGGCGGACGGTTCGCAATTCGGTTCGTCCCATATCAAAATTCGTTTATCCACGCAATCCTGCAGCGGAAATTGTGAATATTTATTAAAATTAGCGATTTGTCCTTTAACTAAGCACAGGGAAGCGCAAATTTTGGCGAAAAGGGTTTTTCCCGCGTTGCTCGGTCCCTTTATTTGAATACAATTTTTCTTTTCTTCTTTGCGATCCAAAATGTTGTAAACAACGCTCAAAAATTCTTTGATATATTCCTCGTGGTAATTACATTGATAGGAAATTAATTCCGATAATTTGGAAGCCGATTATTCGACGGAATAATAATAATCATACACGTGACCCGATGTGCAATCAAAAAGTGGCTGCGAATTCAGGTAAAATTCGATGAGTTCATTTATAGTTTTATTACAAATCGATCTCTGAAAAATGTCGATAGCCGTTAAATAATCGGTGTCCGTTCTGCCAATTCTTTTTAATTCCGTATTATCTATCCACTGTGCGGTTTTACAAGAACTTAGTAAGGGACAAACCGGGAATTTTTCGAAAAATTGTAAAATTTGCGTAATTTTCGAACCTTTTTGACGTTTTGATGGGACGTTATTTTTTGTCTTACATCTTTTAGTAGATTCTGCAGATTCCGATTTCTCTCCACCATCAACGGTGTCACCACGAATTGCACAGATTTCGTCATCTTCGTCCAAATCTGCTCCTTGACTACCTTCTTGGTTTCCTTCAATGGTATCAATTTCAGTTGGACCAGGTATTTCCCGTCGGGTGCCGGCAAAGAAATAGTAGAGACAGAGTCGGGGTTGTAGAAACATATAAATTCCGAGATTTCGGAAATATTCTGTAAATAAAAAAATGCCAGAATGCGAAAAATACCAAATTTAAATAAATGTATTTACCTCCTCGCAACTCTCCGCTCCACTGAGCTCGTCGTTTTCTTCTAAGAAATCTGACTCCTTGGAATATACTACATCGACAGGTCCCTGCTGTCCACCCGCAATCATGGACGAAGTGGAGGTGGTTCCAGTTGGGGCTTTCATGATAACTGATGATGAGGAGTTGTCCGTAGTATCGCTGTTTTGCCAATTGGCTAACCAGGTCAAAGCCTTGTTGGTAATTTTCGATGGGAATGACGTCGTGGCAAAATCTTCTTCTGAGACGAGCTCTTCGTCGGGGTTCCCAGATTCCAAATTCTCCAGGATCCTCCTCAAAATCCTCATTAATGGTAATATCGGGTGTCCAAATTGTAGTAGCCAATTCTTCGAACAATTCTTCAACAGGGTCCACAATTCCATCGGAGTCTGCCATATCTCTTGTATCAAATTTAAAATCTCGTTTACGTTACAACACTCGGGTTCGTCAATAATTTTGTCCGCCATTAGTTAAAAATTCGGCAGCTAATACCTGGTTCATGTATTTTAAGTTACAGGATATACAATCTTCGATTTTAACGTACTGAATACACCGTTGCTCGCAATGGGCACAGTATACTTGTTCGACGTACTGTTCGTTTAAAACTTCTTCCGGTTTAATAATGGCTGGATGATAACAAATAATTGTGTGATGCTCGATCAGTTCCTGCCAATCGACAGGATTAATTCGGCTGCTACAGCTGCGGCAAACTTCTACACTTGCTTCTTCGCAAATGTCTTCCGGGCCAAGACCTTCGTCGACAATTGGATAATCTCCAAAGTTATTTCGGAATCTGCACAGACTGGCAGCTTGTCGCAAAAGCATTTTATGTTTTTGTTCCAGCAGCTACAACAGCAGCACCCTGTATATATAATAAAAGAAAAAAAAAATTTTTACTTTTTAAAAACCCCCTCTTTCTTACCCAGCGACTACAACGTGTAGTATATATTATTATAAAGTGATGTTATATCCAGGGTGTCGTTCATGCTGCTGGTTAAGGAAGAGGGGGTTTTTAAAAAGTAAAAATTTTCGAACAATAAATCCTGGAAAATTCTTCCCGGACAATATTTCCTGGAAAATTGATTCCGGACAATCCTTCCTAGAAAATTCTTCCCAGCCAATCTTTCGTGATAAATCCTTCTCGGATAATTCATTTAAGGAAAGTTTTACCGGACAATCTTTCTTAGAAAATATTTCCCGGACAACTATCTAAAAAATTCTTTCCGGGCAATCGTTCCTTAAAAATTACTTCTGGACATTCTTTCGTGGAAAATCCTTCCCGGATAATTCGTTCAACAAAATCCTTTCCGGACAATCCTTCTTGAAAAATATTTAGAAAATATTTCCCGGGCAATCCTTCATAGAAAGTAATTCCAGGACAATGATACCTGAAATATCCTTTCCGGAAAATCCTTCCAGAACAATTCGTTCTAGAAAATTCTTTCCGGACAAACCTTCCTAGGCAATCTTTCCTAGACAATACTTCCTGGAAAATCTTTCTTGGAAAATAATTCCCGAACAAATCTTTCAAGAAAATTCTTCTCGGACAATCCTTCCTAGAAAATATTTCGCGGTCAATTCTTCCCGGACAACCTTTCCTAGAAAATCTTTCCCGGACAACTTTCTAAAAAATTCTTTCCGGGCAATCGTTCCTTAAAAATTACTCCTGGACATTCTTTCGTGGAAAATCCTTCCCGGATAATTCGTTCAACAAAATCCTTTCCGGACAATCCTTCTTGAAAAATATTTAGAAAATATTTCCCGGGCAATCCTTCATAGAAAGTAATTCCAGGACAATGATACCTGAAATATCCTTTCCGGAAAATCCTTCCAGAACAATTCGTTCTTGAAAATTCTTTCCGGACAAACCTTCCTAGACAATCTTTCCTAGACAATACTTCCTGGAAAATCTTTCTTGGAAAATAATTCCCGAACAAATCTTTCAAGAAAATTCTTCTCGGACAATCCTTCCTAGAAAATCTTTCGCGGTCAATTCTTCCCGGACAACCTTTCCTAGAAAATATTTTCCGGACAATTCTTCCTGGTCAATCTTTCCTAGAATATCTTTTCCGTACAATCTTTCCTAGAAAATCTTCCGTAGGCCATCATTTCTACAAAGTTCTTCTTAGACAATCTTTCCTGGAAAATCTTTCTCGGACAATCCTTTGTGGATAACCCTTCTCGAACAATTATTTCAAGATAACCGTTCCCGGGCTATCCTTACTAGAAAGTTCTTCCCGGACAATCTTTCAACAAAACCCTTCCTGAACAGTACTTCCTAGAAAGTTATTACCAGACAATCCTTCTTCAAAACTCCTTCCCGGACAATCCTTCCTGAAAATTCTTTCCCGGACAATTCTTTAATGACAATTCTTTTTTGAAAATCATTCCCGAACAATTCTTACTGGAAAATCCAGCTTGGATTATCCTTCCCGGATATTCCTTCTGGAAAATCCTTCCAGAAAAATCCTTCCCGAAAAATTGTTCCCAAACAATCGTTCGTGGAAAATTATTCCTGGAAAATTCTTCCCCAACAATTCATTATGGATAATCTTTCCTGGTCAATCCTTCCTGAAAATTAATTTCCGGACTATCTTTCGTGGAAAATTCTTCCCGGACAATTCTTTCAAGGAAATCCTTCCCGGACAATCCTCCCTAGAAAATCTTTCCTGTACAGTGCTTCCTAGACAATTCTTTCTAGAAAATCTTTCCCGGACAATTCTTGCTTGAATATCCTTCCCGGGCACTTATTTCAAGAAAACCCTTCCCGGAAAATTCTTCACAGAAAGTTCTTCTCTGATAATTCTTCGTGGAAAATCTTTCCTGGACATTTTTTATTGGAAAATCCTTCCTGGACAATTCTTTCAAGAAAATCCTTCCCCGACAATCCTTCCCAGAAATTCTTTCCTGGACAGTGCTTCCTAGATAATTCTTTCTAGAAAATCTTTCCCGGGCAATTCTTGCTTGAATATCCTTCCCGGGCAGTTATTTCAAGAAACCCCTTCCCGGATAATTCTTCTCAGAAATTTCTTCTCTGATAATTCTTCCTGGAAAATCTTTCCCGTACATTCTTTCTTGGAAAATCCTTCCGGGACAATTTAAAATCCTTCCGGGACAATTTTTTCAAGAAAATCCTTCCAGGAAATCCTTCCTGAAAAATTATTACTGAACAGTCCTCTCTGAAGAATCCTTTCCAGATAATTCTTCCTGAAAAATTCTTCCCGTACAATACTTCCTGGAAAATTTTTCTCTGACAATACTTCCTGGAAAATCCTTTCAAAAATTCGATTCATAATATTATGTTTTTTTGTTTAAAACAAAACATGGAATTAGTTGTATTTTGACACCAAATCCCTAGGATACAACCAAAAATCAATTACATTCGGTATTCACATATCGCTATCCAGTGTACCTGCGACGGCAGAAGCCTTGTGTGTTTGCGGACGAAAAAGAGCAGTATCGTTGTAACGCTCTTTGCGTCGTTAAACGGTGGTTTGGCGCCTTTTGTCAAGGTTTCGGGTTTCCTCGGGCGCCACCTTCCGTTTTGAGTGTGAAGGCCACTTGCACGGGCAGTGTCAGTGGAGAAAGAATACTCCAGGGGTCATTTATGGTATTGACCAATGCGTTTTAGGCCAGTAGGGCGGGCTTTACTTGCTCCACTGGGTTGAGGACCTGGGTATTCGCTGCGTTGCTGGTGATACTCGTAAATATGAAAAATAAGTAAGAATAATAACAAAAGCAAATAAATAAAAATCCAAGTGGTACGGTAAACAGCTTTATTAATTAACTAAAAATAACACAGGAATCGGGAAAAAAGGGAAAAGGAGGGCGTGCAACAAGTTTCAATACCAAAGCATTAATTGCGGGGACTACATACAGGTTATTCAAGCGAGTCAAGCAGGGTATATGCAAACTAAAGCAAATCAAGCGTAAAGTCACGGTTTAAGATATAATGGAAAGACGAGACCAGTCGTAAGCGCACCGAACCACGATAAACGGCCGATTTAAATACAAATCTTGTTTTTAGAATTTCCCTATCGTCCGTTGACGGTTAGTACGCGGTGACGGATAGTGCAGCGTACCAAAAGACACAGGAATCACTTTCTGTCAGTTTCCCTTCTCAACGCAACGACGGATAGTGCAGCGTACCAAAAGACACAGGAAGCACTTTCTGCCGGTTTTCCTAATTTTTAACGCCGCGACAGATAATGCAGCGTACCAAAAGACACAGGACGCACTTTCTGTCGGTTTTCCTAATTTTAACGCGGCGACGGATAGTGCAGCGTACCAGAAGACACAGGAAGAACTTTCTGTCGGTTTTCCTACTTAACGCGGCGACGGATAGTGCAGCGTACCAGAAGACACAGGAAGCACTTTCTGTCGGTTTTCCTACTTAACGCGGCGACGGATAGTGCAGCGTACCATAAGACACAGGAAGCACTTTTTGTCGGTTTTTCTAATTTTAACGCGGCGACGGATAGTGCAGCGTACCAGAAGACACAGGAAGCACTTTCTGTCGGTTTTCCTACTTAACGCGGCGACGGATAGTGCAGCGTACCAGAAGACACAGGAAGCACTTTCTGTCGGTTTTCCTACTTAACGCGGCGACGGATAGTGCAGCGTACCAGAAGACACAGGAAGCACTTTCTGTCAGTTTCCCTTCTCAACGCAACGACGGATAGTGCAGCGTACCAAAAGACACAGGAAGCACTTTCTGCCGGTTTTCCTAATTTTTAACGCCGCGACAGATAGTGCAGCGTACCAAAAGACACAGGACGCACTTTCTGTCGGTTTTCCTAATTTTAACGCGGCGACGGATAGTGCA
Source organism: Neocrepidodera transversa (assembly GCA_963243735.1). Classification (NCBI taxonomy): domain Eukaryota; kingdom Metazoa; phylum Arthropoda; class Insecta; order Coleoptera; family Chrysomelidae; genus Neocrepidodera; species Neocrepidodera transversa. The sequence goes on along the minus strand of OY725337.1, from coordinate 37,778,111 downwards.
GCGTACCAGAAGACACAGGAAGAACTTTCTGTCGGTTTTCCTACTTAACGCGGCGACGGATAGTGCAGCGTACCATAAGACACAGGAAGCACTTTTTGTCGGTTTTTCTAATTTTAACGCGGCGACGGATAGTGCAGCGTACCAGAAGACACAGGAAGCACTTTCTGTCGGTTTTCCTACTTAACGCGGCGACGGATAGTGCAGCGTACCATAAGACACAGGAAGCACTTTCTGTCGGTTTTTCTAATTTTAACGCGGCGACGGATAGTGCAGCGTACCAGAAGACACAGGAAGCACTTTCTGTCGGTTTTCCTACTTAACGCGGCGACGGATAGTGCAGCGTACCAGAAGACACAGGAAGCACTTTCTGTCGGTTTTCCTTCTTAACGCGGCGACGGATAGTGCAGCGTACCCTAAGACACAGGAAACACTTTCTGTCGGTTTCCCTTCTCAACGCAACGACGGATAGTGCAGCGTACCAAAAGACACAGGAAGCAGTTTCTGCCGGTTTTCCTAATTTTTAACGCCGCGACAGATACTGCAGCGTACCAAAAGACACAGGACGCACTTTCTGTCGGTTTTCCTAATTTTAACGCGGCGACGGATAGTGCAGCGTACCAGAAGACACAGGAAGAACTTTCTGTCGGTTTTCCTACTTAACGCGGCGACGGATAGTGCAGCGTACCATAAGACACAGGCAGCACTTTTTGTCGGTTTTTCTAATTTTAACGCGGCGACGGATAGTGCAGCGTACCAGAAGACACAGGAAGCACTTTCTGTCGGTTTTCCTACTTAACGCGGCGACGGATAGTGCAGCGTACCAGAAGACACAGGAAGCACTTTCTGTCGGTTTTCCTTCTTAACGCGGCGACGGATAGTGCAGCGTACCCTAAGACACAGGAAACACTTTCTGTCGGTTTTCCTAATTTTAACACGGCGACGGATAGTGCAGCGTACCAAAAGACACAGGAAGCACTTTCTGTCGGTTGTTATAACTTAACGCGGATCGTAGAAAAATAATAACGAAGAATTAATCTAACAATTAACATTAAATACTTAATATATACTATGTCTCACCGGTCCTATCCTGGATGGTTTCCCTGGTCAGCGTGTTGATCCTGCTAGCGGCTCGAAGAAGACTCAATTTTAATCTCCGAAAACTAGAACGCCCGATTCTCTCTATATCCCACTCCTTTGCGACGGACGAGGAGGGGATCAGCACATGCGCGATACCGGAAAGTAATGACTTAGAATATTTCTCGAATTTTTGATTAATTACGGATTAAAACTTAGAATATTCTCACGAATTTCAAAACTAAAGACTTAGAATATTTTCCGAATTTTGCTTAACTACGGATTAAAACTTAGAATATTTTCACGAATTTCAAAACTAAAGACTTAGAATATTTTCCGAATTTTTGCTTAGCTACGGATTAAAACTTGGAATATTTTCACGAATTTCAAAACTAAAGACTTAGAATATTTTCCGAATTTTTGCTTAACTACGGATTAAAACTTAGAATATTTTTCAAAACGAAAATTATATTAATAGTAAATAGTACCTTTCTCGACGGAGCTAATGATTCCTTCGACTGCTCTGGCCCAAGCGGTAGACACAACTGAATTTTATTTCGCGATTCTTCCTTCAAGTTACCCTAATTCGCGCTTGCGTATAATCGGAATCACGGACTTAGTAGATTTTACTTAAATTTATTTTAATTCAAAAATACGGACTTAGAAAATTTCACGAAATAATTTTAATTTATACTTAGAATAGCTCACCCGGTATATCGTATCCTACGGCAGCTGCTGGGTAGTCGACTGGCTCTGGCGGTGTCTGCGAACTAACTGACGGCTGATTCAATATCGCGATTGATTCTCGATCGATCGTTTCTACATACGGTGTCGAGAGGGGAGGACTCGATGGCTCCGTTAGCGGTATTATTTATTTACACATTTAAGATATGGCATGGATTTATTAAAATCGCGGAATTATTAAAACTTGATTTTGGATGGTAATTGAAATCATTATTATTTACATAAAATGTTTCGCGGATCTTTAATAACTAAAAAAAAATCTGATGTGGCCAACACATGACCTCTCGCCATTTTTGAATCAAAAATCTACAGGTTAACACAAAAAAGTATGAAAAAAAATTACTTTTTTGTAAATCTGGCAACAATGGCCAAAGTTTTGAAAACTTTAATAATACGAAAATAAACTGTAGTGTATACAAAATAAATGTGTAAAACTTTATTGCCTTTTTGTATAATAATGACATCATCACTCATAGCAACTGCCACTTCCGGTTGTCCGATTGGCACCAAAATCTAAACAGATCTAATCTAGGGTATCAGAATCCTATGTGCAAAATTTCAAATTTTTTTATTCAGTAGTTTTTGAGTTATCGTTACTACAACATTCATCCAAACACACACACACACTAACACACACACACACACTAACACACACACACACTAACACACACACACAGACATCATCGCGAAAATATCAAAATCGTATTCTAGGGACCCCAAAACGTGTTTATCCATTGAAAACTCACTACCCAATTTTTAGCATGATTCCTATACCTCTCTTATCTGAAGGGCGAGAGGTAAAAAGGTGTATACTATAACAAAATTTAAAGATTACGGGTTCATGAAAATTAATTTTGAAAGGTACTGGCGATTTATTTAATATATAGGCAGAGGTCTCGCGGAATTAATCAAAAAAATATGTTTGGTAACGAAAACTTCGGTACATCGTTTTAATTAAACTGCATCGTCAGCCTAGAAATATCCGATTTGTGTTCAATTAATAAATATGAAACAACATGTTAGTACCTAGTACAAAGCTGGTGATTTGCCGATGGCGGAAACATATACACAACGTATTTATACCTTAGAAATTGTTTGAATAAAATTTTATTAATTTGACAAAAATATTATTCCGGTTAGGTATTTTTTGTAAAAATTTACTATTACTCATTTTGATTTTTTTGTCAATTCTTTTACAATAGTATTGTATTATTAATTAACTAAAATTATAGTCAATTGCTTAATTATAAATTCTTCAGTAATTACTAAATTGTAACTGTTCCAAGTATCTATTATTTTTCGTATTAAATATTTATTGATAAAAAAAATTACTTATTTAACCGATGTGTAAACGTGGTCTGTATATTTACATTGCTAATTATGTCCGAATGAAGATATGACATGACTAAGAATAAATTGGCACAGTAACAAAGCTGAGACCTAGATGAGACGGATATATATGGATGTGCCCCGGATGATAGTTATAAACCTTTGTGTTTACTTCAAATTGTGTAAATATTAATGAGATTTTCGCTTCAAAAATTCAACTAGTTATGAAAAGAAAGGGATAATATTTGAATTTATCTACTTGATATCTTTTTTTATTGTTCAATAAGGAAAACTTTTTTTTTGATCTAATAAAAACGAAATAATTTTTCAAAAATAGTTATTTGTATGCCTAGGCCGCGAAATACCTTTTTGGCGGACCGAAATGAAGATTATCGCCGAGGCCGCTTGCGGCCGAGGCAAGATAATCTTGAGGTCGCCAAAAAGATTCGTGGCCGTGGTATACACTATTTTTCGTGCAATCGTTAAAATTATGAAATTAGTCCTTTGCCAATAAATATATTATTGCTTGAATATCAACAGCAGTTCAATTTAATTGACAAAATCACAGCTGCTATGGAAATTACAGTGTTTGACTATACAGTTCTTGACAAAACGCAAATATATCTGACATTTTTAGTGATATTTCAGTATCTTGTTGCTTCAACTTCTAGAATAAGTACAAGTAATAATACAAACTGTACAATTACAATTAATACGTATCTTGAATAATATAAGTATGTATTTGTTAATTTAAAAATTAATACTCTGTTTAATAAAAATAATAACATTGTTGTGACGGTCGAATTTAAGCGCACATTATTTTTAAAACATTGACCGTGAATTCTTGCTAAAACATTGTTAAATTGTACAACTAACCTTGTTTATCTCTATGAATCAAATTCTTAGCTAGGTGCATTCGACTTTTCTTTTGAAGACCCTGGTTTAGGACTTCTTAAATAGCTGCCAGTAGTTGTCTTCAGTGACAATTATCCATATTTTTGAACGTCTATAATGACGTATATTTACACATTTTATTCCACTCTCCTTTTCCATTTATTTTTGATTACTTATTTCGATTTTAGTTATTGTTGTTTTGTAGGTTAACTTTAATGTATTTTGTTTTTATTGCTACAGCCGAGATTATACCTTGAATTTATTTGGCCTAATTTTATTCGAAAGTCTGGTGTTGTAAGACAGCGATCCAATTTCGCACGCAGGTCAATCTTTGGCGTATACATTTTTCAGTTTTGTTTTTAGTGGTAATCTTGGAAATTTTGGATTTCTTTTTCCGGGTCAATTAGAATTTTTATTTTGAGTTATTTTCATCGATTTTATTGTGGACATATTTTTGGGAGGATCAGTTAGCTGTTTTTAGTCGACAGTTAGCAACTGTCCGTTTTGTGTCATATGTCTGGTTCGTCTTCTTTGAGAGGCAGACATCTCAGGAGGGCTTTTGCCGGTACTTGTGTCTCGCGGAGCTGTCAAAAACGTGATAGTGAAAATCCATTTTATATATGTGGTAATCTCGCCATCCTCTCGTAGGGATAATAAATGGATTTCAGTTAGTAACGCTGCATTTGGTGGGCCTAATATTTTTGGTTATTTCTTGGTGGAAGTTGGATTTTGGAGGCCTTGAAGCGTTAACCCTTGTTGGGGGATTTATTCACCTTTTTCTGACACTCTGTTTTGGAGAACCCTTCCCAAAAGGAGGTATGTACATTTTATTATCCACGTATTTTCATTCAGATAAATTAATCTTGTTTTTATTTTATTTTTTTTATATCAGGTTATGTCATACCTTTTGGTATATTTGCTTTATGATTTTAACGCATAAGCGTTAGTGCTATTAAGTAATAATAGTAGGTTTTTGTTTGCTTTTTCTTTAGGATTATTTTTTGAACCACGGGGTTTTGTTTTGCCAGAAAGGCAATATTTTTTAAGTAGGGTTCAGATTATAATCTTGGTTTGTGTTTTTAGGGTTTTATTGTTTGGCTATTTTTGTGAAAACAACTGGACTTCAGTCTTGGACCACTATCTTGATCCATGCGAAGTGTCTGTTTAACGTCCTGTTTTCACCTTCAGTGGTTTGGCGGATTGACGGTTGGAAGCACACCGTTAGATTACATCTGTACATTCATCCTGGAATTCTCCTCGATAGAAAACCAGCTGCTCAGAGAGTAGTTCTCCACCACCCCCCCCACGAAGGAGGAAACGATAAGTGTTTTAATTTTTATTTACTTTCATATTTTCTGTCTACGATAAGTTGTTTAATTTTTATTTACTCTGATATTTTCTGTCTTATTGGAATCCTTATACTTTGTTTTTAGAAAAACATACTCACGTAACTCACTTGTAAAATTTACATAAATGTTTACTTAAAATTTATCTTCAACAAGCGCCATGAGCCTTCAGCTCTGATGAACAATTTATTTTGTGATATATTTGTTGCGGTACAGTGTGGATTATAAGATTTATTTTCCTATATATTATAAGAATTTGATGTAAGCCCTGGTACCAGCGCAGACAGGAATTGTCTATTGTACTATTATATCGTTTAAGGGTTATTTGTCACCTATGTTAATGTGTAGAAGTTTATGTTAAACTGTATCAATACCATGCTCAATTGTTTACTACCTACGCACTACTTGTGGCTTGCCAAGTAAGTTATAGTGTCCAATTCAACTAGAAATTTTGGTCGTTTTTTAAATAAATTTGTAACGTGAGTAAGGACTGTTTTATTCTTATCCTGATCTTTGTTAGGTTTACTAGGGATATTTGACTAGGTTGGCTCATGTAAACTTAACTGGCGCCCTTTTATATAATTTTTCTTGACTATTAATTAGTTGTGGACTCACTCCCATCTCCACTGCAGTGAAACCGGAGCCTTTAAGGTTGTCCATCAGACGGCCGAACTCATGTGACCTTTTGTTTATTAGATTTATTTTTAAATTTGGCTACCTCTAAGTTAGGGCACTTTAGAGGGGAATAGTAAGGTTACATTGTTAGATTCGTATTGTAGAAATGAGAAATTTGAAAGTGACCTTTGCTTTTTCGGCCGTTACCATGGGCAACGGCTGCGAAATTGAATTTCGCGGCCGCTGTGGAGAACGCGAAGTACTCACTTCGCGTACGATTGCACGAAAATGATTTTTTTTCTAGGTTAAGACCAGATTTATTAAAAAAAAAACAAAAATATTCTCTAATTGAATGGTATGCATAAATGTATAAGCCAGGAAGAATAAACGTATTAATATAAGTCACTGAACACACAAATAAAGAGCCAAAGGCAGAGTAAGCTGAAGTGTAAAATTAAATTTCATTCCTGTTAGATATTTGCTAATATTTAGCGTATACGGTTATATGCTATAATATCACCAAATAAATCGTAAATAAATCATTTAATAGTATTTCTTTTTATTTATGGAAAACTTTATAATTTTTTGTTTTACAAAAAAAAAGTACAATTTGGAATCAAAAGTATATTAGCCTTCCAATATTAAACACAAAACAACCTCGGGCCACTTTCACCCTCGTTGTATATACGCGAATTAGAATTTCATAAATACACCGATTGAATTCAGGGATGTATAATAGGGTTTGTTCCCTTCTCACATTAAACCCTGTGAATGTGTACTCAAGGACGATTACCGAGTTCATTTTATTTCCCTTTTGGCGCTGAAGGGCACGTACATGTAAATTCATTAATATAAATTAGGTGGCGAGCTCTCGAATCATCACGTATGAAAACATATAATAAGTAGGTGTCAAGGATTATAAACAATTTATTTGTCATATGCAACAAAAAATGGAATCTACTTTGTAGAAAGTTCTTCCGGGACATTCTTTCTTGGGAAATCCATCCTGGATAATCATTCGTGGAAAATCCTTCCTGGACAATTCTTTTAATAAAACCCTTTCTACAAAGCTCGTCCGAGGCAATCCTTCCCGGTAACTCCATGCCGGATTATCCTTCCTGAAAAATTCTTCCCGGACAATCTTTTGTAAAATTTTTTTACTAAAATTATTCTCGGGCAATCCTTCCTTGAAAATATTTCCCGCACAATTTTTACTGAAAAGTCCATCATAGAAAATCTATCCAAGACAATTCTTCCTAAAAAGTTCTTCCCCGGCAATCGTTCCTGGAAAATTATTCACGAACAATCCATTTTAGAAAATCTTTACCAGTCAATCCTTCCTGAAAAATACTTCCAGGACAATCTTTCATGGAAACTTCTTCCCGGACAATTCTTTCAAGAAAATCCTTCCCTGACAATCTTTCCTAGAAAATCTTTCCCGGACAATTCTACTCAGAAAATTCTTTCTAAAAAATTTTTCCACAAAAATTCTTGCTGGAAAATCCTTCCCAGACAGATATTTTAAGAAAACTGTTCCCGGACAATTCTTCCTAGAAAGTTCTTTCCGGATAAGTCTTTCTGGAAAATCTTTCCTGGATAATCTTTCTTGGGAAACCTTCCGGGACAATTCTTTTCAGAAAATCCTTCCGGAACAATCGTTCCTAGAAAATCTTTCCCGGACAATTTTTCCCGGACAAACTTTCCTAGAAAATCTTTATAGGGCAATCGTTCCTGGAAAATCCTTCACAGACAATTTTTTCAAGAAAATCCTTCCCGAACAGTCCTTCCTGGAAAATGCCTCCTGAAGAATCCTTTCCGGATAATACACTTATTGAATTCAGAGATGTATAATAGGGTTTGTTCCCTTCTCACTTTAAAACCTGTGAATATGTACTTAAGGACGATTACCGAGTTTATTCCACTTCCCTTATATATATAATAAGTAGGTCCCAAAGATTGTAAAAAATTTATTTGCCGTATGAAAAAAAAATAATTTACTTTGTAAGATTTGTCGTGGGGAAGCTGTACAGCTGGGAAAATTTGTCCGCAAAGAGTTGCCTGGGAAGAATTCTTCAGATAAGGATTATCCGGAGAATGATTATCGTAGGGAAGGGATGTCGTTGTGAAATAATCGTTGGGAAGATTTGTCCAGGAAGGTCTGAGAAAGTATTATGGAGGGAAAGATTCTCTAGGAAGAATTATCCGGAGAAAGATTGTTGTAAGGAAGAAATGTAGCTCAAAACTATTATCGCTGGGAACATTTGTCCAGGAAGAATTATCCAGGGAAGGATTGTCCGGGAAGAATTGCCGATGACATGATTAATCCAGGGAAGGATTGTCTAGTGAAAAATACGTAACCCATCGAAAATATCTCAAACTGAGACGAATAATGGAGGCGGGATGTAAACGTCGCGGCTTAGGTAAGAAGTAAGAGAGGAGATGAAAAAAGTTAGTTATCGACTCGCGGGGTATCTGGAAGTATCAAAGAAAAAAAATTGCTCCACCGTTGATTGAATATATTTTGGTAATCAAGAATTAATAGTCGACAATTTCTGGAAATCTTGCTCTTTGTTTTTGAAAATAAACAAATTGGTATAAAATCAGTGACTGCTTTTACCGAAACGGAGCTTTTTTTACAAACCATAAATATGAAAATCCATCCCTATCCCATATTTATTTATACGCATACGTCGAGCAAGAGTCAAAATTGCGGCACGCTTAGATATCCTGTGGGAACTTCGGAGAGATCCCGACTGCCGGACTAATAACATCCCAGGAGCCAGACGTGGCTCTACTATATCAAAATATATGGCAAAAACCTTTACCCTGGCAAACACGGAACGACTTTCTCAAAAGCGCAGTTATACGTATGGGTCCCGTGAGCTATACACCCTCCAGCGGTGGTTACTGTAAAACTTTTTTTGCGTATATATACGTGAGCGGCATAAAGGTATATGTAATTAGGTATGTTATAAAAGATGATGAATATTAATAGACGATTTATATCTTTTTCAGTATAATGTTCCATTTAACAGTTATTTAAAAATAGTAACACTATTTTTCTTTGCAGGGGTCTATCCACATTTATTATATAATTTGGAACGACCCTAAATGTACTCCTCAGACTGATGTTAGTGTATTATTTAGTAATTCCACAACACTTTGTACTTTCCTGCTTTACAGATTAAGTTTGTCGGTTGTTTATTTTTTTTCTACCCTGTTAGTTGCAAATATAAGTAACTAAAATGATCATTTTTGGAGAGTATATTTATTCAACTTTATTCGCGAGTTAACTAATAAAAATAATAACAAAATCAAGTACCAAACAAAAAATATATTATTTCTAGTGTATTATTTTTTACAAAATTTGGCCAAGTGAAGTATCAAGACAATATGAGAAAAAGACTCTGTATATATATTTTTTTATTATTAATATTATTATTTAACACATTTATTTAATATTAGGATAAAAACATTTATATACTTATATACTTGGGTCAACCTCTAAATAATACAGGGTCTTTGACTGATTATGTATTGGTTATATACAGGGTGAACCATTTATTTGATAATATTATTTAAAAAATATTTTATGACATTTAAAACAATAAAAACGTATCATATAAATGGTTTGATCTGTATAATATTTTTTCCTTATATAAAAGTAATTAAAATTAAACAAAAAACTATAGAATTCTAAATATTAGCACCAAACAATTTTTTTTGCATCTTGAATATAATTTCATACATAAAGTAACAATTGTAGTAGACAAAAAAATAAAAACATAATATTCTCATTTTTTGACAATTGATATTCAAATTTATATGTAAATGACTAAATTTCCTCTACATTTTAAATTGAATTGTTGTAGAGCTAACTAGCAATAAACCTAATCATGCATTATTAAAATTAACAAAACTTGTTATGACTTTTCTTAACAATAACACTTATTAACAAAAAGTATATATTTAGTACCTCTCTCCTTTTACATTATTGTATTGATATAAGACAAAAAAGCAGATGCTGCATTTGCATAAAATATCTCCTTCTTGGAGCACTTTTACTCCCTTGGAGTTTTCAGGATTAGAAATAAAGGATATAGTATTATCTGGCGACAACTTCCACAATTTTGAAAGCATTTGATCTTGTTTTATACAGAACAATTACATAAGAAATCTTACGTAAAAATACAAATAAAACTTTAGAATCACACTTATTTTTCGGTAAAACATCAACTTGAACAATCACAAATTGTCTATGTTAAAATGATATATATCCTACTTCTTACATTCGGATCGAGACGGTCCACTTGACCACGAAGCTCCAAATAACCAGCCAAGCTATGTGAAAAGATGGACCAGCTTTAGAAGAATACGATCCTGTAGAATACCTGAAAAGAAAATAAAAATCTATAATTAACATCAAGAACGAAGAATGAAAGAAAACATTGTAAAATGAAAGACAAATAATTTTTGATTACTACAAAATTACAATTTTATTTTTACTTCAACAAGAAACAAATTGGTAGTTAACAAGTATGAATTCAGGCTAAACCGAATCTGAATTATAGCTAAAACGAAATTAGGTCAATTTATAAATTTACATTATGGTTAGAGTGTTTTGCATTGATGATTCTCCGGAAACCCTGTTTAAATGGCGATAAAACGTGGTTTTACCTGTACCCTCTGTATAAAATTAATTTGTAAAACTATTATTTTATACCTAATAGAATGATATAGATTTTAAAAAAATCGGCTGTGTCACCCCAGATTTTTCCCGGGTCTGCTGTAGAGAATAGGATTATTTTAATTACAAAATCCTAAGCATAAATTAATTTATGGAACAGATTTTAAATGGCATGCCAATGGTGAATACGTCTTTGGAATTGACATTTTAATGTTTATATGACATAATCAGGCGCATGCGCACAATATATAGCACACTGCTACAATCAGGATCTCCTAAAATCATGGGTGAAAATTATTGGGAATTCTGGAAAAAGTTTAATATAAATGTTGTAAGGAATTTTATGCTCTACAACTTTGCTTTAGAACATTTTGCACTAAAGCGTATTGTTTGTCTTCAAAATAAAAAAAGGCAAAAAGCCTAAATGTGTATTATTTTTCGCCCTCTAGTAGTGAAACTATGGGGAATTCGAAAAAATATTAAAAATAAAAGTCAAAGGAAATCTGGTTCTCTACAACTTTGCGTAAGAAAATTTAGCAGAAAAAAGCATTTTTTGTCCTCAAAATTTTAGAAAAACTACGGAAAACCTAAATGCGCGCCCTCTAGTGGCACAACTTTTGGAAATTGAGGAAAAAGTGTGATATAAAAGTTGTAGGAAATTTTATGTTCTAAAACTTTGCACTTTAACATTTTGCACTCAAGTTTATTGTTTGTCACTAAAATTTAAAAAAAGGCAAAAAATCTTATATCTGCATTCAATCAATGTCGGTCTTGGGGGCCTTCTACTAAACCAATTTAAACTAAAAACTTATGGTGGTATTCGAGGCACACACCGACCCTTCATACCAAATTTCAGCTTGACTGGTCAAACGGTTCGGCAGTTATCGTGAAAGATTACACACAAACACAGACACACAGACAGACCATACTCTGGAAATGGTTTCAATCTTCTCGGGGATCTCAAAATGGATATTTCCATCGATATCTCAATTTATTTTTTGCTCGTTAGAGATACTTTCCCTTTAATGGGTCCGGGAAAGTAAAAAAAGGTGCCAATTTAGTGGACTTTAACCACTTGGTTTGGATAATATACCAATAGGGGTATTCATTAGACCCTAACCTACAGGGTGATGAAATAACTAAACTTACCACTTTTGGTTATTGACAACTAGAGGATCTCCAGGGCTCCTAATGGATATATTTTGGGAAGTTATTCTTTTTGGCTCTGGAACTCCAGGTTGAACTGATTCGCACCGAATCTCAATATCGCTACCATGAGGTGCTCTTTTATCTATAGTAAATCGGAGCGTAATAGTACGGGCTACCAGTCCCATATGATCCGGTTCTGAACTGGATGTGTGAGCAATGGCATGTTGGGGAGGCTGAAACAAAGAAAATTATTTGAAATTATATGAGGAATGACAAACTAATATAATATAAATAAACCATTAATCATACAATTATTTTGATAGAAAATTATAGCCAAAATGAAACGAATAGGCAAATAAACTATTTTTTATCATTAAAATTTTAGTGTTTTTAGTTACTATGCAATTATTTCCAGGCCATGACAATTCTTCTCAAAAAATTATTCTCCATACCATTCTTATCGGACAATTCTTCCCCACGACAATTTTTTCCTGCGACAATACCTTTTCACGACAATATTTTCCCCGGACAATTCTTTCCTGAACAATTCGTTCCGGGAAAATCTTCTCCATACCATCCTTACAAGACAATTCCTCCAGGCGACAATTTTTCCTTGCGACAATACTTTTTCACGACAATATTTTTTCAGAATAATCTTTCACCGAACAATTCTTCCCGGAAAATTATTCCCCATACGATCCTTGCCGGATAATTCTTCCCCACGACAATTTTTGCTTGGGACAATACTTTTCACGATAATATTTTCCTCGGACAATCTTTTCCCGAACAGCTCATCCCGAAAAATTCTTTCCTATACCATCCTTACCAGACAAATCATCCCCACGACAATTTTTCCTTGCGTCAATATATTTTCACGACAATATTTTCCCCGGACAATCCGTCCCCGAACAATTCTTCCCCATTCCAGCCTTACAGGACGACAATTCTTTCCCACGACAATTTTTCCTTGCGACAATACTTTTTCAAAACAATATTTTCCTCGGATAATCCTTCCTTAAACAATTTTCCCGGACAATCCTTGCTCACGACAATCTTTCCCACGGCAAGAGAAAAATTGTCATGGAGAAGAATTGTCCAGAAAGGAGTGCCCAGGGAAGGATTGCCATGGGAAAGATTTGTAATTGTCACAACATATAATCCTTAAAAAGAAAATTTTATTTCAAGAAATGTTATAAACAAATTTATATTACTACATGCAATATTACCATTAAATTTTCATTTACTTAAACATTGTTGTGTACTATAGCATAAATTTAATATTTAAAATAATTAATAATAATGTTTCGGCTTCTTTAACTATATGTTGTAAATCCTGACCTATATTTATAATCAAAATTGTTATTAGTTCTTTGTTTTATATAGTGATGAGTTTTAATGTATGTTGACAATAAAAATATATGTTACTGTCATATAAAAAATAGTGCATTTTATTTTAAATTTACAACACGTTATCAGTACGAAGCTCTAATTTAAAAGGAGAGCAGTGAATTTAATTAAAAAGAACGAGGTCCGATATGCAAGGCGATAATGGCAATTCAAGAAATTCATCTTCATTACCTGCTTTAGGATCGATCAGTCCACTCAACGGTCGCGATGGTTATTCAACATGGAAGTTTAAAATTAAAATGTATCTAAAACATGAAAATCTTTGGAAGACCGTTGAAGGTATAGGTACAGAACGAGAAAAAGAATTAGCTTTATCAAAAATATGCCTAACATTAAATGGTTCAGCAATTACTCATGTAAGAGCTTGTACATCACCAAAAGAAGCTTGGGAAGCCTTATCTTCTGCATACGAAGATAAAGGAATGGGTCGTAGACTAGCTTTAGAACGTAGGCTTTATCGTTACTCCCTTGCAGACTTCGATAGTGTTGAAAGTTATATAAATGCCGTAATGTCAACCGCTCAAGATTGGCCGATATCGGAAAAATAATTGAAGATGTTTCTCTGGCTGCTATATTATTAGGAGGTCTAACTTCTCACTATAATCCACTAATTATGACTATGGAAAATTCCAATGTAACCGTAAGTACTGAATTAGTCAAGTCCAAGTTATTGAATGAGTTTACACGAAGTTTCTGAAAATGAGACAGCTTTGGTTACGCATTATTATCAGAAACAGAAGTCATATAATACTAGTAAGAAGATAATATTTTGTTATCATTGTAAGGAACCTGGACATAAAAGACCAGAATACCCTCACAGAAAGAATAAGAAACGATTTTGTAAGAAAGAATCAACATTGTTGAGTGCTTTTAATACATGTGATAACATAAAAGGTGACAAATGGTATAGCGACTCCGGTGCTTCTACCCACATGAGTTCCAGGTCCGAGTGGATGGAAAATCTGAAACATTTGCCCAAGAGTACGGTGACCATGGAGATCAACTAGAATGCGAAGGTATTGGTGATATTTCTATTGCTAGTGGGAGTGTAAATAAAATTTCAGGTGTTGTTTATGTGCCGAACTTAACTCTAATTAATATCAGTTAAAAAAGCTACCGAAAAGGGTTTTATTGTTGTTTTTGATAAAAATGGTTGTAATTATTATAATTCTGATAATTTTTCTTATACAAGTAATGCTGCCTTACACGGTTCTGCTTGTGATGGATTGTACATTTTAGATTATACTGTAAAGATATCTCAAAAACTGACAGCTATTAATGTGCATTCTGACGTTTCCGATTTTAGATTATGGCATAAACGTTTAGGTCATCTATGTCGCATAGGGTTAGATAAACTTAAAAATGGTAACGCTCTTGGCATAGACTTTGCGAAAGTTGATAAAGAACCTTGTATTTCTTGTATTGAAGGTAAGCAGTCAAGAAAACCTTTTAAGAAAATTAGTTATTAAAAAATGAGGGTTTAATCCCACCCAACTTTCCGAACACTCCTAGTAAAGTAATTGTTTAATCGATTATTTTAATTTTTCTGCATCAAAATACATTAATAAAATAATGTACTTTTTGATCCCTTCCAGATTAACTATTTACTTTTTTCATTTGTTTTACCATTTTCGATAAAACAAAAGGACAAAAAAATTTAATTTTTGTTTTATTTTGGTTATAATAATTACAATGTTAAATTTGAAGAAACTAAATTATTTTCCAAATTTAGAGTTTTATATTACCTATCGAATGGTATAAATTATCATTTTAATATCTTTAATATTTTTAGTTATTCAATTTTTTTTTAACTTATATTAAATTTCAAAAAAAAATTATGAATTCTACAATTTTTTGAATAAAATTTTGAAAAAAATCACAACTACAGTTTTTTACTATCAATTTAATGGAATTTTTTTTAATTTGTAATATTAATATTAATCTTAAAAAGAAATAAAACCTTTTTTGAATAATTTTAAAACCAATAAATAATTAATATCTCATTCAATTTTATTCAAAATGGGAAACAGACCTTTTTTTTTGGTTTTTTGGATCAAAATGCATTAATAAAGTTAGTTTAAAAAACAAAAAAAAACAAAAATTTTTTTGTCAAAAATTCATGGGTTGAATTGAATTGTTTTAACATTTTTCATTTTTTGCTATAAATTTTACAAATACTATGTTAAAATTATGAAATAATTTACACACATGGTACTTTTGGATCCTTTTCGGATATGCTATTTAATTTTTTCATTTATTTTATACTTATTGAGAAAACGAAATTACAAAAAATTTATAAAAAATTCTTTATTTTGGTTATAAATATTACAATTCTAATTTCTAAGAAACCGAAATTCATTTTAAATTTAGAGTTTTATTTTATCTTTAGAATGGCGCAAATCCCAGTTTAATAACTTTAATATTGTAGAAGTTATTCAATTTAGTTAAAAATCATAATATAATTTTAAATGTTTCTTAGCTAATTTTTAAAAAAAATCACAATTTTTGTAATAAAATTTTGAAAAAAATTATTATAATAAAATTAATTATTACAAATTTAAAGATATTTTTTTAAAACTTTTGATATTAAAATTAAATAATAATTTAATTAGGATAAAAATCGCTTAAAAATTATAATAAAAACTAGCGGCGAAACTATGTGGAACTAGAAAAAGTAAAGACAAAATTTGTAGAAAATTTTATGTTTTACAATTTTCATATTTTGTAAATTTTCATTAAAATCCATAATTTTGTCTCAAAATCTAAAAAAAAGTCGCAATGTCTATAAACATTATTTTCCCGCCCTCTAGCGACCAAACTATGAGGAATTCAAAAAAACGGGTATGACAAAATGTGTAGAAAATTTTATATTCTACAACTTTCATATCCTGTAATTTTTCATAAAAATGCATTATTTTGGTTATTTAAGAAAAATATGAAAAATAAATACTTTTTGATAAATCTGGCAACAATGGGAAAAGTTTTTGAAAATTTTAATCATTCGAAATTAAACTATCACGTATAAAAAATATATGCGTAAAACTTTATTGCCATCTTGTTTAGTAATGACGTCATTACTTATAGCAACTGTCACTTCCGGTTGTCCGATTAACACCATAATCTATACAGGTCGTCTCCTTGCTACCCTAAATATGTATATAAAATTTCATCTAAATCAGTTCAGCCGTTTAGACGCTGTCGTGTTCACACACACACACACATACACACACAGACACACACACACACACACACACACACACATACACACAGACAGACATCATGCTAAAAATGGTATAAATGGATTCAGGTGACCTCAAAACGTAAAGATCCGTTAAAATCTGGGTATGGTCATGATCGCAATACTTTCCTTCTATACAACTCTGTTGTTCGGAAAGTAAAAAGCAAATTGGAACTTATACATTCGGATCTATGTTTATGTTTTTATGTATTTTATATCTTCAAAAACTTAAGTAAAAAATAAGTTTTGTGTTTTTCAATCGATGGTTGAGAGGGAGATGGGTACGAAAATTAAAATTTTACGATCTGATAATGGAACTGAATATGTTAATAAAGAATTCTCTAATTATTTAGCTTCAGTAGGTATTCAACATCAGACAACAGTTCCATATAGTCCTCAGCAGAACGGTGTATCTGAAAGGACGAATAGATCTATCATAGAGAACGCTCGTTCTATACTTTAAGATAGTTCTCTTTCTAAATCATATTGGCAGGACGCAGTTGAATGTGCTGTATACTTAAAAAATAGGTGCCCACATCGAGCACTCGAAGGTCAAACTCCTTTTGAGAGGTGGTATAATCTGAAGCCAGATTTATCTCAGTTGAAAGTTTTTGGGTGTCGAGCTTTTGTTCAGACTCCATCTGATCTTAGAAAGAAACTTGATCCAAAATCGATTCAACATATTTTTGTTGGATACACAGATGATCCAAAAAGTTATTTTTTCTGTGACCCACGGGACGTTATTTTCTTTGAAAATTCTTTTTCTGATTTAAATACTCAAACTTTAGAATGTAGTCCAGCACTAAATTTATCAGAGCCCATCCCTACTTCAATTTTAATTCAATACTCAGGTTCACCTCCAGATAATGATAATGTTTCAGAACAAATAGCAAGTCCAGAACCAATAGCAGGTCCTAGTAAAGCAGCAATTAATTCCCAGAACTCCTCAGAAGCTGAGAATTATGTTTGTGAAAATCAAATTCTAGAGGAAAGATATCCACTAAGAAATAGAATAAATAATCGCTTTGATACAAATTATTGTTTTAATAAAGTTATAGAAAGTGATTCTATGGATGATCCCCAAACTTTTTCAGAAGCCGTTAATTCTCAATGTAATGAAAATTGGCATTCCGCAATGAATGAGGAGTATGATTCTCTAATAAAAAAGGAAACTTGGGCACTTCTAGAAAGACCAATTAAAAAAGTCATACCTTGCAAGAGGATTTATAAGCAAAAGAAAAATGCTGAAGGTCAAGTCGTAAAATATAAGGCCAGACTGGTCGCGAAAGGTTTTAAACAAACCGCTGGTGTTGACTACTACGAAACTTTTTCTCCAGTAGTTCGTAATTCATCCCTTCGTACACTTATAGCTTTTGCTGCAGAAATGAATTATGAAATGCAACACTTAGATGTCAATACAGCATTTTTAAATGGAGAGTTGGAAGAAGAAGTTTATATGGATCAACCAGAAGGATTTGTCAAATAAGGAGAAGAAAATAAAGTGTGCCTACTCAAAGGTCTCTTTATGGACTAAAACAGGCAGCTCGATCTTGGAATATAAAATTAAATGAAACTTTACCTTCCTTGGGTTTTATACAAACTCCTTCAGAGCCATGTATTTATACAAAAAATTTTGGTAATGATCTACTTATACTGGCAGTTTATGTTGATGATCTTGTTATATTTTATAAGGAAGAGAAATTTTTGGAAACTGTTAAAAATCTATTAAATGAATAATTTTCTTTAAAAGATTTGGGGAAACTTGAAAATTGTTTGGGTTTAAATATAAAACGTGATGGTAATACGATAAAGATAAATCAACGAACGTATATACTTGAGACCTTGAATCGTTTCAATATGCAAGATTGCAAGACAGTTTCTACTCCTTTAGAAAATTCTAAATTAAACCAAATCAGAAATGTGCTAAATCATCGGAATCAACTTTGTATCCGTATCAGAATTTAATAGGCTGCCTAATGTTTTTGTCAGTTAATACTTGACCTGATATAGCTCATACAACGAGCTATTTAAGTCAATTCAATACTAAATTTGACAAAACTCACTGGCTGTTAGGTAAAAGGGTTCTTCAGTATTTAAAAGGTACTATTGATTATTCCATAACTTACAAAAGTACAGGTGATTATTTACAAGGTTATGCAGATGCCGATTGGGCAAATTATCTTGTTGATCGACGTTCTTATACTGGATTTTATTTTTTCATGGCTGCTGGACCTATTTCATGGGAATGTAAGAAACAAGCAACGGTTGCTCTCTCATCTACTAAAGCAAAATATATGGCTTTAACAAATGCTGCAAAAGCAGCCACATTCCCCAGGAGACTTATTTTTGAATTAATAGGTAAAGTTGATAAGGTCGTAATTTTTAGTGATAGTCAGAGTGCACGTAAAATTGCTTTTAATTAAATTCATCACAACAGAACAAAACACATAGATACAAAATACCACTTCATACGAGAAAAAATTTCGGAAAAAGTTATTGACATACAGTTTTTGCAAACTGAAAACATGTCTGCCAACATTTTAACAAAACCCTTAGGGCGCTTAAAACACAATAGGTGTATTTTAGGCTTGGGTTTAACTTAGTCTGTGATTTGCCTCTTATTTGTCTATATAATCTTGTACAGATTTTGCTTACCATTTTTGAATTTTGATTAAGAGGGAATGTTGTAAATCCTGACCTATATTTATAATCAAAATTGTTATTAGTTCTTTGTTTTATATAGTGATGAGTTTTAATGTATGTTGACAATAAAAATATATGTTACTGTCGTATAAAAATTTGTACATTTTATTTTAAATTTACAACACTTTAGTTACAAAATTATTTACCAATATAGTGTATATATTTTGGAAATACTCATAACGGGAAGAGAAAATTAAGAAGCTTAGGATGGAAGGCACGTTTATCAGGAATCGCGAAATTAAGTGGAAAATATGAGTTTTCCCGGGTCTCTTCGGTACTTACAATAAAATTAAATCAGGGTCGGGAAATCGGAAAGAAATTTGCAATGGTTACAGAGCTCGATGTCGAATAGAAATAGAAATTGAATAATTTAAACATACTAATTTATAGCAAGCTCACATTTTATTTATTTTTTTGTTATTGGAGTTAATTTGTAGGCTTGAAAAACAAATCGCTTACTCTAAGACCTTACTTTTATTTACGCAAAAGTTGCGACGATATTTTGCAATGTAAACGAATAGTTAACTTTCCTGAACGATTTACCAAAACAGGTAAACCGATGCCTTATGCGTTTTTTAAAATATTTCTTAAATTCCGCAAATATTATGTCGCCATTTATTTTCAAAGCAAACAGTGCTTTCAATTTGGAATATTTTTTTTTAAGGTAACTTTTAAAATATATGGTTTTTTTGGTTGGCTGGTTTTTCGGAAAATGTCAAAGAACAAAAAATTTATACAGTGACGATTCTCTTTATCTTTCTGCTCTCCTGATAGTTTTTTTGTATCGAAAGTTGACTCTTCATCAATAAGGAGTCGGTCCCAGCGTAATATTCCCAAGGACGGTTTAATAGGTATACCCCAGAATAATTAGGTTTAAGTCCTGCACGGCTTCACGTATAGAACATAGCGTGAGGTATCTATAAAAGATTACCACCTCTCACAATAGTTGTAATAAAACAAAAATATCAGAAGTTAAAGACAACCCCCCATATAAACAGCACCCTATATATAGACACTTCTTATATATGCAACCCATATAAACAA